>OX940805.1:16142802-16462910 GCA_954870605.1 Acer campestre | reverse complement strand
TATTCATGCTGTCGTCGAATCCTTGACTACCAAAATATATGTCACTTTGAGAGCTCATATTTTCATTAAAATTTGTTTGGCAAGCTTTATCCAGTAATTTCTCCATGTATTTTCCATGTGCATCAATTCTCCTTTGAAGCTGCCTCTCAACCTATTATTGACACAGAAAAAAAAAAAAAAAAAAAAAAAAACACCTTTGTTTAATCTCAATTGTAAATTAGTTGTTTTCATTTTTCCTTCAAAATATGATTGAAACTGTACAACTTGTTAAAAACAAATTAAATAGTTGTAACATTTTATATCTTGAAAATTATTGTACTTGCTTTAATTTACCTCTAATTTTTCATATAATCTTCTTCGCTCTTTCATCTGTGTTTGAGGTGCTTGAGCATCGTGAATGTTCCTGCAGATAATAAAACATAGGAGAAGCTCCATAATTCTATAAAAATTACTATGTTTATTTGATTAATTAATTAATCTATAATCAACTTACTGATGATCAATCAAGCTGCAACTTGGTATCCCAGATGTAGCAGCAGCAACAGCGTTTCTTTGAAGGTCTAGTACTGCTACAAAAAGCATTAATTGTATTAAAAGTCAGCTAGGTTGATGATATTGTATTATATATATATATGAGTAATGCTATATTGCCCAAATTTAGTGCCCAAATCTGGTGCCCAAATGATGTGGCAACAATGTGGACCATTCATTTAAATTGTATTAGATTTGTATGATTTAAATGAATGGTCCACATTGTTGCCACATCATTTGGGCACCAAATTTGGACACTAAATTTGGGCAATGTAGCATTACTCTATATATATATATGTCTATATAAAAAGACGAATTGCAAATTTGATTATATATCTTGATGGAAAAGGAACGTAATAAATAAATAAATAAATAAATAAGTGACCTTTTGGATTTTGCCTTGCTGCTGGCTGGTCCTTATAAAGATCCTTATAGTTATGTGGCTGCTTCCCAAGTCTAAATTTCTATTAACAAAAAAATATTAAACAAGCGATTGATATGAGAAAAATGAAGCATCCTAATTTTATCTAATAGTGTTTAAGGAAATAAATAACATTGAAATTAAAGAAAGAATTGTAGAATTATTAACCTGCAGATGACTCTTGAGATGGTAAAGAGTAAGACCTTTGACACCCATAATTCTCTTGATCGTCTTTGGGGTTGCCTCTGCATGTACATATATCAAATAATAAATTAAACAATATCAATTATATGCTAATAAATATTTGAAGTGATGTAGTTACTATCTGGGCCTCCAAGGTGGGTAACAGCGTCGACAAATCGGTGGTGGAGCTGGGCTGTCCATCGGAGGCGTGGCCTTGTATCTGTTGTCAGTGCAAGGCCTGATGATGAGTAGTCGTCTCCTTGGAAGAATACTGCAGGCTGTCTTTCATTCATATTTTGAAGAAACTCAAGAGCAAATGCAATAATATGTTTATACTGATTGATTGAGCTGGATGGTCAATTCAATTTCTATATATAGCGGCAGAGAAAAAACAAAACCCACCCACTATGCGTAATTCATATTCATGACTCCTCCTTTTCCTAAATCATCTATCATTCTCCTCATCATGCACCTCACTTTCCTTTCCTTTTCATACTACTTTATATATATATATATATATATAATTGAAATGTTCAAGTCAATATGTACTGATATAACTTCATCAGTGCGTTGGATGTGTTAGATTTATATACTTTGACTCAAAGTGTATACACTTATCAAAGCTTTTCAATAATTAGTGGTCTATATGTATTGGTACTGATGTAGTTACATTAGTGCGCACTGATCAGAACGGGACTATATATATATAGAGATATAAAGAGAGAGAGAAAGTAATTTTCCAATAAGGACTTTTACAATGCACACTTTAAGCACCTTTGATGAAATTGTATGTAATCAAATGTTTTTTTATGAGATTTTTGGTATGCATCCTACGAAAATTAAAATGCACATTTGGTAAAAATTTGGAATTTTTTTTGAATTTGAGAACTATTTTTTCTTATATTTGCCTATTATTAAATGTTTTATCTTCAAAAAAGTCAAAAAAAAAAAAAATTCTATTTTTTTTTTCATTTTTTTTCCCGTAAATGCATTTCAATGTTTTCACCATCCATACAAAAAATCAAATTAAAATTCAATATATTTCATGCAATTTCATTAAAGGTGCTTAAAATATGTATTGTAAAAAGTCTTCATTGGAAAATTAATCTCTCTCCCTCTATATATGAGTAATGCTAGATGTCCTAATTTTTTTTTTTCCCAAATTCTATCACAAATGATATGGCACGTGAGGTGTCAAAATCATATCAGTTACCATATAATCTCATAGTTTATAAGATGTTGACATCTCACGTGCCACATCATTTGAGACAGAATTTGGGACGTCTAACATTACTTATATATATATATATACAGTTTTTCCATTGTCAGTTCGAACTGATATAAAATATATCAGTTCCTTACATGTGGGCTATTGAATTTAAATACTTTGACTTGGCTGCATACATTTGTCAAAGCATATTTTAAATCCAATATCTCACGTGCAAGGAACTAATATATTTTTATATCAGTTCGAACTGACAATAAAAAAGATTATATATATAATATAATAAATGATTCACACTTTTTTTTTGAAGTATTACAAGTACTGTTACAATATGACTGCCGGAGACTTGTTGAGATCAAACAATATATGTGGGGGTCCGAATAGCTGCCCCCATAACGGAAGATAACTACTCCCACAACCCAGGACATGCTAATAAAATGCGTATGGTGGAATTTAAATCCCTCACCACTTAGGTGGATGGGATGTGCACTATCAGCTCTTTAAGAGGTGGTGTACAAAATGATTCACACTTGAATACTTGATATTACTCATACGTATCTTCATATGCTAATTTGTTTATTTTTGTTATTACAAATAATAATCATTGATCGGTAATTAAGAGATATATTTGATATTCCCTCCTATGGGAGATGGGAGTCCAAAAAAATTCTAGCATTTTTTGGAGGTGGCTTTTTAACACTGTTTCCGTTTTAATAACTTATGTTTAAAATGCACCTATTATGGTGAACGGACAAAAATGCCCCCCACAGTAACCTTCTTCACCATTTTGGTATTTTTTTTTCTTTCAAAATCTTCCATCAATGGAGGTGGAACTGATGAATCGACGAACACACGTATGACAACGACGATGGTGGAGCATAAACACGCGTACATCGTCGTCGACGACCACGACCAAACACAATAGCGACTTTTGATTTCTCTAAAAAAACGAAGTATGTAACTTTCTCTGAAAACGAAGGGTTCCGAATTAAGGATTCGAGGTTGGAGATAATGAATAGAACATAAATAGAGGAGCACAGAACAACAACCCAGAAAGTCTCGAAAAGCAATCATAAAGTCTCGCAACAGAGAAATTTATTCTTGAAAATCAATCAGGTATGGCGTCGCCATGAAGTGTCGCCCTGAGATAAATGGCGACAAAGAAGAAAAATTTGGTGTCACCACGAGCGTCGCCCTGAGACAAATGGTGACAAAGAAGAAAATTTTGATGTCACCATGACGTCGCCCTGAGACAAATGACGACATATGATTTTGGCCAAAACGATATCATTTTGATTGCATATCTTTATAAATATGCTGCCTTGTCTTCTTACACGTTTTGAGAGCTGAGATCTTGTGTTTTTGAAAGCAAAAGAGTGACTTGCAAGATAAGAGAGAAATAATTGATTTTTATCATTCAAAACACAAAAACCCATCTTTCACTCAAGGTTCATTCATCATCTAGCATCTTCTAGGTATGATTTCTTATGGGTTTTTCATTATGTCTCACATAACTTGTAGCTAGAACATGATATTCATCTTTCACATGTTCTTGCATTTCAAGATAGCTCATTTATGACTTGACTAGTTTTAAGATAGCTCATTTATGACTTGACTAGTTTCAAGATTGCATTTTTATTGTGTTTTGTGGGTTGTTTGTGATAGCTATTTCCTATAGGGTTTGATTTGCACAAATAGCTAGGTTGTATGAATGTCATATAGCCACATGATATCTAGGAATGTCTCTAACATGTTCATCCATGCCTAGATAAACTTAAATGTCTAACCTTGCATTTTAGCATCTTGAATATTGCATATATTCATATTAGGTTGTGTTATCTCTTCACTTATAGAGTCAAGTCTTGTATTTGCCTTTTGGTAGTTTGCAAGCAAGGGACTAGATTCACTTTTGAAGGCCTGTGGGTAGTGGTGGTGGATTAGTAACTGTATAGGGTTTGATGTGGTCAACTTAGGTAGTAATCACCATTACAATTATTGGATTAAGGTTCTTGTGTGGCGCATATAATAGCCCGTGGTTTTTCCCAGTGTGGGTTTCCACGTAAAAATCAAGTGTCATTTACTTTCCGCATTTTTACACTTGTTTTTAGTTTTTGACTAGTTAGGGTTAATTTTGTAATATTGACTCATCTCGAAAATTGGTAAAAATGGATTAAAATCTATTTAACCCCCCCCCCCCCCCCCCCTCCCCCTCCAATATTATATTAGAACTCATTTATATTTATTTTCAGTTGGCACTCAGTTCAGAATATAAGCTATGGTTTTGATTGCTTTTCCCCAAAGTGACTCTGGTAAGGAGGAATGACTAATCATACTTCTTACCATATCCTTAAGAGTCCGGTTTCGCCTTTCAGCTACACCATTCATGCTAGGTGACCCTGGCATGGTGTACTGTGGGACGATTCCACATTCCTCTAGGAATTTAGCAAACGGTCATGGATGTTGTTCACTTGAACCGTTATATCTGCCATAGTATTCACCACCACAGTCAGACTTGACACTCTTTATGCCCTTGTCCTTAGAGGTGCTAGCCAAATGAGCACTTTCGGTCATGTCTTGCTTCAATCTCTCTTCCTCTTGCACACAGTAAGAACTGAGCTCATTAAGAGTCCATTTCTCCTTTTGACAGTTGTAATTGACCTTAAATTGACTGTATTGTGCAAGAAGTGATATTAATACCAAATGCATGAGCAAGTCGTCAGACAGCTCAAGCTTCAGTGCCTTAAGCTTAGAAGCAATATGAGACATTTTCATAATGTACTCCTTTATGTTCCCTTTGCCTTTGTACTTCATAGAAATCAAGCTTTGCAAAAGCTTGCTTGTTTCTGCCTTATAGTTTTTTGTAAAACATTTTTCAATTTCGGTTAGGAACTCTATGGCTTTGGTTATCTTTTCAGATACCGCACCTCTAAATGCCTCCGGAATGCCGCGCTTGATGATCATAAAACTCATGCAATTTGAGCGATCTCACTTATCAGAGTTCCTTCTGTCATCAAGAGAACTTGCATTAGTAAGAGAAGCGGGCTGCTCAATTCGAAGTGCAAGGTCCAAATCCATGCAGCTGAGAACAATAAGTAGGTTCTCTTTTCAATCCTTAAAGTTAGTCCCATTAACTATGGGTGTAGAGTTGATATTAGCAGATATATAGAAGAAAAAGTAGTTGTAAAGAGAACAAAACAAACAAACAAACATGCTTACATTAACAACCAAATACAATAATCAAAAAATTCAAATAATGGTAAGTCTCGTCTCAAGATACCTAGCGAAACATTAATATCAAGCCTTTGGACAGTAATATTAATTGTAAGTGGTACTCTTGTTGCAGTGATCAAACATTGACAATAATTCATGTCAAATAATAAATCTATATTTGGATCGACTTATTATTCATATGCAAAACCTTATAATTGTCATATATTTACCACCACAGGTGTGTGTGCAATTCGACCAAGTATTAACCTTCCTTTGGGCCGGCTAATACCTGCATGAATTTACACACACAATATTAACTGTAAGTGGTACTTTTGTTGTAGTGATCAACCATTGACAATAATTCATGTTAAATAATAAATCTATCTGTGGATCGACTTATTATTTACATGTAAAACATTATAATTGTCACATGTTACCACCACATATGTGTGCAATTCGGCCAAGTATTAACCTTCCTTTGGGCCGGCTAATACCCGCATGAATTTGCACACATACAAACATCCAACATCCCTCATGAACAATCTACGCAAGATAAGTCACTTTGGCGATATCTTGTTTCAATTAGCCTATTTAGAATGATGGACTACTTTACTTAACCATAAAAGATATACCAAAAAATATTTGAATTTGAGTTGATTCTTTAATTTTATTTTATAAAAAAAAAATTAAAAACAAAATTGCAAAACTATCCCTAATTTTGTAAAATTACAAAAAGGCCCCTCAAGTTTCAATAATTACAAATCGACCCCAATATTTTGTCAAAATCATAAACTGGCAATTTTCAATAATTAAAAATTTGCCTAAAAACTTTTGAAAATTACAAACTGATTCCAAAGCTTTTCATTAATTATAAATCAGCCCCAAAACGTTTCAAAATTGCAAACTGGCCAATAAGTTTTGGTAATTAGATATTTACCCCGAAAATTTAATCAAAATCACATAATGGCCCAGAATAATTACAAAACAGTGACCTCAAGAATTTTGAATTTTCAAGAGAAGGGCCTGAGGTAAAATCAACCTCTGTGAACCCTAAGTTCACGCCGCCGCCCCTGCCTAAACCTTCACGGTGTCACCAGAAGGCAATGAAGAACGACGGCGCAACCCACCGACTCTATTAGGTTTTTGGTTTGTCTTGACATATATTCCATATCAAAACAGTGTTTTCTTGTATTTGATTAGTAGTCCTAGGTTGATGATTTGAAGCTTCAAAGAAAGACGTGGCCACAAGATCATGTAAGATGGTGTCTTCGAAGAGGAATAGACTACATTGCGCGATTAAGATAATATAGACCTCATTTTTCTTCAAGGCAATAGGCACACACACACAAATCATTTATATGTGTCCTTGCATCATTGTGCAACATTTATATAGCATATTCACATGTTTTTATATGCTCATGCATTGAACTCAAATTCTCATACATTGTAGAATTGCATATTCTAAGACTATGTCTAGGAAACAGCATACAGTGTGATATTGTGCTTATATATTTATGTTTTATTATTTTTAGACTTGAACATGATCTCTTATGATTCCTTATTGAGTCCTGGTCATTTCGGTTACTCATACATTTGATTTCGAGTCCAAACGATATAGCTACGCTAATTTTCATTCTTATTCGTTGAGTTGTGTTTGTCGTCATTTTCTGAGATGAATTCTCAACCTTTTTTCAAAGTTTCATAGTCATCCTTGTACACGAGGAAGTCACAATTTGTAATCCAAAGACAGATTCAACATCAGAGTTTGGAGGCCTGGATACGGCCGAAGAACGCGAGAGGAGTGCGGGAAAAGGTTGCTCGGCCAAATGGCCAAGCTTGTTGTCCACGTGTGAGCCACGTGTGACACACGGGTTGGACAGCCCTCTGTCCACATGTGCCACACGTGCCCCACATAGGGTACTGATGTGGCACATGCCCATTGGCTCATTTTTCCCTCTCTCTCTTCCTTTTAAATTTCTCCCATTCCCTCCCATTTATTCTAATAAGCAAAATTAGAAATCCTTATACCAGAATTTTTCTCTCAACTTTTCTCACCTTCCAAACACCATAACTTTCTCATACGAAATTGGAATTGGTTGATTCAAGTTGGAGATTGTTCATAATCAAGTTCTCTACCTTTTCCAAGTGGTCTTGTAGCTATTTGATTGATTTTTCTAGTGGTTCTACACAGAAAACCAAACCAGCTCGTGATTGCAAGGTAGTGTTTATATCTTTATGATTTCTTCTTTTATAAGCTTCAATTTGCTTGGGGTTTCTTCTTCTATATATATGTATATGTATGGTGAATGCTATTAAGAAAGATAGCTTCATAATCAATCCTAATCAAAAGTCTAATTAGAGACATATGTGAACTAGATTATTTGATTCTATGATTTTCACATGATTGAGAGTTGTATTGTGATTAGATTGACATCTAGGATTATTTGAGACTTGATTGAATAATTTTATGATTAATAATCCTTGATATGTACTTTGATCCTTTGATTGATGAAATCTAGGATTAATGCTCTTGTATGTGTTTTTAAAGACATAAGATTTAATTGATTTATCATTATATCCATGCTCTAAATCTTTGGCTAGAATATTCATTAAATAATTTCTATATTTCTAGCATTTATATGTATGTTTATAGCAACTTGAATATGTGCTTCATGATTATGATCTATTCAAGTGTTATTTGTGTGAATGGAACTATGAGCTTTTGTGTTAGGTGTTTTCACATGCTCTAGGTTTAATTCATGTTTTTGCATCTAGACTTTTATTATTGTGTTCTCATGTTTAGGTCTAGTTGATCCTTAGAATGTCTTGATCACATGTTCTATGTTGTGTTGATTGTGATTTGCATCATTTGCATCACTTAGATCATTTTCCTTGAGAAAATGTTGAAGTCTTTTTTTAAAGTGAGTGAAGCTTTAACTTGAGCAAGAAGACTTGGCAAGGAATGAGTTCCGGATAGCCAAGCGAAAGTCTTAGCAAGGAGTTTGATACTCTGGATAGTTGAGCTAAGGGAGCTTGACTAGGATCCTTGAGATCTAGATTGCTAAGCAATGGAATCTTCCTAGAGGCTTGAGAGCCTTGGATAGGAAATTGCTTCCTAGAGGTGTAGGACACACCTTGGATAGGGAGTAGGCTTAGTGATTCACTAGCCCGAGGGTAGATTAAGATTCGATAGCTTTAGGTGGATATCATAGTGTTGATAGCCTTAAGTGTGTATGTCCTTTTCATATAGTGATAGTGGATTTGCTTTGCCAGTGGTTATGGATTCAACCTGTGAATGTTTCCTTTCGGAGGTTTACCATGTAAAAACTTTGTGTTCATTGTCTCTTTCTCTATCTCTTTTATATTGTATATATGTATGTGTTATTTTGTTGAATATCATTCACTTGTGTTGTATATTTGAACAAGTATTTGTAAAGAGTGATTTGTAGAACAATCCTCTTTAGATCAATTTTGAATTTGTAATTCTTCATATTTTGTTATCTTTGTGTATGGATATATTTGTTCACTCCTATAATACATTGAACAATATTGATATACAAAGTATTTTTTGATATTGTGTTTTAGTGATTTTATACCTCATACAACAACTTGTTATATGTAGACAATGCCTAAATGATGATATGTATATCTTGTTTATGTATGAATATTCCGTTTATATGTTGTATATAAAACTACCTTGAGAGACAAACGTAAGTTTGTTCAAGGGATTGAAAATAGGCGAAAAACCTATTCACCCTCTCTATAGGTACACTTTAAGCAATTTAACCTTGTTTGTATACTTTTAGACCCGCAACGCGTAGATCCGGAGCAACGAAGGCCAAGAATCGATCCAAAACCAATCGAGTGACCGACGGCTGGAGGCGGCGATGGATCGCTCGATCTGGACCAGCGGTGGGTCACCTGATCGCCACAAACAGTGGCTCCGGCCCCTCTGAATCAGGACGAATACTTGATCCCAAAACTCAAACGACATAAAAGAAGATCAAGAACCCGTGTAATGTGTTTCAAGAACCCATGTAAAATAAAAAATTCCCAAATAGATTACACATTAAATAATAAGATATTGAATGTAAATGTGTAATGTGTTTCAAGATGGTTGTAGATGTACTATAGGCTATCTTGAGTCTTCTTTCTAACTCGTTGAAGTCTTTTTATTTTATTTATTTATTTTTATTTTTTTATGAAGAGACTTACATACATACCCATATTCAATACGATTATAGAATTAATATTCTTTCCGGAATCTTCTATTTTCTTTTAGATCATACAATAACTAACATCAAAACATCAAAACACCAAAAAAAAAAAAAATAAATAAAAAAATAAAAAAATAAAATAAAAAATCAGAAATTTCTTAAAACCTAAAATTCAAATCTCAAATCTCAAGAATCGATCCTGGGTGGCTCTGATACCACTTGTAAGGAATTTGATTAATACCAAAACTAACATGCATATGCAAACAATACATTCATAGTTTAACCTAAACATGTGTTTATATCATGATTTAATCAAACCCTAAATACATGTTACTAACCCATATCAATTCAAGAGAAAAGGGAGATAAGAGAAAGCGGAAGCGTACTTGAATCCATTGCCGGAGGTTGGTGGACAGATTGAGATCTTCCAAATTATCACGATCCTTGGGACACAAAAGTGTTCTCTCTTTTTCTAGTGATAGGGATACAAAAAAGCTAAAAAGTATCGTGTAATTTGCCAACCGTAACCCTAATATATAATAATCAGATTATTATATGTTTTGTTATTTCTAATTTGGCCCCTCATCAAATTAGATATAGCACTCTGGTATGTACACATTAATTCCATGACAGTTATACCCTTAAACTTTAAAACTTTAAATCTTAATTGGACCACTTTAATTTAGGCTTAACCAAAAGATAGAACAACACATTTAATATTTACATGTGTGGCCCCACATGTTGGAATTTTCCAATAGTATTATTTTTTTCAAATACCAAACCCAAATCTGTAATACCTTTCAAATATTGAAAAATCCATTTCACTGCTTCCCAATGAATTTTTCCTTGATAACCCATAAATATACTAACGACACTGACAACATGTGAAATATCAGGACGAGTGCAAACCATAGCATACATCATACTCTCAACAGTACTAGAATAAGGAACTCGATACATTTTCTCCTCCCCCTCCTTAGACTTTGGTGACAAAGCTAATGAAAGTTTAAAATGTGCAGCTAGTGGAGTAGTCACATGTTTAGAATCTTTCAAACCAAAGCGTTTAAGATTTTTTTCTATATAATTATCTACAACAAAAATAACTTGCCCGCTTTTCTATCCCTATGAATTTTCATACCCAAAATTTTCTTCGCAGCACACAAATCTTTCATTTCAAATTCACCCCTAAGTTGAGATTTCAATTTATTAATCTCAAGTTTATTTTTTTGCAGCAATCAATATATCATCAGCATACAACAGTAAATAAATAAAAGAACCATCAATTTATTAATCTCAACTTTATTTTTTGCAGCAATCAATATATAATCAACATACAACAATAAATAAATAAAAGAACCATCTAGGAGTTTCCTGTGATACACACAACTATCATAATCACTTCTTGAGTAACCATGATTGTAAGGATTCTCATATTGATTGGCTTATTTCCTGGACAAACCACATGTTGGGGTTTGTATTGTAAGGGTAGCTTAGGTGGTTAAGGATCAAGCTCAAAGGCCTTTTTCAAGACCTCAAGGTAGACCTGACTCGGTTCCGATTCGAACCGGAGGAACAGATCGGAACCGGAACCGGAACCGAAACCGAAACCGAAACCGAAACCGGTTTTCCAGTTCCGGTTCAAGAATCAGAACCGAAACCGAAACCGAAACCGATCTAACCCGGTTCTGGTTCCGATTCCGGTTCCGGATCCGATTCCGATTCCGATTCCGATTCAGATTCAGATTTCAATTCCGATTCCGATTCCGATTCCGATTCCGGTTCTAATTTTTTTGGAACCGACCGGTTCGAACAGGATTCCGGTTCCGGTTCCGGTTCTGGTTCTAAACCGGTTGGTTTTTTTTTTTTGAATTTTTTTTTATAATACCGTTGGAGTGCAACGGTCGGCTGACGTCAGTAGGCCATTGGGGGCTCCAACAGCTGACTTTTTTTTCTTTTTTTCTTTTTTTATTATCAATAATACCACCCCCCCCCCCCCCCCCCAACAATTATTTCCTCCCAATTCTCTCTAATTCTAATTTCTCTCTCAATTCTCCAACTCTCCAAGTTTCCAAATATTGTCAATTACTAAGTTTTTAATATTTATTTCATTTGCAATATATTTTATTTCCAATTTATTTTATTTGCAATTTTGCATTTAATTTTATTTGTAATTAATTTTATTTCCAATTTATTTTATTTGCAATTAATTTTATTTCCAATTTATTTTACAATTCAATTTTTAAATGGCAAGTGGAAGTGGAAGTGGAAGTGGAAGTGGAAGGGGTCATGGCCGTGACGGTCCTAGGCGTTCAATTTCGATGAGAGGTAAGGGTCCTATGATACACCTCCAGATTTTGGATTTGATCCATAGGAACCAGAAGAGCAGGAAGATCTGATACATAGGCAGAGCAGGTCTGATCTTTTCACAAAACATATGAAGAAAATTAGGCAAGAAGATGGGAGCAGTGGCTTGCAATTACTGCAGCAAAGTATATAAGTGGCATAAATCTGGAGGATATGGCACTTATCGGAAGCATATTTTAGCTAAACATCCAGAAGCAGAGACCAGATCGAGGTCACAAACACAAATTCCCAGGTACGCTACTCCTAACCAACAATTATTTCGTTATACTGATGAACAAAATAGAGAAGAATTAGCAAGAATGGTAGCAGTAGAACACCTATCATTTAGTTTTGGTGAAAGGGTTGGTTTTATTAATTATTGTCGATGAGCATTAAACCCTGCTGCATGCTGTGTTCCTAGAACCACCCTCACATCAACACTTGAAAAGATTTATTTAAAAGAAAAAAAGAAGTTGGAAAGATTATTTGAAAAATATAACGGTCGTGTTTCCGTATGTACCGATATATGGACTGACCATTGGCGATCGCATTCTTACTTGGGTGTCACTTGCCATTTTATGAATGATACATGGACTATCCAGAAAAGAATTCTTGCATTTAGAGTTTTTGATGATGCACACACTGCTCATAATATTTTTAGACAGCTCAGAATTATTTTTTCAAAGTATAAAATTGAAAACAAAATTTTTGCAATTGGTTTTGATAATGCTTCTGCCAATACCGATGTTATTCCATATTTACTTTATTTATGCAAACCTTATCTTGGTGGTACATTTTTTCATCAAAGATGTGCATGCCATGTTTTAAATTTATGTGTTCAAAAAGGATTAGAAACTCTTGAACATTTTATTCTACCTATTAAAAATGCCCTAATGTTTTTGTGGAAACATTCTTCTACAATGAATGCATGGGTAAAATATTGTAAACAAAATGGTAGATGTGTCGTTAGATTTTCTCGTGATTTTCCAACACGTTGGAATTCTATTTATAAATTGCTTGCTCAAAGTTATGACTATAGGGATTTATTAGTTTCTTTTATTCAATTTCATGTTACCCACCTTCAACTTTATCAATCACATTGGGATGCTTGTTACAACGTTTTCAATTTGTTAAGAGTCTTTAATAATGCTACACACAATTTATCTGGTGTTTATTATCCTACAACTCATTTATTTATTATTGAAAGTATTAATATTGCTGGTGCATTTTATCATTGTGAATCCGACATATCAATAGGGGAAGCTGTTCATGCTATGAAGCTAAAATGGTTAGATTATTATGAGGAGATTCCAAATATTTATTTGATTGCCATGGTTTTTGATCCACGTTGTAAATTAGATAGTATGTCTTATTATCTAAAGGGTTATTATGGGGTTAAAGGTTTAAAAATGAAATATGATATTGATGCATGCTGTGCTAGAGTTAAGAAATTATTGTATAATTTATATGATGAATATCTTACAGTTTATGGATCGTCACTGAACTTAGATGTTACACACTTACACATACACAAACTACATCTCAGCCCTCAACATCCTCCTCCTCCTCCTCCTCCTCCTCCTCCTCCGTATTTATAGAGTTAGGGTATAGTATGTTATCCAAAAAATCCAAAAAACCTAGATGTTCTTCTTCATCAAACACCGATAAGTATTCCGAGCTGGAATCTTATCTAAATACTCCTTTTGAGTTTATAGAAGATACGCAAGGGAAAAAAAATTGAAATCTTACAATATTGGAAAGAGCACGTAGTGTCCTATCCAATCATGGCTATGATAGCCAAAAATATTTTTTCAACACCAGTTTCTACAATGGCGGTGGAACAAGAGTGCAGCGCTGGAGGAAATATTCTGGATGAATCAGCGTTCTTGCTTAACTCCAAAATCACTACAAATGCAAGTTTATGTAGATGATTAGACGAAAGCACAATACAGACAACAAGAACTTCAACAAGACCCAACATATGACTTCTTCAAAGACGACGAACCTGATACAAGAGCAGCGAGGCCAGAATAGCAGATCTACAGTACAGATTACAGACTACAGATGGCACCAAACATGCAATAAAAGGTAAGAGAACTACGTGGCCTTTGATTCCTCAAAATCCCCCAAGAGGATACGTAGGCAACTTAATTGTGGTAAAAATTAAGTGCAAGGCTAATAACTTTACATTTATTTTCAGTTTTATTTTAATTTAATTTTATAATTTGTCATTTATTTATTATCGAATTTCGGGTGACCTAATTCCCAAATACCCAATGAAATGTAATTTATAATTTGTCATTTTGTTTATTTTTATTTTTATTTAATTTTGTAATTTGTCATTTTGTTTATTTTTATTTTAATATTTTATTTACAACTACAACTTACAATACAACTATACATTTATACAAGTATACAAGCCTAAATTATTATTTTTTATTAACAAAGGAAAAAAAAAAAATCGGTTCAGAACCGCCGGTTCCGGAACTGGTCTATACCGGTTCTGGAACTGGTCTATACCGGTTCCGGTTCCACCCATCCGAAGAACTAAAGAACCAAAACCGTCGGTTTAGAACCGGAACTGGAATCGAAACCGAATTGGAATCGAAACCGAACCGGAACCGCGTCAGGCCTACCTCAAGGTGACAAGCATTCCAAAGGTATATCTCTAGTGCTTATTTTTCATTGAAAAGATTTAGTAGCACACACTCACTTAGCATATTCTTGTATGTGTGTATTCTCTTCATATGTCACTTTCACACATGCACTTTTATGAATTGTATCTTGTTGTGTGTTTGTGTCTTGTAATTTGTTGTCCATAGAGGTTCGGAAACATCCGCGCTTGCACATAAATGTGCTTGGTTTTGCGCGAAGACCGCTCTAGGTGATTGCCTTAGCTTTCTCCTTGAATTCACTACTTTTGGTGAATCGACGGTTAGATCGGTGGCCCTGGCTGCCGAATGAAACCGCCGTTTTGGACCAGAGGTCTCTGGTCTGATTCTACGGTTGTGATTGGTGGCCACGATCGCCAATCCGAATCCGCCGATCATACCTAATGCATTTATTATCTCAGGTTTGATTCTGCGGTTGATTCAGCGGTTTCGAAACAGCCGAATGAAACCGCCGATGCCCCCCTGTTTCTCTCGGGACAAATTCGACGATCATAATCGACGGCCTGATCGTCGAATGAAACCACCGATCGTGCGGTTCAAGGGCAAACTTGTCTTTTCATGTACCCTATTCTTGATGCCTATAAATATACCATTGTATATCCACATCCTGGAATCAAAGAATTTATATCCACATTCTGGAATCAAAGAGTTTATCTATCTCTCCACTTTCTTCTGTAACAACCAAATGATTTATTATTTATCAATTATGATATGATTTATATTCGCTTGATCGAGAATTGACATCCTAACAAATATTATCAAAAATTACAAGCAAAGAGCATTTTTGTTATAAAATTAAACAACAGTAAAAATTATATTCTTCTCTTTTCTCTTACTTTAAAATTTGTGTTACAATAACAAAGTGGATTAATAGTGAAACTGATCCGGTGACTTGTTAGTAATCATTAATTTTCTCAGAATAAAACCGAATACGTTCATCACAAAGCAAAACAAAATCATCCATCACCATCAAAAGGCACCACGCTTGTGGACCTGTGGGGGTTGTTGGATACCTTTGCTAATGGGTCAAATTTTGTCTATAATCCCCACGTTTCAAAACATGAGAAGATTACAATCAATTCATTTTTTATTCAAAAGGCAGCCTATTATTACTTTTGTTTAAAAAATTAAAAATCAGAAGAGACATTAAGAATCGCCTTTTTTGACCATTTAAAGCACTCTTTTCAATATTTTATGATCGAGTAGGAAAATTAGTCCCATGCAAACAAACATAGTGATTAAAAACCAATCATACATATGATTTCAATTGAATGAGTGGCAACATATCATATCATTCATTCATTCAATAGTAAGCTAGAGACGCCATTTGAAAGTGATCCCATCTGAAATTGAATTATCCTTTTCCGTACGAAAAGTTTGAGCTGTAGTTGCCATCTGATCATCATCGCACCAACGACTGTTACTATATATATATCTGGGCTAAGCATCCAGATGATTCCAAAATGTTTGTGATCACACTTCACAGCTCTCAAAGTTTAAAGGGAAACCAAATTGTTTCATGTTAAAAAAATATGTGTCACTTTGAGTTTGAGAGCTCATATTATTTTCAATATCAGAAATTGTTTGGCAAGCTTTCTCCAGCAATTTCTGCATGTAGTTTCCATGTGCATCAATTCTCCTTTGAAGCTTCCTCTCAACCTATTAATATTGACACAACAAAAAAAAGCCCAATTGTTTTTCTTTTTTACTTCAAAATATGATTGAAACTGTACATGCAACTTGTTAAAAACAAATTAAATAGTTGTAACATTTTATATCTTGAAAATTAATGTACTTGCTTTAATTTACCTCTAATTTTTCATTTAATCTTCTTCGCTCTTTCATCTGTATTTGAAGTGCTTGATCATGGTGAATGTTCCTGCAGATAATCAAACATAGGAGAAGCTCCATAATTCTATAAAAATAACTATATATGTTTATTTGATTTAATTAATCAATCTATAATTAACTTACTGATGATCAATCAAGCTGCAACTAGTTGGTATCCCAGATGTAGCAGCAGCAACAGCGTTTCTTTGAAGGTCTAGTACTGCTACAAAAAGCATTAATTGTATTAAAAGTCAGCTAGGTTGATGATATTGTATTGTATATATATGTCAATATAAAAAGACGAATTGCAAATTTGATTATATATCTTGATGGAAAAGGTACGTAATAAAAAAAAAGTGACCATTTGGATTTTGCCTTGCTGCTGGCTGGTCCTTATAAAGATCCTTATAGTTATGTGGCTGCTTCCCAAGCCTAAATTTCTATTAACAAAAAAAAAATATTAAACAAGCGATTGATATGAGAAAAATGAAGCATCCTAATTTTATCTAATTGTGTTCAAGGAAATAAATAACATTGAAATTAAAGAAAGAACTGCAGAATAATTAACCTGAAGATGACTCTTGAGATGGTAAAGAGTAAGACCCTTGACACCCATAATTTTCATGATCGTCTTTGGGGTTGCCTCTGCATGTACATATCAAATAAATTATTGAACAATATATATATATATATATGTTAATTCATTCAAGTGATCATTAAGACAAGTAGTACTAGCTAGATGTTTGTCTAGCTTTTAAACCAAAAAAAAAAAAAAAAAATGGTTAATGAGAGAAGATGAGTAGTTACTATCTGGGCCTCCAAGGTGGGTGACAGCTTCGACAAATCGGTGGTGGAGCTGGGCTGTCCATCGGAGGCGTGGCCTTGTATCTGTTGTCAGTGCAAGGCCTGATGATGAGTAGTCGTCTCCTTGGAAGAATACTGCTGGGTGCCTTTCATTCATATTCATCATTGCCTTCACCTGTTAATAATCCAGCTCCCTTAATCATATATTTCAAGAAACTCAGGAGCAAATGCAATAATATTAATATATAGTTAGGTAACTAAGTTTAAGCTAAGATGAAGATGGTTCAGTGCATGGTTTACCCTTTACACCTATACCTTGAAGATGTGGGGTTGAATTTATACCCCAAATCCGAACAATATTATATATATATATATATATTCATGCTTTAATGGATACTTTTCAAAAATGATCTATCACTCTCATTCATCTCTCCTTATCATACATGCACCCTCACTTTCCTTTCCTTTGATACTTTAATACTTGATGTTACTCATGTGTATCTTCGTAGGCTAATTTTTATTTTAATATTCTAAAATAAATATATTCATTTTACATATTATGATAAGTATATGCCTATACTCTCACAATATTATATACCTAGAAGTTAATTTTCCCACATGTGTTTATAGATACATACAGTTAGACTTGAATCCTCTACTATGCACTCTAAAGAATTGGATTTTAAAAATTTCACCGAAATTAGAAACCCACCTTAAATGGAAAATAAATTTCCTTATTAACTTTTTATTTATTTATTTGATGGAGAATTCCCTTATTAATTTGTTTGCTCATATGATTAGATTTGAGTGGTATAGATAGAGGTTTGTACATTCTTTTTTTGAAAAGGAGGTTTGTACAATTGTATATTGTAATTAGAGGAAAACGCCAAATTTACAACTATAATCAATTAGGTATGGTTAGAAGGGAACCTTTTTATTTATTTAATTTTTTTTTTTTAAGGATGCGAATAGAATGACAATGGGCAGGATATGGACAGTTATGATCATATTCATATCCATAATCCATACCTGTTTGCAAACCCATGGAATTTAAGTGGGTAGGCGCAGATACACACTTTTTCATATTTACATCTATATCCATACTTTACTCCGGTATTATTTATTGTAGTAAAAAAAACTAATGGAAAAAATTTAATCATTTACTTTTAAGTTTAAAGTATAGATAGAAAAACATCAAAAAATAACGCCGTTTTATATAACAGATGATATATATTCGGGTTATATCAACTCAAATTTTTAATTCAATTTTTTTATTTTAATATCTCAACCACTTATTTGCTCACATGTTCTTAAATCAAACTATTGAAATATTAAAGTCAAAAAAATTGAGTATATATACATACACAAATGTAAGAAAATCAAAGGACATTCAATTTTCACCATTCATTTCAATTTAAAATGTTACATAGTTTGATCTCGCTCGAAAAAAACATACGGAATTTTATACTTGGAACCTCTTCTTTCCCTATCTTTTATTTCTCTCTAAGGTGTGTGACATAGAGGGGTGGAACCAATTTTTATGGGACAATATTTTAATTTTTTTGTAGTAAGGGGCCATTCCTTTGTGTCTTCACCACCTGGCGAGTAGGATATATGGTGGATCGGGATTCTCTCATTAACTTTTTTTTCCTATACCTTTCATAATCTAGTGACACTTAAGCATAATAATAAACATATGGTTAAGATTTCATCACTTTTTTCTCTCTCATGCAAGTTAATTGGTGTTTTAATTACACTTGAAAAGAGAGAGAGAGAGAGAGAGAGAAAAAAAAAAAAAAAAACAACTAGGAAAAACAAGGTGAGGATCCTAACTCGATATATGGTAGAATTGTACGTACAGATATAAATTTCATATACACCCTACCCACACCCGTAGAAGTATGAATTTTAACATCCATAATCGTTTATGTTTTACGATATTTTTCTGTACAAATTTTTTGTGCATTTTCACTAATTCCAACTGGTTGAAATTAGTGTAATTTTTTTTTTTTTTCATTGATTCCAACCAGTTGGAATCAATGAAACCATACGAATTTTTTGTGTGGGATCCATCACTTGATAATTATATATACAAGGAAATATTTTCTTTAGATTTTGAATTTATTTTTATTTTTCAAACATTTGAATTTTGTGGGTCTTTGAATTAAAATCCACTGTCTAGTTTTCACTCCAACAACAATACAGTTCATGTATTGTAGCCAAATATATATATATATATTAGTGGTTCTCTCCTAAGAGATCCCTTATTTTAATTTCAGTACCATATTAATTTTGATATGAATTTTTGTGTGGATGATAAGTTCATTGAAATCTACCTATGAATAAAATTTGAGAATTTTTCAAGCAATAGAACTATATTTTTCTTGAATTTTCCTATATTTCGCCTTTTTTTTATTTTTTTTATTTTTATGCTTTCATATTTAACAAAATCAAGATAAATAATTCTAGTGCTTAAATCAATTTAAAATTTTTTTCATCGGTAGATTTTATTGAACTTATTATCCACAAAAATAATTATATCAAAATTCATAAAAATCGATGTGATTTCATCAAGACCTTTACCAAAATTAAAATAAGAGATATAGTTTATATATTATTATTATTATTATTATTATTGTATTCGGAAGGGGTGAAAATGATTAACCATCCCAAATATATGACTTATGTGGAATAGACATTCCAATCAAAATTCAAAACAAACAAATAATTAATATCGCAGCTAGAGTCAAACTCACCTGATATTTCTTCAACCTTTACGTTAGTACTATCTCCCATGGGATGAGATTTTTTATTCCCATACAAGCAACTTATCTCACATTGATGGGACTAAGAACTTGTTTGGTTGGGCTTTTGAAAAACCTCTATTAGTAAAAGATCTACTTGTAGTAGATCTATTATAAATAGAGTTTTTGAAAGAAAAAAAATATATAGTTGTTTGGTTGGTAGACTTTTTTTTTAAAAAAAAAATATCTATTTGGAGAAGCATCTCCCTATAAGCTTTTGTATAGTAGAGGTTTAAACTCTACTAGTCTCTATTAAATTTAAAATAGACAATTTCAAAAGTCTAACCAAACAACTCTAAAAAACTCAAATAGACGTTGCCACATTGGTAAACCTTTTGAGGCAGTAGAAAACTCAACCAAACAAACACTAATTATGAATCCCATCACTTTTTACACTTATTTTATTTTTAAAATTTTTATTTTTATTTTTTATATAATTAAAATATAAATTTCTTTTAATAATGAATAAAATATTTTACTTTAAACATTTTCAAAATAATAATTTTCAATATTAACAAACAAGAATAAATATTATTTGTTTAAAATTAGTCTTAAATCTTTAAATTATTTTTAAATAAACAATTTAAATATTTTAATTTTTTTCTAAAGTTAAATTAAATAATTATTTCAACCAGTCCAATTATATACAACCATTTTATCTAGAAAGGGTGGAGCTATTTAGTGCCATGTTTATAAAAATAAATTATTCTTCTTTTATATTTTTATTTAATTATAAATTTTATATTTTTTTATTATATTTTATTACAATGTTTAAAATTATTTTAAAATATTAAATATTAATTAAAAAGTTTTATTCTCTTTAATATTAATTTTAAATAGTTTTATTTATTTTTTAAATAATTAAACAATTTATTTATTTTAAAATAATTTATTTTAAAATAATTTAATTTAATTTTAATTTCACACTATATTCATTCAATATATAATAAAATATCTGTTATCCAATCTCATACCACAACAAATAAGAGATGAGACTATTTTAATCCAATCTCGTACGGCACCAAACATATCACAACACTAATTTAGTACAATCATATCAAATCTAATCCAATCTCATGAAAATAATACTTTCATATCTCATGCACTAAACGAGCCCTTTCCGTCTAAATAATTTGATTTTTTTAAATTTATTTTTAACAAAAAAAGAAAAGGAAAGAAAAAGAGTGATTGATCAATACATAATAGATCTAATAAGGGGACATATTAAGATTAATTTAAATTCATTTCGAAATATCAGATGTATTTCAATTAATTCTCAACGTGCAGTAAAATTCTCATTAATTTTTACAACTTTTCTTGAAAAACATTAATTTACACATTTAATATATATATATATATAACGAGTTTTTCTCTAATAGGTATATAATTATAAGTATATTTATAGTATACTTATCCACCTCATCACTTTTTACTGGAAAAAACAATACAATTTGGTCAAATAATGCTTACATGGCAAAAATCAATGGGTGGATAAGGATGTTATAAGTATGTTCACGGTTATATACCTATTAAAAAAAAAAAAAAAAAAAAAACCTCTATATATATCATTGATTAATGTAACACCGTAGAATTGTAACATCATTTTTTATTTTTTTTTTTGACATTATCTATCTATCCAGATATCTAGACCATATATTTTTAAAGCTTTTTAGAATTCGAACTGTTAATTTGAGAATCATTTATCTAAATTTCAAACTTGTCTATCTACCAATGAAGTTACGCCCCTCAAACAAATCGTAACATCATTTAAAGAAGTGAAATTAAAGCTTTTCTTTTTTTACGGACGACAATAAAAAAAAATAAGATTCTTTTTGTTCCAATTCTGTACCAAAAAGGTCATATTAATCACTTATATGACATTGTAAAATTTCACTTTCCAGAGCTAGTAGTATCCCATCACCATGAGTCATTACATTGATTTCCTCACCATATTCTCCCTTGTCAGACACGTAACCCAATTATTGAAATTAATTAATTAACCTAATCATCAACTTTCTCTCCATGCTTTTAAGAGGCCAACGAAACGAAAAGCTCTTAGGCTCTTAGCTCTTAATTGGATTGTGTTATAAAATAAATAAGAATAAAGAATATATAAGGTAAAAGAATAGTAAGAAAGAAAACTATTTTATTCCTCAATTATTCCCATCAAAAAGTATACATTATAAAGGTGAAAGCTCATTATATAGTCTCACAATCACATTATATTAATTGTAAAAAAAATTACAATATAATAAATAATAAAACTGATCATGATGATGGAGCTAGTGGGAATACTAAAATATGGAAGTTAATTTCATGGATTGACGAACATGCACTGTCATATTTATGTATAATATCTATAATAGATTGTGATTTTTAATCGTCAAATAATTATTTAAATCTCTTTTAGTTTTATGGGAAACTTCAATTGACTCCTAATTATTAATAGTTTTCTAGTAAGATCCTTTATATAAGAGTATCTCTAATGCAGTTGGGAATTTTGAAAAAATTGGATGTCCACAAAGATAAACATATATTAAGTTTAAATATAGGCTAATTGGCACGGATACTCCCTGAACTATACCCGAATTTGCACCTTACCCCCTGAACTTTTTTTTTTCGGCATTAAACCCCCTGAACTCTTTGAAATTTACAATTGTGAACGGAAATCCAACGGAACCCTAATTATGTCTAGGAAAATTACACTAAGCTCCCCTGATTATATATATAATTGTATTAAACCCCAAAAAATATAATAATATTACCCGAATACCCCTCTGACCAAATTTTAAAAATAAAAATTTTAAATTTAAAATTGAAATAATGGTTAAATAATAAAAAAATTCTGAATTTTATTATAAAGACAATAAAATAAATATAGAAATGAAAAAATTAAATTGATTTAACAATTATTAAATTATCTTTTTTATTTAAATGTCACTAAATATAAAACCCATATAAATATTTAAATTATTTAAGAAAAATAAAAATAATGGTTAAATAATAATACAATCCCCTTTCAATAATAATAATAATAATAATAATAATAATAATAATAATAATAATACAATTCTTATTTTTTTTATAAAGAAAATAAAATCTTTAAGAAATTAAAACATCTTTAAAATCTCTACCATCCATCTCATAGATGGACGGTGGAGAAATATTTATTAAAACAAATTCAAATTAAAAAAAACATTTTTTAAATAGATTGATTGATCTCAATTACAAAAATAAAATAAAATAATAAGTTTCTCCATTAATGAAGATATGAAGATCCATCAATGTTCTTCTTCTTCTTCTTCTTTTTTCTTTAATTTTTTTTTTTATAATTAGATTTCGTTTATTGGTTTGTGAAATGTGTTTTTTAAATTAATTTTTTAACTTAATGAACATGGAGAATAGAAATCCTTAAAATAAAAAATTCGAATAAATATTTTTAAATGAACTTTGATCCATCTAATTAAATGAACATCTGTTTCTCCATCCAATCCTTAAAAAAATTTCCTTTTATAAAGAAAATAAAAAATTTAAATTTCCAACACCTAGAAAATTTAAAATAAAAAAATTTAATTTTTAATTCTTTTATATGTGCTTTTAATTGGATTGATGTTCAATTTTTAAAATTTTGTATTTGTATTATTATTATTATTTTGTAATTGAGATAAATCAATCTATTTCAAAAAATGTTTTTTTTTATTTGAATTTGTTTTAATAAATATTTTTCCACCGTCCATCTATGAGATGGATGATTGAGATTTTAAAGATGTTTTAATTTTTTTAAAATTTTATTTTCTTTATTAAAAAAATCGGATTTGTATTTTTGTTTTGAAAGGAAATTGTATTATTTAACCATTATTTAACCATTAGCCTATTATTTAACCATTATTTTTATTTTTTCTTAAATAATTTATATATTTATCTAGGTTTTTATATTTAGGGATATTTAAATAAAAAGATAATTTAAATAATTGTTAAATCATTTTTTTTTTCATTTCTCTATTTATTTAATTATCTTTATAATAAAATTCAGAATTTTATTATTATTTAACCATTATTTAAATTCTAAATTTTAAATAATAATAATAATAATAATTATTATTATTATTATTATTATTATTATTACTATTATTTTATAAAGACAATTAAATAAATAGAGATTTTTTTTCATTTCTCTATTTATTTAATTGTCGTTATAAAAAAAATAAGAATTTTATTATTATTATTATTATTATTATTATTATTATTATTATTATTATTGAAAGGGGATTGTATTATTATTTAACCATTATTTTATTTTTCTTTAATAATTTAAATATTTATATGGGTTTATATTTAGGGATATTTTAAAAAAAAAAAGATAATTTAATAATTGTTAAATCAATTTAATTTTTTCATTTCTATATTTATTTTATTGTCTTTATAATAAAATTCAGAATTTTATTATTATTTAACCATTATTTCAATTTTAAATTTTAAATTTTTATTTTTAAAATTTGGTCAGAGGGGTATTCGGGTAATATTATTATATTTTTGGGGGTTTAATACAATTATATATATAATCAGGGGAGCTTAGTGTAATTTTCCTAGACGGAATTAGGGTTCGGTTGGATTTCCGTTAACAATTGCAAATTTTGAAGAGTTTAGGGGGTTTAATGCCGAAAAAAAAAGTTTAGGGGGTAAGGTGCAAATTCGGGTATAGTTCAGGGGTTATCC
Source organism: Acer campestre (assembly GCA_954870605.1). Classification (NCBI taxonomy): domain Eukaryota; kingdom Viridiplantae; phylum Streptophyta; class Magnoliopsida; order Sapindales; family Sapindaceae; genus Acer; species Acer campestre. The sequence continues at coordinate 16,437,954 of OX940805.1, read as the reverse complement.
GTGCCAATTAGCCTTAAAGATATTCTCCAATACAACCATGTCTATTCAATTTAGACAATCTGTTAGACAATGTAAATATGATTGACTCAACAATTATATTTATGATATAGAAAGCGATTGGTGTTTGTATTAAAAGAATAATATTGTCTGTTAAATAATAAAAAAAAAAGACAGGTCATAAAAAAAATGCATTTTGAACAGAAGCTATTTGAGACTAAATGTTGATTTTGTTGTCATATCAACAATTTTTGATAGACAATCCACACTTACATTGGAGATGCTCTAATATCTGTGAACATTAATATCATCCAATCAATTCAACAATGGATCTTTATATGGATATTTTAATAAATGATAAAAACAATAAAAAATTCTTTAAAAAATTTTAAATATTAAAAAATTTTCAATCATTAAATATTTTTAATAAGTACCTATGTATATAGTTTACTTGGTTCAACGAAACCAATAACAAGATTGGACATGTTTAATCACAAGATTATGTTTATCTACTTACTTTATTAATAATCGACTCTTTATAGCTAGTGATTGATTACGTAAATAAAATGAAAAGTTTTGGAAGTTAACGTAAGCAGTGAGTTGTTTGTGCAAAAGATAATTATTTGCTACAGCCGAGCAGCCATTGATTTAATTTGGTCTAAAGTTATGTTAGCTTGGATTTGAAGCATCATGTTCATGTTTGACTTCTACCAACTTTATATATCACATGACAATTCTCTTTATATATACTTGATATATATCATATATGTACTCTCCTTTGGACAAACATTGTATATGTAATTTTTTGTACACTTTTCATGTCAATTGCCTAATAATAAGAATTATGTGGTCGTGAAATGCACAAATGTCTGCTTGGTTATAAGATATTCGTCGTGGGGTTGAGCCCAGGGACGAAACTAGGATTACAGTTTTGGGGGGCCAAGGCAAAAACATATATTCAAATTAACACCAGATCAGGGACGTAACTAGGATTAAACACTAGGGGGGCTAGAATATATATATATATATATATTTTTTATCATTAACATTATGAGAAATTTGTATTAATTAAAAATAAAGATACACCCTGTCAAGAAGAAAAAACAGAGATTACTCTATAAATGTATATTTTAAATAAATACATTAAAAATTAATAAAAAAAAATAAAGTCAAAAACAAATTATAAAATAAACATGAAATGCAAATACAATAAAATACTAATTAAGTTGTATCCTACGGTTTTTCAAAAGATCAAACTTATCAATTATGAAATCAGGATCACATTCATAATGAGAATTATTGATGTGAGATAGAGTTTGAGTATCATCATTTGGATTTTTGGATCTTTTAGTCTTGGGGGGATATCTTGAATTTGAAGTGTGAACATCACATGGAGCATTTGGGCTATTTGATGACTCACCGTCATCTTTTTTATCGAAATTATGGAATAAGTATATTTTTTGCATTACAATCTATATAAATAAAAAAAGACTCAAAAACAAGTCATTAAATTAATTCTTATTTTATTACTTCTATATACGTCAAAAAATAAGAAATTATTTACATATATAATGTTCATGTATTATAATATTAGTTGATTTATTTGAAATATACAAATACAATGTTAAAGGAAATCTAATTCATTATTTTCTAAAAAAAAGTATAATTTATTTAATTATTAGTTTAGTTTAGTTATGATGAAGCATTTACGTTACATAGAAAAATAAATATACAGTTATATTACTATTTACTAACAAATCTAAAAACAAAAGAATAATTATAAAAAATAATAATAACAAGCATGTATCTAAATTTTAACCAAAACAAAAGAAATTTACTAAACAATAATGTTAATTTGTAAATTAAAATTAGAATAACTAATAATTAGATTAATCCTAAAATTTAATTACAAAACAAAATATTTAAATTTACAATATTCATAAAAATATACCTAATTGAAAGATGAATTATTGATGTTGATAAATAAATTGGACTAAAATTTGGAGAAATATGAGAGAGAGAAAAGAATTATTAAAGAAAAAGAAAAAATTGAAATTAATGACATGTTGGTTGTTCGTGAATTGAAGTATTTTTTTTTTTTTTTGAAATACAACTACTCCCACTATCGGGGAGAGGTTACATAAGGACTACAACTCTCACAACCGGAGAGAGGACTGCTCCCACAAATCGGGAGAAAACTCCCCACACATGCTTGTAAAATGCGCATGGTGGGACTTGAACCCCTGACCACTAGGTGTGGAAGGGAGGTGCACAACCATCTCTACTAGGAGGTGATGTGCGTGAATTGAAGTATTAAAGTAGGTAAAAGTCTTCTAACCAACCATTATATATGGAAATTGCTTGGGTACTGATTGGTCAATACCCAAGGTACTAACCCCACCAATGGAATGTTGTCATGTGGCTTTTTTCTTTTAATTTTTTACTTTTATCTCTTTGCATTTATCACAAATTGACTTTGTTGCAAAACCCTATTAGTTGGTCAGTACATTGGGTACTGACTAGTCAGTACCCAAGCATTGTCCATTATATATATATATATATATAATTTTCTATTGTCAATTCATCATGACAATAAATATATCAGGACGAAAAATGTAGACCACAGATTATGGAGAAGTTTTGACAAATACATACATTTCGAGTCAAAGTATGTAAATCTAGTGGTCCACATTTTTCGTCCTGATATATTTATTGTCAGGACGAACTGATAATAGAAAATCTATACATATATAATATATATATATATATATCAATCATTAATTTTTTATTTTTTATTTTTTAACTTTTCAAAAAAAATTTAAAAGGCTAGCCCAGCCCAAGGTCCGTCCCTGCACCAGACAAATATACTAATATTTTAATACTAAGTTAAAAAAATAAATAAATAAATAAATAAATAAATAAACAAATTTAATAGTGTCAAGTCTCATATGTAATTGTAGAACAAATAAATTAATAAATAAAAAAGACACCAGCTTTATAAATCAAAATTAATAAATTTCATAACGTTCATTGACGAGATAATCCCATATTTGTTGACGTAATCTTGGGTCACGTACCAAAGATTTATTATTTTGGTTAATATCCTTTGTTGGAGATTCCATGGATTGATTTTCAGAAGCTAGAATATTAATATTAGATGTTGACAAAGATGAACCAGCTTCTGAGGTTTTAATTATTTTGAAAAATCCATCAATTGTCGATGGGTTTCTCAAATGAAAATGAAATAAAAAATATCGAACTAATTTAAATAAATAAACATTTAAATAAAAAAAATAGTATAATAAATAGTATAATAAATGTAGCAAAATCACATATATATATATATTGAAAGAAGAACTCATTAAAGAAATCATATTAATAAATAATAACCTAAGAAAATAACAAATATAAAAAATAAAAAAATAAAAAACAAAACTTAAAATATTTATTAATTTGTAATCTCGTGCTTGAAAGTATTCAATCATAGTAGTAATAATGAAATTGCTTAAGTGAAAAACTAGAAAAAAGAAAAAAATAAAGAAGTATATATATATATATGTTAGACTAGTTCATGATATCTAGGAAACCAAATCCTAAGAGGAATATATGTTCCCTTCTAAGTTAAGAAGTAATACATAAAATTAGACTTTTTTTATTTATTATAATAATAATATTTTTTATTTAAAGGTAACCTACCTGGCGTCCTGGCTACCTACTAGGAAACAAAAAAAGAACGAAAAAGACTTTTTATTGTTATTTTTCACCTTTTTTTATTAATAAAAAAGCTCTATAGAGCTTGTTGTCGATTTTAAGAAAAAGAAAAAAAAAAAGAACTAAAAAAGAAGAATATAACAAACCTTTTAAGAATAGGATTCACAATTCACAGTGTTTGTTTGCGTGGGGTCCACCCACTAACTTTTAACATATAATATATTATAAAAATCCTTGAAACTTAAACTTATGAAACTATTTTTTTTCTTTGGGAGGGACATGGCCCATATGAGTCCCCTGTACATCTACCCCAGGTTGAGTCTATTGTATACTTGGATGATATACAAAAAGTTTTGCATCCGTTCTTTTTCTATAAAATGTAATATTGCAAAATGAACTTTGAAAAAAAAATACGAAAAATAGTAGAAATTAATTACAAAATTTATTTATCATCGATGAACAATTGTAAAACTTGTAATATATGTAATGAGGGGGCAACAAACTATGCAACTGATGAGACGGAGTTGGTTTAATGACACCGAGTTCGAGTCATGCCAATTTTTCTCAAACTTTAAATTGTAATAATTTTGAAAATAAAATCAGACAGACAACGTAATCACGTGTTCATATAGCAACATAACTAAAGGGTCAAGGTGGTCCTTCCATCGCCGGTTTCTCGCTGTGGCAGCGGGAGCCGGCGGTGATGGTTCTTCTTCTTCCCTTTGCTTGGCCTTCCCAGTCAGATGGGGGACACCGGCGCTGCTATGACGGCCCTGTCCGTCGCCTGGAAATCTCTTTTGCGTCACAGGGAGGGATGTTTTGTCCAAGCGACGACGGCAGCTGTTAGATCGGCCGATCCTCTTGGTTCCGGCCAGATCTGGTGTAATTCGACGTGAGCTGTCTTGATCGGTGGTTTTGGAGTTCGTCCGACCCCATCCTCTCCGTCGGGGCACCGTCGGCAGCTTCGATGTCTTCCTTTCACTGATCTTGGTTTTGGCTTGGTCGGTTTTTGCTTTGCGGAGTCGGGCTTTGTTACTGATGGAGGTTTGATTGGCATGGTGGTTTGGGGGTTTTGATCGGCATCTCCGACGGTGACGTCATTGGTGGGTCTTCTCCGGCGGCCTGGGTCTCTCCTCCGGATCAGTTTCAGCTTGTGTGGTTATTTGTGTTTAGTTTTATGTTTTGGTTGTAATCCCACTCTTGTGTGGGCGTTTTTCTCCCGTCGTGGGACTCTGTTCTGGGCTTGTGCTCATTTAGTTTTATTTGTGGAGTCCTAGATTGGTTGTAACCTTGCCCTGGATCTGGTTTTCCAGATTTTCGGTGCTCTTTCCATCAAAAAAAAAAAAAAAAAAAAAAAAAAAAAAAAAAAAAAAAAAAAAAAAAAACTATTAAAGGGTCAAGGTGTCTCAAGATTGAAGTAAGAATAAATATTAAAATTTTGTAACATAAAAAGTAGATATATAAGTTTAGATATCAATTATGTTTTCTAGAACATAGCTGGGATTGACCTAAGGTTAAGCCTCTTTCCTTTTTGTTATTTAACTCTCAAATAAAATCGTAATTATCTTTTTTCTTTTTTTTTAATAGTGAATATATTCATCAACCAACCAAGCCGGAAAAACGAGCAAAACAAACAAGCACCAAGAAGCCAAGAAGGCACACACAAGGGCCAACACAAAACAAAGAAAAACCTCAAAGGGCTACTGACTGAAACCTGAGCACATAAGAACCTCAAAGTTGGACAAATAAAATCGTAATTATCAAAAGGAAGATTATTATAGTGGTCACCCATTTTATCATATGCTACCAAAATGATCATTAGATAAGAAATTTGGTTCAAAATGATCATTCTAGGTTAACCGTGTGACAAATAGTCATTCTATCACACTCTGTTCAATTTTTGACGAAATCTGCTGATGTGGCCAATTTTTTGTGGAGTTAGAAATTTCTTTGCCAAATAATTTAGAAATAGATTGCCCCTAATATTTTGGTTAGCCCTAAACAAAGAAGAGAACGGAGGGAAGCCTCTGAGATTTCAATCTAATCGAATACAAACCTGAAAACCTTTCTTTTTTACTTTGACATATATATTAGTTTTTCTTTTTTTTTTTCCAAACATTATTGCTTCGTTGTGTTTTTACTAAATTGACCTTTGATCTTCTACTAAAATGCCCTTACATTTAACGATTTTCGATAAAAATTGAATAGAGTGTGACATAATGATTATTTCTATTACACTGTTCACCTAGAATTGCCATCTTGAATCAAAATTTTCATCTAATAGTCATTTTGATAGCGTATGACCTAGTGGTGGCCATGGCTCGGTTTCAGTCCGGTTTCGGTTTTGTGGTCACCTAAAACCAAAACCAAAACCAAAACCAAAACCAAAACCAAAACCGAAACCGAAACCGAAACCGAAATCGGAACCATCGGTTTGGTATCGGTTTCAAACCGTCGGTTTAGCGGTTTCAGTTTTGGTTTCGGTTTCAAAACCGACGGTTTGGGTACGGTTTTGGTTATGGTTTCGGTTTCGGTTTCGGGCAGTTTTTCAAAAAAAAAAGTTCAAAAAAGTACCACGTGGCAACTTCTGATTTGTCAATTTTTTTTTTAAAAAAAAATTTAATAAAACTGGCGGTTTAAACCGCGGACAAAACCGTCGGTTAAACCGCCGGTTTTGGCCGATTTGTAGGCCACCCAAACCGAAATCGGAACCATCGGTTTCTAACCGGTTTTCAAACCGGCGGTTTAGGTTCTGGTTTGGCACTTCCGGTTCCGGTTAAACAGCGGACAAAACCGACGGATTACTGAAACCTTGGCCACCTCTAGTATGACCTAATAGGTGATTACTACGGTAATTTCCCTTTATCAGGATATACATATAAGGTGGGACCCCTATTGGGCAGATGTTCAAATTTGTATCAACTGTCAAGTATGATTGAAGTTGGTTTAGATGTATATGGGCTTGTATAGTCAATCAATTAGGTCCACAAATTTCAAAATTTAAAAGAATAGTGTTATTGGTCAGGGAATCGGCCCCAAACTATTATCTCTTGGCGCCTCTAATTTTGATTTTGATTTATTTATTATTATTATTATTATTATTTTTATGACTATAGATTTGCATTCAAACAAAATTATTAAAAAAAGACAAATAAAATCAAAATAAACGTATCTCTGCTGTACATTTTTCTGAATCTTGCATGCATTCCCAACAACTAACATAATAAGAGATGGTCATATGTATCTAAAATTCTCTATTAGACATATAGAGCCAAAGAGGGGCTGATTTTGTGCTGCACCCTTGGGCCTTGCTAAACCTAATGCTTCAATTGGGTTGGCTTGGGTCAGATGAGTTAAGTCATCAGCTGATTTTCATTATTTTTATTTTTGTTTTACCGTAAAACGGCAATTCGAACATAAAATATTGTTCGATTGATTGAATGTTCTTACCATCAAATCATATTTATTTTATTTTAACTATATTATAGAAACCGTTCAATTTGGTTACATTCGAGTCGATTTTTTTTGGGTTGATTTTGTCTGTATTGGGCCGTGCCGAGTCCCTTTGGACTTTTGGTTCAAAAATTATGTTTTTAATCAATTTCAAGCCCGTTTAAACATATTTTACCATTTTACATTAAGTTACATACAGTACTTGGGTTATTGCATTGGTTCAAATGGATCTGGATATGATTGTAATTCCAATTTGTATATGTATATTTTAAAAAATATTAATTACAGTCGAAAATATAATAAATTTATATTTAAAAAATACAATAATACAATTGAAACATGAAACATATAAAAATTGTAAATTATAACATAATATTTGTGAATTTTAAGGCAAGCGAACCTAAAAGTTACAGTTAAAATGGAAACGGTTATGAATTGAAATACGAAAATTGTTTAATATAATGCAAGACTTGTTATAACATTTGTAATTTAATTTCTAAATTAAAATTTTGTTTTGTTTACTAAATAAAATATAAGCTTTTAGTATATTTTTAGTTAAATGCATTTTTATTTTTTTTGAAGATTTGTAATATCATTTTTTTTTTACTTCTTATTCTAAAAAAAAAAATTGATTTGAAAAAATTGCAAATAAAATTATTTAATGTTAATCTTTTATATGGATACGAACTTACTATTTTTTTTATACACTAATATAATTTTACTTTTGAAATATTAAAATTTTAATTTATATTTAATTTAATTTTTAATATGGAAAATGATAATATAAATTAAATTATTTGATTTAAAAATTTTAAATGGTATTTTTTTTGGAACTATAATAATAATTTATTGTATTTTATTCATTAAAATTAAAATTTTTAATTTTTAATTTTTAATTTATATCTTACTTAATATTAAATCATATATATATATATAATAATAGAGTTTCACAGCGCCACATGTCGCCATATGAGAGCTTTGGATTTAATATAATCAATCATGTGTATAATGGTGAATAAGGTCAATTAAATTCCAACTTGCTCATTCATGTGTATATATAATTTGTCTTTTTTCTTTTTTTTTTTTAATATTATTAATAAATACTTATCTTTCAACTCATGCAATTAAACATATTTAATAATGATTAAATATATTTAAGAACATTAATAAATAATTATCTTTTTACACTTCCAATACTTCCAATTAAATCAATTTAAACAGTCTAAATAATTGTTATTATCTCTAGGAAGCTATTAGGTTTCCAATGTCATTATGATTTTAATTAAATCAGCATCATCAATTATAATGATTGTTATTATTTTTAGTTAGGCATCCAATGAAAAAACTCTTAGGTATCGAATACCATTAATAAACAAGACTCTTCATTTCCATCACTACCAAGAAACTAATTAATTGATTATATATATATATATATATATAAGTAGAGAATTCTGATTCATTGGTTCTGACTTCCAATATGATCCAGTCGATCTCCATACAACAATTTCTAGGTATGTCAATCTTTTTTTTTTTTTTTTTTTTTTTGTGTGCGCGCTTCATGCTTTTGTTTATATCTCTATAGATATTGTTATATAAAACCACATCCATATTCTAATTTCAGCTGAAAATATTTTATGGTTTTTTTCTTTGATGCACTTTATTTTTTTTCTTTTCTGTTTTTCATTTGCTTGGAAGAGAAAGAGATAGAAAACTTGGCTAACTTTGAGTGTGGAACATGATAGGCTTGGTAGAGGAGAGTTTGATTATAAAAGAAGTGGGCAACTTTGGAAATAGCCATTAATATGCGAAGAGGATATACGGTGGTACGTAGTGATCCGCAGAACAAGTCCAAAATGAAGTTTGCATCAACAGTTTATTATTAATATATTTTATGGTGGGCACATGTTAAAAACAATTCTTGCCACCAAAAATTTGTGTTAAACAAAATTATACAACTATCAGGTCAATCCTTTTAGATTCAAACTATTAGATCACTGTATCACGACATTTGTTCCGTGTGCATATAATATTTTCAGACAGAAATATACATTTTGGGTGAACAAGTTCCATGATATGGCTTAACTTCTGCAATTCTTTCCCTGTTTGCTGGAGTCTGTGGTAAAGATACTGACCGTATATTTCATTATTGTTTTGTAGGTAGTCATTTTTATATAGTCAATGAAAGCTCCTCCTATGCTTTTTGTTTATCATTCATTATTAAATTTTACCTATGGTTTTATTAGAATAGTCAGACTAAGTGTGGAAAAGAATATTAATTATGTTTTTTTTATATAAAAACATATGTGTCATTTATATGTGTCATATGTGTCACAAACACACTTGCATTCATTACACAAACACACTTGCATGACATTCATATGTGTCATTTATTGCCTTTTTATGTGTGCATTGTCACCACTCACACACTTGTACACATTTCATATGTGTTAGTGTATTAGACAGCATGAGAAGGCCCCATTTCTCATTGTTGCGGTTGTGGTGTCGTCATGATCAACCACAAATAGCTTTCCAATGATTGTCACGGTCCAAGTGTTGTCTTTGACTGCCGCGGCAATTTGCATGACACTACCTCTAGAGGTTTTCGCGGTCCTTGTGCCGTCTTAGCCAACAGCAGCAATCCTTCCAAAGGTTTTTGCAGTTGATGTGTCGTCATTGGGAACCGCGACTTTGGGGCGTTGCTAGTCTCCAGTGGTTTTTGCAGTCCATGTCGCAGTTGATGTGTCATCATGGACCATCGCGAAAAAAGGGGACCGCGGCATGTTGGCGACGTTTCAGTTACCTTTGCCATGCACGACTGATTGCTGTCTTGGTTGACCGTGACATACGGGACCGCGATACTCTATTTTTGCCCAAAACGATATTGTTTTGTCATCCCCTACATATAGCTCTTATGTTTTCTTGTTCATTAAGAACTCTGGCTTTTTGACTCCTTTGTGAGAGATATAGAGTTTCTAGTGAGAGAAGCCTCAAAAACTTCATCTTTGTCTCACCAAACCTCAAATCCATGACTTGCTAAATCTCATCTTGCATCATTCACTCATGGGTCTTGTTTGTTTTGTGACTTGGTAAGTAGAACACATCTCTAGCTTCATCCATTGTTCTATGTTTCCAAGATTGGTTCTTTTTGGCATATAGATTACTTAGGTGTTAATTGATTGCATGTTGCTTGCATATACATCTTCTTGTTTGCATATTTATGTTGCCATGACTTGATTGAGGTTTGTTTAATTGCTTAGTGACTAGGTTTCTCTTTCTTGTTAGCAAAGTTTGCATGTATGTTCTTGTAGACATCTTAATAACTAGGATTGTTAGATTTGCATCTTTAATCTCTAGTTAAGCATTTAGTGTTTTCCTAGCATTAATTGCATTAAGAATATTTCATATATTCACTTATGTTGTTTAATCTCTTCTCGAGTTAAGTCTTGTGACTACGAGTGCTAGTGCACAAGCAATTGGTCTAAAATCATTATTAAAGGCCCGCGGGTAGAATGAAATGTGTTAGTGACCAATGATGGTTAGTTTAGAGGTCAACTATGTTGTAAAATTTCATTTAAATAGTTGATTTGAGGACTGGAATGGCTAGGAGGCTAGCCCATGAGTTTTGCCCAGTTGGAGGGTTTCTCGCGTAAATCAATTCAACGTGTTTTTATTGTTTTCCGTATTTCTATTTTGTTAATTGTATGAGGGTTTTAGTGGCTTAATTTTTGTTAATATTGACTAATGGGAAAAGTTGGTAATTAATCAATTAACAACCCATTCACCCCCTCTCTAGGTCTTTTAGACACACTTTATGTATTTTCAAGAATAATAATCATCAATGTATATTTGTAGAATATTATTACAGAGAACACATTACTGTAATAATATTCACCATTTTTTTTTTTTTTTGGATACATAATGAAATCACAACCCAAGATAATGTGATCTGAGCCAACATAGTGGGTTCTGTACTTATGGGATACTTGAAAATAAAATAATAAAAAAAAAACCAGTACTTTGAAAAGGAAATCACTTTGGAAATTCACTTCAAGGGAAACTAAAATATTTGGAAATACTTCCTAATCAATTTGCATTCCTTAAATATGTCAAATATTTATTTATTTATTTTTGCATTCATTAAAAGAAATTGAAAATATATTTGAAATTAATATTTAGAAATTTAGAATGGAAGTTAGGGTTTGAGAAAATAGAAAAAGTGTTATGATATATGTGAAAATCAAACAAATAATAGGAAACTTTAATATTTACTCAAAAAAAAAAAAAAAAAAGGAAACTTTAATAATAATTTGTGGGTGTATTTACAAACTATTTAGTCATTTTAGTAATTTTAATCAAGGGTAAATTGGATTTTAAAAAATATATGCTAATTTGGGGTGTACATACAATTTTTGAAGGATACAAATATCATTACTAATTATATAATTGGAGCTTGTCGATGAGATTGGCCTAGCGGTTTACCTCTCACACTTACACTATAAGGTTGTGGGTTATAGTCTATTACCCACTCTCATGAATTATATTAATATTTTAAATATATATATTGTTGTACCATGAAATTAACCGGGTAAAAACTCAATGCTCGACGATGAGTAAAATCCTAATTACAAAGATGAATGTATATCATGGGGCAGTAATATGTAGAATTGGTAAAGCATAGCCAAACATCTAAGAATGAAAACGTGGTCCTAAATATCTGAATTAATAAGACTACCTCACCTCGAACGTATAAGATCATGCCTGAACCCATTTCGAAGAAGGAAGTCGTCATAGGTCCTAAGTATCAATTCGAACGACGAGTTTGACCTAGAAAATAAAGATATCCTACTCAGCTCTCTAATTCTTTTCGAAAGTCGTCTTAGGTACCAAATCAAATGACGAGATTGACCTAGCAAATGAAGACATCCTACACCTGGCAAATAAAGATATCTAGCTTGCTCGAGTCCAATTCTTCTCGAAGCAGGCCTATACCAATTCGAATGATGAGGTTGACTTGGCCAATGAAGATATCGTGCTCGGGTTCATTTAGAGAATGAAATTTGGATGAAAACACATAAGGTTATTGGATTCTAACCGGAGAGTGGCTTTCACTCTGACACGAGTTCTAAAGTGTCCCCACAAAGAAACACTATAAAAAGAAAGGCTCAAGGAAAATGAGGGGAACGGAATGAGAAAAGGTATATATATATATATATAGAGAGAGAGAGAGAGAGAGAGAGAGAGAGAGAGAGAGAGAGAGAGAGAGAGAGAGAGAGAGAGTGATTGTAATTTCTCCTAAGATTAATTTCATGTAATAGTTTAATGAGAGCTATTTAATCTAATTTGTTGTTGATCAAATTTCACGCATCAATATATATATATATATATATAATTGGATCTTGTGTAATTGTCTTGGGTGATAAAACCACAAATTCAACATTCATTCAAATTTTTGTATTTTCAATAAGATTTGATGTTATGTACTTATGTTGATACTTGATATGAGTTGTACTAAACTTTTAACATTCATAAACATTATTGGAAGGGAGTGGTTAGAATTTAGAGGAAGTAGGTGTATATAGTACTTTTTTTTTCAATTTTGACTTGTGCAACTATCACCACTTTAATAACTCTTATTTTATTAGGACCAAAATTGGCGGTGAGACAAAAAGAACGCCCCCCCGCACCCCCCCCCCCCCCATTCTCTTACTTTTATTTTTCTCTATTTTCTCTCTCCTTCTTCCTCTCCTTTCACAACTCCCAAAAACTTCTCTTTGATTTTTTTTTTTCATTTCAATTTGTTCTCACTTCGTTGGTAAAATTTGAGACCAAAATTGAAGCCCACCCAGGTTTTTCCTTTGTATATTTTTTTCCTGCAAATTCGAGAAGTATTGCAGTTTCGAGACTTATTAGGTAAAATTCGAGACTTATTGGGTAAAATTCGAGACTTATTGTCTTTTTCTTCATTGTGATGGAGGTCGAGACCTCCATCATTGGTGAAAGTGACGAGCCAACGACGGCATCGGTTGACTTTAGAGATAGTCGGATCTGGAAGATCGGACGATACCGAGTTTGTTGGTGCCATCAGTTTCATCATATTCACGACGGATCGTCATAGATATGAGGATGAAGGTTTGATGATGGTTCGGGTTTGGCTTCGTTTCTCTCTTCATGTACATAGCTCGAAGCTGAAAACGAACACTTCAATTACAACGATTGGCACTCAACGAACATTTTCTTGGTGGTTTTGTTGGTCAACTCATCGGTCGGCGGTGGAAACTCAATGGAGGTTTTTGAATAAAAAGAACAAGAAAAAAGAAAAGGACTGATAAGAGAAAAGAATAAAAGAGCTGGGGTATTTTTGTCCAAATTCTATCTTTGGTGCTATTTAAACTAGAGTTATTAAAGTGGTGCTAATTGTGCAAAACAGTCCCCAAAGAGTGCTATATAATTTTCAACCCTTAGAATTTATTTCTCTACATTTTATTTCTTTTATGAATAATTAATAGTAGCATTAAGTATTATTTAAAAAGAAAAGGTAGCGTTAAATATATTCAACAAAGCTAAGATTAGCTCCAACGGTTTCGGCTCTCTCATTGATTTTCTTGTTTTTTTGTAAAGTATTATAATAAATTCTAACACCAAACGAGATCGAAAGCATTACGAGATATATATGCCATTTGGAATAACCAATTATTTATATGGTGCTTTGATTTAAATAAATAAATATATATATATGTACAGTTTTTCTATTGTCAGTTCGAACTGATATAAACTGACAAAAGATATATCAGTTCCTTATATGTGGGTCATTGGATTTAAATACTTTGACTTAATTGCATGCACTTGTCAAAGCATCTTTTAAATCCAATAGCTCACATGCAAGGAACTGATATATCTTTTGTTAGTTCGAACTGATAATAGAAACAATATATATATATATATATATAAAGAATTCAGGAGTAATTGCACAAACATCCCCTGTTTTTAGGCCTAATTATACACATATGGACTTTTTACCAAATACTACACAAACATCCTCTATCGTCAATTGACTTCTATTCAAACTAACTGTTGACCCTTTATTTATACTTCATTTTGTCCCCCTTAAAGTAAAATAAATTATATAAAAATGTATATAAAAAACTTTTAATTATACTTTTTTCAAGCAAATTTTAAATGACAAAAAAATATAAAACAAAAAAGTTTAGACTTTAATTTTTTTTTTTTTTTAAAAAGGAATAAAGGAAAATTTTTAAGAAAGGAAATGGAGAACAAATCTAAAATATGTCATTGCAGAGACTTGGATCCATAATTATGTAAAACAAAACTAGATTTTAAGTTTTTGACATTAAAATACAATCATTATTGATGATTGAATATAATTGTGGTATCTCATTTATTGCTAAAAATCTTGTGGCTTGAATGGAATCCTATTGATAATTGAAAATTGAATATAATTGTGGTTTGTTGGTTTATGAATCATCAATAATTATTGTATTTTAATGTTAAACTTAAAATCTAGTTTTGTTTTTCATGATTGTTGATCCAAGTCCCAGCAATAGTGTATTTGAGATTAATCTATTCTCCATTTATTTTCTTAAAAATTTTCTTTTATTCTTTTTTTCTAATTTTTTTTTAAAGTCTAAATTTTTTGTTTTATATATTTTTGTCTTTTAAAATTTGTTTGAAAAAATATCATTAAAAGTTTTTTATTTTCATTTTTATATAATTTATTTTATTTTAAGGGGAATAAAATAAAGTAAAAATAAGTAACTAAGTGTATTTTTGACTTTTAATACTAAAAATTAGGTCAACAGTTAGTTTGGATGGAAATCAACTGACGGTAGAGGATATTTGTGTAATATTTGGTTAAAGACCATATGCATGTAATTAAGCCTAAACTTGGGGAACGTTTGTGCAATTACTCCAAGAATTCGTCATTGTGAATCCCACACATGTAGACAGAAGGCACGTGTAGTATGGACCACATGGACATGGGATTGTTATGCGAGTGACAAACTAAATAAATTCACTTGCGATATTTTATACTCACGAAATTCATACCTTTCACGTAACTTGTCAATTCATAGTAAAAGCTTTTTAAGATACCTCAGAGAGTCTCGCACAGCCAAAAAAAAAAACAAAAAAACAAAAAAAAACTTTTCAATTACTCTTTTTTAACTTATATTTATTACTTTCACTCACTTTCTTTACATATATAAAATTATGAATACAAAAACAAACCGCTCTAGTAATATATTAAGCACACCACCCAATTTGCTTAAACGTCGTTCGGTATCACAATGTCTTCGTAATATATTTAACACACAACTTTTATTAATTAAAATAATATCATTAACCTCCCTGAAATTTGCATTAGATAGAAGCAAAATCCTTTCTAAAAATCCGTGAATTAAAAGTATGATAGAGATTCCATCATATTTATATGAAAATCCTTCCTTAAAAAATGAGGAAGATTGATAATAAATTTTGAAATTGTTCGAAATTAAACCGTATCTAATATTCTAATTACAAAATCAAGGAGGTTGATGACATATTTAATTTAATCGATAGAGCTACGATTATTGAATACCGAACATTGTGAAGGTGGTCGGGAGAGCAGGCCACCGGCACTGGCGGGGCAAGCCATCAGCTTCAGCCCAATTGGAGGTACCATGCAGTTATACGACAAGCACAACGACGCCGTATCAGGCAAAGCAAATCCGGCCTCTAATGGAAATCTAGATAGGTAGTTATGTTGCAAGTACAATGTTGTGGTGGTTCCGTGGTACACGCTCTTAATGTACTCCTCAGGCACATCGCCTATCAGACGGTTGTTGTTCAAATACAAGCTCTCCACTCCAACCAGGACCGTTGATAGTTGCCCAGTGAGAAGGTTGTGACTGAGGTCAACGATGGATCCCTCACCGTAGGATGAAGACGACGTGGGGTCCAGAGTTCTTGATGGGATCACACCGGATAAATTGTTCCGTTGCAAAAACAAGGAAGAGAGTGTGGGATTAAATAAGGAGGCCGGAATGGGCCCACTGAATTGGTTCATACTCAAGTCGAGGTACACTAACTCTGAGATTGATAGTAGACCGTTGAGTGGACCCCACATCATATTCTCGGACAACGACAAATAACGGAGACTTAACGGCAGCGATGATGATCTCAACGGTCCGGTGAGCTTGTTCTTCTTCATGTCTAGATGCAGCAACTGAGTCGAAACGCGAGCTAACTCACCGGATATCATGTTCGATGCCAGAATGAGTATTTTCAACTGAGGCAACTCGGTCAGACCTGGCGGAACTGACCCGGTGAGTTGGTTGTAACTCAAGTCGAGGGTGTGCAAGTTTTTGAGAGAAGAAAAGGAAGTGGGTATTGAACCGGTTAAGCGATTGTTGGTTAAGGAAATGACTCGGAGGTTAGTGAGTCGAGCGAGTTGAGGAGGGATTGGACCAGTGACAAGTCCAGAGAAGAGAAGGAGCTGAGTTAACTCAGTGAGGTTAGAGATGGATGGAGAAAGAGAACCAGCAAGTCCAGGTGAGTCGGAGAGTCCAGTGCCGAGTTGTAGAATAGTGACTCTGTTGAAGGAGCAGGTAACGCCAGAGAAAGTGGAGCAGGGATCGGGTGAGGTGAAGTCCCAGGTGGAGAAGAAGTGTGTACCTGGAATGTCAGTGAGAGTGGCCTTGATGGATGCTAGTGCTGCAAGATCAATGGCACTGATCTTCTGATCATGATCATGATGATATTGAAGCGATGGACATACAATGTGAAGAAGAACAAGTAGAGGTACTAGAACAGAGTGTGGTGATGAAGAAGCCATAAGAAGCTAGCAAGCTACTGGATTTAGTTTGAGTCACTCACAGAAATCCGAATATTTCAAAAGAGAGACACGGAATGGTTTTATTGGACAGCATGTAATGTAATTATACACCGTGCGCATTGAAGGTTATGTAAGGGAAGTAGATCTGTATCTGTTTCTGTTCTGTTTCTGAGTTTGTGGTTAGGTTACTATTTATACTACTCAACCTCATAAATTTGACAGTTCAACGGGGGTCAAAGATTGTTTGGATCCAATCACAAATTTCCACGTCATATTTATAAATATATTGGTACATTTAAGGCTATTAAAAGAATAATCAATTAAACTGGGTCACCCATTCTATATACATTCAATCGGCTTTTAATTTCGCTGATCCCACTAATTGTACACCTCCTTAATATTGCTTTGTTTTTACTTTTTATATAAAAGTATTTCAATATTATCCTTACAAATTTTGGTCATAATTAATTAATTATACAGATAAAATGATAAATTCTTCTATTTTTGATATTCTGAAATTATTATCAGCTTCTTCTGAAAAAAAAAAAATATACAAAATATATTGTCTACGAAATGTTATAAATGGAATTGGTGAGAAATGTCACCTTTTTAAACTGATGTGGTGAGAAAGTCACTAGTTTAATAAGTTAAGTTTAAAAAACACTTATTATGGTGAACTACTAAAATTGACCTTAGATAATCATTTATGTTATTCTGTTTGTACTTTTCTCTCTCCTCACTTCCAATAAAAAAACGAGTGTTAACTCAATAACTCTCCCTCTCTCTCTCTCTCTCTATCTCGGGTTTCTTCTTCAACTTATAAAGAACTGGACGTGCTTTCTCAACAAGAATGTAATATTTCTTGCAAATGCTTCTTTTTATTTGTTCACATTTTCATTTGTTCATAAACAAATCTGTTGTAGTAGTTGTAAACCTTAAGCCATTTTGAGAATTTTGGATTTTCGAGACTTTGTATGCTCTGTCCAAGCTATTTAAACTTATGTCCGAGCCTTTTAAAATATTCTCTGAGCCTTTTAAATAAATAAGTATCGAGCCTTTTCCAGTCTTCTCCGAGACTTCTCCGAAACTTTTGAAGTCTCCTCCGAGACTTTTGATGTCTTTTCCGAGCCTTTCAAATGAATAAGTATCGAGCATTTTCCAGTCTTCTCCGAGACTTCTCCGAAACTTTTGAAGTCTCCTCCGAGACTTTTGATGTCTTTTCCAAGCCTTTTAAATGATTAAGTATCGAGCCTTTTCAAGTCTTGTCCGATATTTCTCCGTGACTTTTCAAGTCTCCTCCGAGACTTTTCATATCTTCTCCGAGCCTTTTAAATGAATAAGTATCGTGCCTTTTCATATCTTCTCCGAGACTCTTCCGTGACTTTTCAAGTCTCCTCCGAGACTTTTCATGTCTTCTCCGAGCCTTTTAAATGAATAAGTACCGAGCCTTTTGAAGTCTTCTCCGAGACTTTTGAAGTCTTCTCCTAGACTTTGCAAGTCTTCTCAGAGACTTTTCAATATCCCCACCCTAGCCTTTATAAATGTAATATCTGAAAATATTTTATAGTCTTGGGTTCTTATTAATGGGATGATTAATTTGACAGCTTCAAGAATCGGGTTAGAATAGTAATATCTTACAACGCTTACAACGGCGATGGGAGCAGTTACCCGATGGAAGTCAGAGGTTTGTTGGATCCGATAACCGGGGAATGTATGTGTCACAGAATATGACTTATGAAGAATTGGTGGCGATCGTGCATACCATTGTGAAGTATGATGTAAACAAATTCAATGTGGATCTGTCATCGATATTAATCGTTCCTGGCAGTATATGTCACACATTTATAAGAAATGACGACGATGTCCATTTTATGCTAGGGGAAGATCGGGTGATTCCTCAAGTATGTGTTAGTCTAACTGAGAGAACAGCTGGAGATGTGATAGGGAATGATATTCTCCCTACTGAAAATACTCAACAATTTGGATCCTTTAGCGGTAGCAACTAAGTGTTCAGCCAAAGAAGCGCCACTGAAGATAGGGGAAACATTTGTGGTGTCCCACCGGTAGTGGTCGACCATGCAGATGCAGTTGAACCTCAATTTGGTCATATGTTTGGTTGTGGAATTGAGCAGTGCAATGAACAGTACAATGGGCAGTACAATGACCAGAACAATTGCCCGAACCATGAGGTGGATAATAAGGCAAATAATGAACAGGTTGATGATCTACAAAATGTGGATGAAGAGCCTGCACAAATTGAAACACGTGGTAGACGTGTACAAGGAGTTAGTTGCACTGCACCAGATATGCCTAGGAGTTCCGAGGTCCGTTATAATGTAACAGCATCTAATTCTTCTAATACGCCAACGTGGGTTATTCCCGGAGCAAATTCATACTTGTTTGGTATTGGTAGAAGCATCACCTTGGCAGCGCCAGGACTTAGAACCATGATTTATAAAGGTAAATTTTTTTCTGAGTAAAAAGGATTTGAAGAGGCTAATTGGCCATTTTGCGATGCGGCAGAACTTTGAATGAAAGGTCAAAAGGTCCAATAAGACAACTTTACATTTGGTTTGCATCATTGACGACTGTACGTGGAAATTAAGAGTGGTAAGAAGAGATGAAGGGACTTACTTTCAAGTCAGAAGTTTTGTCAATGAACACAATTGTCCCTTGGAGGAGATTCACTGTCGCCACCGACAAGCTAGTGTAGTCACAATCGGAGAAGTCGTTGCACCTAGACTTCAACAACATGATGGTCGTCTTATGCGTCCGAAGGACATAATCGCCGATATGAAAACAATGTATGGCATCCAAATCATGTACAATAAGGCACATGATGCCCTGCAATATGCATTGTCATTGACCTATGGAACGCGTGAAGAAACTTTCCAACTACTGCCATCTTTTGCATATGTTTCGAAATAGAAAAATCCTGGCACAATCACTGAGTTACAGTGCACAGACGATGGTAAATTCCTCTACTTTTTCAGGTCGTTAGGGTTCTCAATTAGAGGTTTCCGGAGGTGTATGCGTCCTGTGATTGCAGTTGATGGTACCTATTTGAAAGGAAGATTCGGGGGTACAATGTTTGTTGCAACTGCACAAGATTTTGGGTACGGTGACTCAGAAAACAACTTTTCATGGGAATGGTTTTTGGAATGCTTGAGGGATGCCCTTGGTCATATAAATGATTTGGTTTTCATTTTCGATCGTCATGCAAGCATTGAAGCAGGGATTTCTAAAATGTTCCCTTATGCAACCCATACCATATGTTGCTAGCATTTTACTGAAAATATGAAGAAGTGATTCCACAGAAAAGATGTTGCCAAAATAATGGATAACGTAGCTAGATCGGACAGTGAAATCGAGTATAATCACCACATGGAGGAGTTACGTAAACTGCATAAGGCTGCATTCGATTATGCCATTGATGCCGGTTCACACAAATGGTCACGCGTTCACTATCCCCAAAGAAGGTACAGGGTGATGACCACAAATGTTGCAAAGTGTATAAACTCATGCCTAAAATTCGCAAGGCAATTGCCACTGATGACACTGGCAGAGTTTATTAGGAATATGCTATAAAGGTGGTTTCACAATCGTCATGCAGCTGCACAGTCCATGAGTCATCGATTGACTGGCGCAGCACATCTTGTGATCTTGAAATGTAACGAGAAGTGCGGTTATATGACCGTAAATCCAATTGACTGGAATATATTATCCATCAGACACATGCGAAAACAATGGACGGTTGACTTAGCCCAGAAGACTTGCATATGTAACAAATTCCAAATGGACTTTTTACCATGTTCACACGCACTCGCAGCGGTAAGGTACATGACAAGTTACAGTTAACGCTTTATATTACCCAAATGTGAATCTCACCGTTTTCCTTATTGCAGGGAGCGAAACTTGGATTTCACATCTCTGTGTGCTGACTACTACAAGAGGGAGACACTTATTGATGCATACTCGGTTCTTATTATGCCTGTTGGCCATCTTTCTTCATGGGTAGTGCCATCCAACATCGCAGCGCAAACGGTTTTAAATCCAAAGACGAAGAGACAATCAGGTCGCCCAATGGAGGGTCGACATGCCTCGTCTTCGGAGAGGATAACCACACAGTTATGTAGAAGATGTGGACAACCAGAACATAATAGTAGGAGGTGTTCCAATCCGCCTATGGTTAATAAAGGTCCCAGCACCATTGTCTCCGATGAATACAGTCGCAAGTGTAGCATCTATCACTCAATTGGACACAACAAACAAACATGTCCTGATAAGGATTCTACCATTGAATGAATGAAGGTGATCAAACATAAGAAAGTAGTAGAAGAGGAAGACGAATTGCCACCAAAAAAGCTTGCGATTGAGGAACATGTCTCCAACTTGATGTCTTCCAACATCGTTCTTATGCTTTTATGTAGAACTAATTTGATTGATTTTATGTTCGAAATTATATTTGAATTTAGTTCTTCGTCTACTTAATCCTTTGTTATAGTGTTCATGAATTTCCTGTACTGTTGAAGGTGCTCAATGTATGAAATGTGTGTTTAACTGATAACTGAGAACACTTGAAAAAAAATAAAATAATAATTCTTCATTTCATTACTCAAATGTTATGTATATCAACTACATGGTCTTGGAGTTACAATAAACCTCCACATCCATCTTCTCCCGGATGGTGGTCATATCGTCCTCCGATCAGTCGAACGTATCCCTGTTCGCCGTCAGGTACTCAATCCTTTTCAGAGTATGAGCACCACAGTTTCCTCTGCAATTCACCACATGAACAACCATTAGAATGGAATGTTATTAAAACTGATTGGGATAGAATAATAACTTGAAACAGTCATACCTCTATTTCTGTTGGGGCACGCGGTCGGTTGACACGAACAACATCTGAAAGGGCCCATCCTTCGGTTTGTACGTCGGATCACCCCTCTGTCTGTTCCTGTGAAAGTGCACCGCATTCAGCATCGAGGGTAGCAACCACTTTAAGCACGCGAACTGGGCATTCCTGTGCCTAAATGGGACCTCCTGTCTGAACGGGTCAAATACGAGAATTTGTCCTTTCATGAGGTCGACGCTGACCATGACCCAATGCATACGTCTAAGGTTGCAAGGAATCAGAACCTGTAGGTGTTTCTCCAAAGTGTTATAACATTTTGTTATTATACACATGGACGCAAATTAAAATATACACTCACTAAGTCAACATTATGCCATGGCTGGTTTCTTGACGGGAGCTCTCCACGTACCACACACGATTATCATGGGCCCACCAGTGGTTGAACACAGACCAACCCTTTCGAGGTTTCCTGTCCTCACCAGTGGCGATTCTGTCCCAATCATGATATAACAATGACTGTATAGATTAAATTTAAAAAATGTTAGGCAAAAAATATTTGAATGATCGAAGCAGAGGCGAAAACCGTACAATATAAACACTTACATAGAATTGTAAATCCAGTATGTTGACCCTCGAACTGTAGACAGTGGGGAATGCTCGCTGACGATTCTGGAGAATGTTCAAGTATGCGTCAATGTGCTGACAATTTCAACAATTTGTATTGTTAGGATTCCACCATTTGTGAATGAAACTTATACGGACAGTTCAAGTAAGGAACATACCGTATCCTCCAACTCCATCAAGTTGGTTTGAAACCGGTGGAACCAAGTCACATCGACACCAACTGGGTCGTGCAGATCCACATCACACCTGCATAATTGTTGAAAAAGTTACATAATACTTACTCACATATTTGTCGAAAAAAGTATAAACAGATTGTAATTTTTACTATTATACTTACAATTCCCCCGTCGGGTTCCACTTGTACTTTATGTATGTCGCTAGGTGCTCAGGATCTACCAATCCATGTGGCATCCATTCATGTGCTGGCTGCGGCAACATCCATGGTCTCTTCGGTCTACATGGGTCTATGTATGGGGTCTGGTCCATCCAACCTCGACGTCGAATCTAGTGTCCAAGCCTCAGGGGTGGGGGAGTCCGTTCCAAATCACTGGGATTGGTGCGGTGTGAGGGGGAACTCTCTCACCGTTTATTGGGTGAGATCGACCGGAGGGGTGCATCGCGAGGGACCAATTCATTTTCCGTGGATTGCATGGGGGGTGAACTGCGCTCGGATCAACCAGAGGGTGGTGCTTTGAGAAGGGACTCTGTCCCTGTGGATCTGCTGCAAGGGTTCCCTACAACGAGGGACTTCGTCCCCGTCGATCCCCTACGGGAGGGGTGCGCTGTCTGGAGGAACTCAGTAAGGATGGATCGCCTGTAGGTGTCAGCTCCGTTGGGATAGACTCGCTAGGATCGCTTGTATGAATGAAGGGATTATATATTTGCTCTATATCCATAGGTGCAGTCCCTGTACCACCAGTGCCACCAGGCCCTTACTGATCTGTCCCTATGTGCATAGTATGATGCTTGGTGTATAGCTCTGCCCCGTCCTGATCACTACCCGTCCTGTCCCTGGGAGTGAAGTTTGGGTCTGGGTCTCGGTCCTCGAACGGTGGGTCATCGAACCGTGGACCTGAACTATGGGGCTACGACGTCGACGTCAAACCCTTAAGACCCCGAATCAAATCCAACAACTTTTGATACTGTCGATCTCGTTTCTCCTCGGTCTTCTTCACTTCCTCCCATAACTCTCGGACCGTATCCATCAGTTCAGTATACCGACGGTCCTGAAATGATTTGGAACTGTGTCAGTACTAAAACATTCAATACTAAATTGAGATTAAATAAGGCGATAAAAATATTTGTACATACCTCAGGAACCCCTCCATCGCCTCGTCCTGAGTCACCTCCAGCTCGAGGCTGTCTAGGTAACACGAACCGAACCTGCCTACAACTCTCACTAGTGCCCTCCATATCAGAACTGTCCATATCAATGCGCTCGAAAAATGGACCCTCAGTATCAATGTCTCGGGCAATCGTAGTCTGGTTAGGATCCGGGACGTCAGCAGGTACATAATCGGCATCATACAGATTGCCTCCCTCGTAAATGCCCTTGAAGTACCGTTCGTCCCTCTCAGCTGCGGTCGGCACCAACTCCACCCTCGCAAACATCTGAACTCATAGTTAGACCATTGTAATTGTATATACTAATAACTATGAACATTAACAACATAAAATATGCTTACCCTTTCGATGAAAATGGCATCCAGCTTCTCACTCCTCGGTCTCTGAGTCAACTACCATTTTAGAATACGGGGGGATAGCTCAATGTCCCTGCGGGTTCCACAGCTGGTGTTGCCAAGCTCGGGGATGACCTCAAAAGCAAAAATCTGCGTTAAGAATCCAATACATCAGTTATATGAAATTAAAAAAAAATACAATTAACGTACGGATTCAAATTCTAAATTCTCACCAACAGTGCATGCATAAGATCGTATATGTTGTACGTCTCCACCTTGTGTACGTCAACGCCCTTTCGTCGCTGTTGTTGTTCGAACGCCGCCGTCGACTATCCAACGCATGCTTGAAATCAGAAATAGACTACCTAAACATGTGTGCACCCCAGGGGAAGGCATCAAAAGCGTCCAAATCCTCGACTAGGTGAAACTGCCATACTGGAACTTTCTGTCTCTCGTCCAACCCCATCAATATCCAGTTAAGCATATACAATAATCATAGCTTAACCTCATCATACTGCTAATGAAAAACACCAATCTACAATACGGCTCTCAACTCTCCATACTCGATGTCATCTCGACCCTCGAGTACCGTTGATGGATGCCATTCTGAACCATATCGTAGGTCGACGTGTCGGGAAGTTCTCCAAACTTCAATCCGGTGATCAGACAAAACTCAACCTTCGAGAATCGGATCGAATGTCTATCTAACAAAAACCTTATCTCATCTTCTGGCCCATCGTGATGCAACTCCCGAATAAGCAACCAATAGACAATTCCAGCTGAACACGTCATCTACCGATGCATCCGGAGGAAATGTTCAAAACATGACTCAGTATACCGACGACGATCTTCAGCCTGAAAATGTTCAGGTACCCTATTCATTGCATTGTCGATGTCTGTAAGATCGTCAAAATGGTCATGGCGAGTTATTTTCCCCGAGTACCTTTTCTCCTCTGTAGTTTTAAGCAAATCTTTCAGCGGATTCCTCATCTGCATATTCACAATAAAAATATTTAAATATATCAGTTCATAAAAAGGCTCAGAGAGTATATAAAACGGCTCGGACAGTTTATGAAAAGTCTCGGACAGTATATGAAAAGGCTCGGACACTATATCAAAAAGCTCGGACATTATATAAAAAGGCTCGGATTACATGTGAAAAAGCTTGGATCAAGTTTAAAAAGGCTCGGAGATTGATACTGTAGAAACCTATTGAAATTCCTTAAAAGGCTCGGATTGTTTGTGAAAAGGCTCGGGAAAGGCTCGGGAAAAGGTTTAAAAGGCTCGGAGATTGAAAATGCACAAACCTATTGAAATTCCTTAAAAGGCTCGGATTATTTGTGAAAAGGCTCGGGAAAGACTCGGATCAAGGTTTAAAAGGATCAGAGATTGAAATTTGCAGAAACCTATTCATACTTCTTAAAAAGCTTGGATTATTTGTGAAAAGGCTCGGAGATTGAAATTTACAGAAACCTATTCATGCTCTTTAAAAGGCTCGGATTATCTGTGAAAAGGTTCGGATCAAGGTTTAAAAGACTCGAAGATTGAAATTGCAGAAACCTATTCATATTCCTTAAAAGGCTCGAAAAAGGCTTGGATCATGGTTTAAAAGGCTCGGAGAAAGTTGTAAAAGGCTCGGAGATTCAACTACCCATATTCCCTTTAAAAAGCTTGGAGACTGTTTAAAAATGCTCAAAAATGCTCGGAAAAGGTTTTAAAAGGCTCGAAAGCCCAGATATTCATCGTCTTCTATGCGACTTCTGTACAAATTCAAACCCTAATCTAAACCTAAAATAACCTAGAACCCTAATCTAAATGAAACACACATAAACTAACAACAAAAACCTAATCAAAACAACAACAAACATATATTTTTCAACAACAAAAAGGAAATCGAAATCGAAACATAAACTTACCATTGTCAATCGAATGTTCTCCTCCACTGAAATTACTGTAAGGCCACCGCCGATGAGTTCGCCGTGGGAATTTCTGTAGGATTTTTTTGACTGGTGACTTTTTTAGTTGTGTTTCTCTCTCTCTGATTTTTTCTCTCAACCTTTGAAAAGCCACAAATAGACAAAAAATAAGGGTATATTTGTCTGGACACCTAAATAGGTGCCTTTTAAACTTGAATTATTAAACCACTGCTATTTTCACAAAAACCGCCCCAAATAGTGACATTTAAATTTTGAACCCAATGTTATAAATGTTTTGAGAAGAACAAATTACACTCGACTTTTCTTAAATAAAAAAAAAAATGACATGCAACCTACCGAAGGTTTGACATTATACATGCAGAAACAACTTTTGGAAGGAAAAAAAAAATCACATTGATCCCCTCTGGTTAACATTAAAATTTAACGATTAAATGGTGGTTTGGTCATTTTTCATATTAAAATAATAAAATAAACAGAATAAAAATAAAATATTTTTGAAAAAAACATATAATTATAAAATAATAATTATAATTAATAATTAATAACTTCAAATTTAAAAAACATCGGCAAGAGCCTGCTTTGACAAAGAGGCCATAGTTGATGGAATCCTCAGCGAGATGAGGCTCACGACCTTTACAAATTTGTAAGGAGGCACAAAGTCTATCCCACAAACACAATGAAGAAGGCATTGTGCCTCCTCTATGAAATTAGGGATGTCAATGGGTTAAATGATGAGAGGAAGCCGGTTTCCCACCCTCGTTTGGGGAATATGGGTGTGGGTGCGTTAGGGAGGAGATATCCCCACCCCCATCCATTTCCTCTATTTCCCTCTCTTCCCCAAGTCTTCAATCCCCATTTGATCTCATTCTCTCGTTTCCCTTGTTCTTCATCCATCATTATTCGACCTTGTTTGACCCCATTTTTAATGGACTCTTCAAAGTCCATGTAAAAGAAAATAAAATGGTTAGTCGGTTAAGATTAGAAAAATAAAATAAATTGAAAATAATAAAATAATTTGATAACTTAAAAAATAAAAAATATATTTTGTGCCCTGCCCCCTCTAGATTTAGGGGTGAAATTCGCTCCATCCTCATTCTCATCCCCCTTTTTGGAAGACTTTTCCCCCCTAAATGGGGATAGGACCTGTGGGAATTTTGTGCATCATTACACGAAGGCTAATGAAGGTTTGGTCCTCTTCTGCATCACTGGCACAAAAAAATCCAAATTCGACCTCCACATTTCACCCAAATTCAACACCATCAAACTACATAAAAATATTTGTTTGGTATGTAAAATGTCAAACTTCAAGTAAATTATGTGTAATTTGTTCTTTTCAAAACAAGTCACTTACAAAAATATTTTTGTTTATGTTATGAACTAGTTGAATCACCAGCAACTGTTCCAAATTTCGCGAGGTAGATGGAAGTTTACTATTAAATATCTAATGTTAATGCAAGTTATAAAAGTTTATGTTAGTTCCTCATCGGAAAGAGTTTAAAAGTTACCAAAATTTAATCGAAGATCTCCTAACAATAGAGTAGTAAAAAGAACAAAAATATAATGGAACGATTCTTGTTGGTTAGTATACCTTTTCCTATTGAATACGCTGGTCACAGTTGATTTATCATAATGAATAAAAACTAACATGTTTATGTTGTGTTTGTTTTTTTTTGTCGGTAGATTAAACTAAAAATCCAAAACCTTTTATTAATAAAAAAAAAGGAAAAAAAAAAGAAATAGACAAAGGAAAAAAAAAATCAAAAGCAAAGGTATGTGCAGGTCCTAAAACATAAATCTAAAAAGACACACATGCTAGAATCATGGCAAATCTTAGTCTCAACTATAGGGAGACGCTTAGAACTTGTAAAATTTGGTATTTGGGAGAAAGGAGAAAACAGAATTTGTGAATTTTCTATATATTGATCTATGAAGAATTACATGAGTACAAATACACAATAGCTAAAGAATAAAAATAATAATTACA
This sequence comes from Acer campestre, assembly GCA_954870605.1. Lineage (NCBI taxonomy): Eukaryota > Viridiplantae > Streptophyta > Magnoliopsida > Sapindales > Sapindaceae > Acer > Acer campestre. The sequence continues at coordinate 16,409,885 of OX940805.1, read as the reverse complement.
ATTGATTTCCTAATCATAATAGTAAGCTGTCTTGATTTGATTTGAGCAATTACTATGTAATAATTATGTCAATGAAGAAATAAAGAGCGGCTACAAGGTGGTTGCCTTGGTGGTCTAAAGCTTGGGATAAAAATCTCAAGTCCTTGTTTCTACTCTTGACAATTGCATTGTGGCCAGCCATCAGGGCGCTAGTTCAGCTGGTGGAAGGACGAGCTTCGAGCATGGGTAACTACTAAGTCAGTTGTTCGAATCCTACCCAGGTGAAGGTGAGTTATGATTTACCCTCTTGCATCTTTGAGTGGTTGGGGGTGTGGGCCGGGGTTGAGTTGGGTTTTCCGGGGTTGAGTCAAGTTTTCCTATCTATCCTACTCCACGATCCAACATACAGGCCATAGAGAATCACGCAGTTGGGGAGGATAGACTGATGGGTGTTTGGACGAAGTCTGAGATCCTTGATACCAAAAGGATCCTTGATACCAAGAAATAAATAATAAAGAGTGAGAATAAATCCTGGGATATCATAACACAGATGTCAAGAAGGTTCAACTTACGAAGAAGTGTGTGAAATGATACTTGACCCAATGTATTAGTAAATATATTTGCAATCTGATTCTCACTATACATGTAGGCTGTTTTGATTTCTCATCTATGTGCACCTTGATTTCTCACTATACAGGATTAGCAGCAATGTGTATGGTTGTGGCTACTTGGATTAGCAGCAATGTGCATGACTGCTTGGTTGTCACAATATAAAATCACTGGTTGTGGATAGTCTATGCGTAAATCCTGCAATAAATATCTCAACCAAGTTAATTCACAAGTGATGGATGATATAGACCTGTACACTTCAGCTGAAGCTTTGGACACTGAAGTCTGTTTCTTGCTTTTCCAGGAAATTAAAGTTTTTCCAAAAAAAAAAACAATAGCCCAGTACCGATCGACATTTTGTAATGTCTTCGGCCTAATCCGCGTCACAAAACCTAACTAAATTCAAATCGCCTTTAGATGGAAAAAATAACCATTGACCTAGTGAACCCTTCAAGTATCGAAGCAAGCGATGAGTTGTATCAAGATGAGGTCATCTAGGCTCTTGTATAAACTGGCTAAGTGTGTTAACCAAAAAAATGATTTCCGGTCTTGTGATGGGTAAGTATATCAATTTTCCCACCAGTCGTCGATAATGAGTCGGATATTTGAGTAAGTCACTATCGGTAGAAGTGAGCTTCAAAGATTGTTCCATGGGGAATTTAGTAGGCTTTGAACCAAGTAGTCCTTTTTCTTGAAGAATGTTAAGAGTATACTTGTGTTGATTGATAGAAATACCCATTTGAGATCAAGCTATTTCAACCCTAAGAAAATATTTCAACCCCCCTAAATCCTTTAACTTGAAGCAAGATCCAAGAAAAGTCTTCACATCATTGATAGCCTTAGGATCATTCTCTGTTGTAATTATATAATCAATGTATAAGAGGATGGTTGTAAAAGAGTCTCCACACATCTTTGTAAAGAAAGAGTAGTCAGACCTGAGATTGCTAGAAGCAAAACTTGTTGATGACAGTAAGAAATTTGTGGAACCATGACCGTGAGGCATGTTTTAACACATATAAGGATTTGTGGAGTTAACGCACAAGTTACTCCCCCTGTTGACGAAAGCTTAAGGGAGGATGCATATATACTTCTTTGTTTAGATCCTCATGTAAGAAGACATTTTAGACATCCATTTGATGGAGGCCCCAATCATGAACAGAGGCAATGTCAAGAATACACATGAGAGTGGTGAGCTTGGTAACAAGAACAAAAGTTTTTGTGTAGTCAATGTCCTCTCGTTGAGTAAACCCCTTAGCAACTAGGTAAGCCTTGTACCGTTCAATGGCGCCATTTGAGTTATACATGATCTTGAATACCCATTTGCACCTAATGGAATGGTGACCTGAGGGGAGAGGAACTAGAGACCAATTCTTGTTTGTCTCAAGTGCCGAGATTTCAACCATCATTGCCTCAATCCATTTGGGATCCGTACAAGCCTGCCCATATGTTTCTGGTTTGACCAAGTGAGAAATATTAAAAGCAAAAGTGCAATAAGCATGAGAAAGATTAGAAAATGACACGTACCTTGACAAAGGGTGATATGTACTTGATTTAACCAGAGGAGATGAGTCTGAAATGTGCTGAGTACGATGGATTTGATAATCTTGAAGATGTGCTAGTGTATTGCTTGGCCGGGTGGATTGTGGGAGGTCTATTTTTGCCTTTGTCGTGGGTCGGGTCAACTAGTGAGAACTTTGTGGTCTATCGGTGGGTTCTTTTAGGAAGAAATCACCATTTCAGATGGTCCATTTGACTGGTTAATAAGGTCCAATCGACTGATTTGATCCGTTTTGAATGGAATTGGCCTTTGGTGAGATGTGGATAACTGGGTGGGTGTCTCTGGTCAATTAGTAGGTATATGACTGACTGTTTGAGACTCGTTTTGTGGTGTTACTTTGTTATTTTTAGGAACTTGGTTCATTTGGTGTGGGGTAAGATATGGGTGTGTCAATGGTGATGTTTATGGGTATTGGAAATGAGGGAATGTCAATTGAATTGGAAAAATGGTATGGTGGTATATGGGAAAGTGTTTTCAGATGACATCTTGGGAGGTGATAAGTTTTCTATCATCAAAATCATAAACAAGATACCCCTTTTGCCCCGATGGATACCTAAGGAAGACACAACAACAAGCATGACTATCAAACTTACGAGTAGGTTATAGGTTTGTGACAAAACATAATCAACCGTAGACTCGTAAGTGGGACTATAAGGGTGAATTTTTGTGTAATCGCTCAAATGGTGTTTTGTTGGATAAGAGTGGTGTGTGTAAGCGATTGATGAGGTAGCAAGCTGTTTGGACATATTCCTCCTAAAATTTTAAGGGTAAGCTAGCTTGAAAACATATTGCTCGTGCTATATTTAAGAGATGGCAATGTTTGCGCTCCATAACCCCATTTTGTTGGGGCGTGTAAGTGCAAGAACTTTGGAAATTTGTTCCATTGTCATTGAAAAAAGTTTGTAAGAAAAGAAACTACCCCCATTATCGAACCTACAAGTTTTAATTTTACTGTTGTATTGCATTCTAACCCAAACAAAAAAGTCTTAATGATTGATTGAGTTTCAGATTTGTAACGCATAAGATAAATCCAATTGTATTGAGAATAATCATCCACAATAGTTAAAATATATCGAGCCCTAGAATAAGAATAGATTTTGTGTGGTCTCCAAATATTGAAATGTATTAAATCAAAAGGTTCATGACTTGAAATACTACTATTGAAAAATGGTAAACAATATTGTTTTGCAAGAGGACAAACATCACAAAATGTATATGAATCAAAAGAAATATCTAGAATAGTTTTAAATAATAATTGAAGTGGAGTGGTGGAAGGATGTCTGAGACGTCTATTAAAGGTTAGATATGCAGTGGATTGTGTTGGATGAGGGTAGACTATGGTTTGTTGTGAGATAGTAGAGACCATTACTCTGCCACCCTAGTTCAATTATTCTCCTCGTAGTTAAATCATGCATCACACAAAAATCAGGGTAAAACATCACATTGCAACCTAAGCTAGGCTCGTGTCAGTATGCTAATAGAGAGCAAATTCACTTTGAAGTTCAGGACATATAGCACCTTGTCAACAATCATATCATTGCGTAATTTCATGGATCCCATGGATTTAATTTCAGTATGTCCTCCGTTTGGCAATTGTACAGAAGTATATTTAAAGACAAATTTATTTGCAATGGGTGGATTTTTAGACACATGATTAGTGGTGCCACTATCTGTTATTCACGCCCTATTTGCATAGATAGATGAGAAATCAGTACCTGAGGTATTGATAAGGGATTCAGTGTTACCGGTCTCTTTACGAAGAAGGGCCATGATTTGGTCATACTTTTTCACAATGAATTGTTTAGTCTCTAGCATCTCTTCATTCGAAGTGGCTAGAGAGTTTGTGGATTTCTTTCCGTTTGGTTTGATATCTTTGCGTGTAACTTGTGTTTAGGGGAAATCCATGAAGGAAATAGCAGCGGTTGATTGTATGGCCATTCATGTTGCAATGGGAGCAATAAAGGTCTTTTTGGCTTCATCCGATCGACCGTTTAGAGTTACTTTCGATCGATTGGTTATGTGGTTTTGGCTTGGACTTGTGGGTGGCATGGTGTCTAGTGATGTCTCGCTTAGCAACTACTTCAGCTTACCTCTCGTGCTGCTTGACAAGGGCATGTGCCTTTCGGGCTTCGAGAAAAGGATTCATATTGAGTATGGATCTGCAAACCGTGGAAAAGGAATCAATCAACCTCATAAGGAATTGCATAATCCTTTCCTTATCTTCTCTTTCAGTAAGGCCCTTGAGAGCTCTACAGCTACAGGTGATTGGGTCATGATAGGATGCCAATTCATTCCAAAGTGTCTTCATCTTTGTGTAGTAAATTGAGATAGATTGGTGTCCCTATCGGTGCTCAACAATCTCTTCCCGGATTTGATAGATCCGAGAGTCATTCCTTTGTGAGAATCTATCGTGTAAATTGTTCCAAACATCGATCGCAGATTCTACATAGATAACACTACTATCAACTTCAGAATGAAAAGAATTGAAGATCTAGGAAAGTAACATATGATTATAGCATTCCCACATAGGAAACTTGGCACCGGTTTCTACTGGTGCCTTGATTATTCTGTTGATAAAGCGAAGTTTGTTCTTGGCGCTTAGAGCTATTCGCCTTTTGCGACTCCATTGGCCATAATTGTTTCCTTTGAGTAGTTTGGAGACAAGAGCCAGACCAGGATGATCGGAATGTTGCAAAGTAAGTGGGTTCGATTGGTTGGTTGCTATCTCCGTTTTCGTGACTCCATCTTCCACAGTTGCAGCGGAAATTATTTTTCAGAACCTAAAGCTCTAATACTATGTAAAATTTGGTAGTTGGGAGAAAAGAGAGGGAGAGAATATATGAATTTTTTGTATATTAATCTATGAATTACATGAGTATAAATACAATAGCTACAAACGTGGAAAGAATAAAAATAATAATTCCAATTGATTTCCTAATCATAATAGTAAACAGTCTAGATATGAATTGGTCAATTACTATGTAATAAATAGGTCAATGAAGAAATAAAAAGTGGGAATAAATCACAAGATCTTTCCTTTAATAGAACTTCCTTTATTCATTTGAGACATAGAACTAGATAAAATATTAAAAGTTGGCTTCACTTTTCTTTTTGATTTGGTTACCACGGGAATCCAATTATTGTTAAACATGGGATCTACTGGACCATGATTAAAATTTGAAGCATGAATATCTTGGTCTTATGATATTTTCTCTAAATTAATCTTTCTTCTTTTAAGTTTTATCTCTTGAAATCCCATCCAAGTCTTATTAATCAAAACTCTAGAAGTTTGTAATCATTAGATTGTCAAGAATCACCATGTTATTAATGCAAATATTCTTCAGAGAACATTAAGGATTCTCATTATTATATAAATACTTGGTATTCCAATCATTGGAGATATTAACATTAATTCATGCATATTGATTAGGAAATTGTTCAACTATTTGAATTTGAATTGGAGAAAAACTCTCCAATAGATTTTGATCTTCTGCAAGTGCATTAAATGTATTGATCGTCACCGAAAACTGTCCTTCACGGATTGGAGTGTTCCTAGTAACATCACTAGCTCCATCATGCTACTTTGAGTCATTATCAGTACCATTAAAAATTTCCTTAGAGGAACTTCCACCTTATTTTATATCTCTAGAATTGTGATTTGAATTCAGGCTTTTACAATTTGTAGCTGCTCTAATTTCTTCCAGAAACTATTTTGAATTCTCTAAGTCCTTATTTTTATCTTCTAAAAGCCGATTAACTGACTTATAAACTTCTAGAACTTTTGATCTCTTTCTAGCCCCAACAGAATTATTGGATTTAATCTTCCTACAGGCAACAACTTGGAGTCCAATGATACCACAATTACTACAAATGTGAGGAAGATTTTCATAGTGAATGACAATAGGAAATCCATGAGTCAAAATTAAACAATGTTGAAGACTGAACAATGTTGAATTTCACAAAAGACCAAATAGTGACTCAAAATTAAAAACTAAATGACATTGGTTTTTTTAAGTCATAAATATTGTTACTGGAAAATCATCACTGGGGTGAAGTTCCAAATAACCACTTTAAGGGGACCAAGGTCAAAGATTGATCCTGGTCGGAGGGGTATCACGTAGTTCGATACCGACTATGACCACAATAACACAAGTACGATTATAAACAAAATAGGTTCTTTATTGATTGTCACTTTGCATTACAAATACATGAGTTGTATCTTTCTAGATTAATCATAAAGCATGAAGATTCAGCTAGTAATGGAGATGGTGATGGTGGTGAGCTCGTATGTGTCGATAAGTAGAACTAAACGTAGGGTTTTCCTTGGTGATTTTTGCCTCCTTTTTTGGTGTATAGCATGTTGTTTATATAGGTCCGTTACTTGCCATGCACTCCTACAATCTCGGACTTTTCAGAATTAAGTCTTTCCTTCTTAGGAGGAGACAATCTCGCAGGAGTTCTCCGAATTGAGTCTTTCCTTCCTAGGAGGTTTCTAACGGAGTTAACTTGTCGAAGTAGAACTCTTAGTTAGCGGGAGGAATTCTACTCCTTCTGTTTTGATTAAACGGCTGCGTTTTCTTTATGGAGCTTTAACATGGTCTTCTTTGTTCTTTGGTAATGTCTTCATCTGGTATCTCCCTGCTTGGCGGGCTGATTCTATAAGGAGGCATGAACTCCTAGGTATCTCGCTGCTACTTGAGGGTAGAAATAAGGCAAGACTGCAGTGGGGTATCTTGCTGATGCAGTAAAGGGATAGCTGGATGGCATAGTAGCGGGACGCTTGGTGGAACTCCGTGTCGGGGTACTTGTTGGACTTGTGAATATCCCGATTTGGGGCAGTGCCTGTGAATCGGGATGCCGGGTGCAACCTCGCATCGGGATACCGCGGGGTCTTCGAGAGGCTCGGAAATGGCTAGGCTCGATCCCGTTGAAGGGGGTATGTACTCTGATCAGTCGGGATCCCTCCCTTTCCGGGGTAGCTGGGTAATGTCTAGATTCCCAAGCCTTCCTTGTACCGAGGTGGAAAATTATTTTTTGGTCCTCCGCCAATTTGGGTGGTTAACAAATATCTTAAAATAAAAATGTTTACATTCATACCTTTCAACTATTAATTGTTATATACGAAATGAGGTTGATCTGGTGGTATACCCTTTACACCTACACCATGTGGTTGTGGGTTCAAATTTTTCATCCCTAAAAAAAAAACCCCGAATTTATATAATACTTAAAAAAAAAAAAAACTAGTAATTGTTATATATTTACATTTTAATGTACTGAAGAACCTAAAAAATATATATATATATATATAATTTAATGAATTCTAAACATAAATGATATATATATATTTTTTTAATAAAAGAAAATGTAAAAAGTGTTGCTTTTTTTTTTTTTTTTTTTGACATTATCTATTAATCCAGACCAAATATTTTTTTCGAAAACTTTCGTCATGCAAAAAGTGTTGCTTGGTGAAGCCTAAAGTTTAAGTTTCAACCATTTACATTAAATGGTTTTTATAATCTCAATAAAGTTTTTATTGAATTTGCCACCAAACCAAAATAATAAAAAATGACACTTTTGTGATTAAAAAAACAGAATTGACAAATTTATTAATTATCTGATTACACTCCATTTTAATTTTTTTATTAATGATAATTTTAACCAAAAGTAAAATTATTAAACAAGACAAAAAAGTTCTAAAGACACTCCAAACATTCTTTTATAGAAATTTTTTTTTTTCCTCTTTAGTTTTTTTTTTTTTTCCACTTTTGCGTTTATATTTTTTATTTTTATTTTTTTCATGTTTTACCAACCCTAAAATATCTTCTCCTTTTTTCAATTTTTTTTTTCTCATACACCATCAAACTCTCCATCATTATCATCACCGGTTTTTTGATATAAAAAAAAGTTTTTCTATTTTCTGGTTCAACCAAATTTAAAATTAGTTTTTTTTTTCCTCAAATACCACACACGTTCAATCATCACCATTACTAGAATATATATAATTCTTTTTTTTTTTTTTCAAAATAATATATTTTAAAATTATTTTTTTACTAAATAGAATTTTTTTTTCTCAACTTAAAATTCAAAAAAGAAAAACAAATGTTGTTTCCTATTTTCACAGATTGATCTCCAAAACAATTTTCTTATTGTTTCGATCTCCTCACTTTTGTTCAGTTTTATTCACTATTTTATTTTTATTTGATTACTTTACATATGTTTTTTCATTTCCCGTTTCAAATTTTCTAAAGAGAGGTATTTAAAATGGGTAATATTAAAATAAAATGTAGTATCTTTAGAGATTTTTTTTTTTTTTTTTTTAATGAATTGTCTTTAGAATATGAGTATCAAAAGATAAAGGATAATTTTGGAAAAAACGAAGTGTCTTTAGAATTTTTTTTAAAATTAAAATTTTTAGAATGGAGTGTATTCAGAAATGAAGTGTAAAAAGAAAAACATTGAATTATAAGGAGAAACTCTCTTAAAAAAAATTGAAATCTTTTGAACAGTAGAGTACAAAGCAAAACACTTTATTTTAATATGAGACAGAGACAAATTAAGATTAGGGATTCTAAAGACGGATTTAAAAAACAAATAGATGGAGATATATTATTTAAAAAGAAAAGAGAAATGCATTTGAATCTTGGTTTGAAGATTGATCGAGTTACCGGACCGGTGTATGCATGTTTCTATTGCAGATAGAGGTGGCCACGGTTTCGGTAAATCGTCGATTTTGTCCGCGGTTTATCCGGAACCGGAGGGGCCAAACCGAAACCGAAAACCAAAACTTAAACCGACAGTTTGAAAACCGGTGGTTTCGGTTTCGATTTCGGTTTCGGTTTCGGTTTTGGTTTGGGACTCCTCCAAACCGGTCAAAACTGGCGATTTAACCGACAGTTTTGTCCGTGGTTTAAAACTCCAGTTTATAAAAAAAAAATTATTAAAAAAAATCCAACCAATCAAATGTTGCCATGTGGCAGCGAATTAAAAAAAAAAAAAAAAAACTGAAACCAAACCAAACCAAACCGAACCGAAACCGGACCAAACCGAAACCGAAACCGTCGAACCGCCAGTTTGAAACCGGTACCAAACCGGTGGTTCCAGTTCCGGTTCCGGTTTCGGTTTCGGTTTCGGTTTCGGTTTCGGTTTTGGTTTCTGTTTTAGGTGGCCACAAAACCAAAACCACTGGTTTCAAACCGAAACCGAACCGAAACCGAACTGTGGTCATGACTAGTTGCAAAGCCACATACTAGTATTATAGTTGAATGATGATGATGATGCGAGTAATGGACCACGGGTGCTTTTTTGACGTGTGTTTATGCCTGGAAAGGCAAGTATGTTTGGTCAGGCGTCGCACTCACACTCACTGTCTTCCCTTAAATCTCCGATCACCACACATCTTGCTTTGCTTTGCTTTTATTTAATTAATAAATGCCAGTCCTTCTGCCTTCTGGCTTCTGGGGCTGCATGTATCACTATCCATGACTCACTTCCTTAGTTCCTTTTAACAACAATGCAACCGCAGCTACAGTACTAACAGGACCACCAACCACCTCCCACAGCAAAGGCCCTTCTACGTACTTATGTTGTTTGATTGATGTATGTCAGATTAAAAAAAAGAAAAGAAGAAGCTATTATTCAGCTAATACAAAATCGTAACTCCTTAAATAAACTAGCTAATAGAGAAATGAAGAAGAAAAGATAAATTTCATAATCATTTAATACAATATAAGAGTATACTATGTTTAAATTGGGAGAGCCGAGAGCATGCACATGGGAAGAGTGTGGGCATACCTCCAAGCTCCCCAGACGTTGCTTATATTTTAAGGAAAAAGAGATATATATTGTGTATTATTCTTTCTGGATCATCAGTGAGATGGAAATATCGTCACGCCACAGTTGGAAAGATTCTTTTGTTCTATTTTCTTAGTGCAGCACCACTACCCATGCTCACTTTTTCCTCGCGTGTTAGCTTCATCATATTTTTGGTATCCGTGAATTTTATATGTTTGTTTCTTCGTCAATGTTCATGACTCACCATCTTTGTCTCAACAAGGTTTTTCTTCACACATCAACCGTTTACAACATTTTTCAGTTATTGAGAAACTCATCATTGTTTCTTTTTTTAATAAAAATATTATAATTTCAAAAAGGACTTTGTTAAAATATTATAATATTACATGCCCCTTTCATAGCTTCGTCTCTGGTCATCACGACACACTCAAATATTAGGAAGCAGTGAGCTAGCCTAGAAGGCTAGAAGCACACACACAATGAGGAATGTGTAACGGTCCCTAGTCCCTCACTAGGGACAGGGCCAGTCCTGATTTTCTTATGGCTAGGGGCGAAAATCTAAAATTGTGCCCTTTGTTTTTATTCATTAATTATAGTTTTTTTTTATATCACCTTTGCTGAAATTTAATGGTATTTATTGAATTTTGAAGTAATTTTTTCCATGGATGATATAAAGAATAAAAAAAATTGAAATTTTTCGAGTACAAAAACTATTTTTTTTCTGACTTTTTTGAAGATATAAAATTATAAACTTAAAGAATAACAAAATATCAGAAAAAAATAATTCTTGAATCTGAAAAATTCTCAAATTTTTACTAGGTGTATATTTTAATTTTCTTATGACATATGCAAAAGAACGGGCCCTACACTTGTGAGTGGTGCCAATAGTGAGACTTGGAGATCGATATTCGAGAGAGAGTATAACGAGCCAACGATGATGTAGTATGTAGAAATTAGAGAATAAGAAAATGGAGAGAAAATAAGGAGGTAAAAATGAGATTATGAGAATATGCAGTGTTGAGTCAGAGAAAGAGAGAGGGGAAAATTAAAAATATGAAAGTTTAAAACCCTAAATTGTTTGTTTGGTGCACATTTGGGCTTTGACCCAATTTTTATTTGTATGTTTTCTATGTTTTTTTGTATTTTTTTTAACAAAAAATTGGGCCGATATGAATAGTAGTAATATGCCTATCAATCTATCATTTAAACGAATAACAAGAAATTGGAATAGGGCCTTTTTTAAAACATGAGATTGGGCCTTTGTCTGAAATAAAAATAAATCAGAAACAAATAAAAATAAATGGGTCCTGATTGAAGACTCATTTCATGTAAATCAAGGCCCCTTTTTAAAGGGTCTAGGGTGACCAACCCTCTATAAAGGCCTAGGGCCGACCCTGACTAGGGAATATCTGATAAAAACAGCCCATTAATAATGGTAGCTAGAAACAGAAGTGAAAAAGAGTACGATAGCACCTCACCTCACATGGGCAATCCAGTCTCCTCACCATAAATAAACAATGGCGTAGCCATAATTTCCAAATAGAGGAGGTTAAACGAAATATTTAGTCAAAATAATTCTGAATATTTAGTGTGTGTTTGGTATGGCTTTTGTAAAGGCCAAAAACGCTTTTCTAATACTAGGAACTGTTTTGAAGTTTTTTTGGTTGTTTGGCAAAAATCAAAACAGTTTTTTAAATATATAAATTATCTCAATTACCCTTTATAAAAGATATTTTATGTCTACTAGGAGAAGCCCAAATTTTGGGCTTTTCCGAAATGCTTTTTTTGAGCTTTTTAAAAACTTATAAATTGTCTTAACTATTCTTTATAAATTTTAGATATTCCACCATACACCTCTTTCATTATAAATAAATTGTCAATATTTTTTTTGTAATTTACACAACCAAAAGCTATTTTCACTACAACAGATTGGGTCTTTTACGACGTGCAAAAAACGCCGTAAATGATTATTTATGGCGTTCATCTGCAAGCCGTATTAGATGACGTCATGAATGATATCCCTCAATTATGGCGTACCAAAAAAAAAAATATTTATGACCCTACAACCATCCACCCATGCCCACCCACAATTTAATGGTGTTCTCACAGAGTGTTGAACTCAGTACTCATGAGTAAACCAAACCAAGCCTTATCCACCTTGCTGCTACTTTGATTGTGCTACCAAATGCATAATTTTTATATATAACCTCTACTTGTTATTAAAATTTTATTGATTATTTTTCAATCAAAGTTTTATTTGTAGATCGATTCCACTAATTTAAATTTTATTTTTATATGATAAACAAATTGATACTAAAAAACAGTTATTATAACATTTAATTAAACTATTTTGTTAAAATCATATATTTTTAAATCAAAGGGTCAATCGTTAATTGTACTCGAAAGTAGACATGACCTTGGTTCCGGTTCTCGATTCGGAACCAGTGGTTCCGATTCTCAATTTGGAACCAGCGATTTCGGTTTTCGATTCTAAACCAACGGTTTCGGTTCCGATTCCAACGGTTTCGTTCTTTTTTTTAAATAATAGAAAACTTGTCAAGATTAATAGTTATTGATCCTTATGAAGAACTTATTTGGAAAAAAAAAAAACAAAATTCATCACGATAGAGCACCACTTTGGACGAACAAAATGATCCATATATTGCATCATTTTGGGAAAGACACACAATAGGTAAGCCGTAAATAATCATTTTTTACCATGTTCTTTAAATGCATGTCATAAATAATCTCTTTTTTATGGCATTCCTCAAATGCATGCTATAAATAATCTCTTTTTTATGGCGTTCCTCATATGTGCGCCGTAAATAATCCTATTTTACGGCGTTCCTCAAATGCGTGCCGTAAATAATCTTTTTTTTTTACGGCATTCCTCATATGCGTGCCGTAAATAATATCGTTTTTACGGCGTTCCTCATATGTGTGCCATAAATAATATATATTTTTTTATGATATTCTTCAAATGCGCACCGTTTTTGAGAAATTATGCATCACAATTACGACTTGCACTTAATGTCGTAAATAGTCATTCACTTTTTATGGCGTTCCTCATATGCGCGCAGTAAATAATCTCTTTTTTATGGCGTTCCTTATATGTGCGCCGTAAATAATCTTATTTTACGGCGTTCACCAAATGTGCGCCGTAAATAATCTCTTTTTTACGGCGTTCCTCATATGCGTGCCGTAAATAATATCGTTTTTACGGCATTCCTCATATGCACACCGTAAATAATCTCTTTTTTACGGCGTTCTTTAAATGTGCGCCGTTTTTAAGAAATTATGCATCACAATTACGACTTGCAGTTAATGCCGTAAATAGTCATTCACTTTTTACGGCGTTCCTCATATGCGCGCCTTAAATAATCTTTTTTTTACGGCGTTCCTTGTATGCGCGCCGTAAATAATCTTATTTTACGGCATTCCTCAAATGCACGCCATAAATAATCTCTTTTTTACGGGGTTTCTCATATGTGCACCGTAAATAATCTCTTTTTTACAGCGTTCTTCAAATGCGCGCCGTCTTTGAGAAATTATGCATCACAATTACAACATGCATTTGTGTGCATGTCGTGAATAATAACATTTACGAGGCGCTTTTTATGTGCGCCGTAAAAGACCCAATCTGTTGTAGTGTTTAAAAAAATACATTGTCAACAACATTTTTGTAATTTATACAACCAAAAGCTTTTTTTTGTTGAAAGCTCTACTCAATAAAAGCTTCATTAGTAAAAGATTTGCTCTAGAAGTTCTACTTGAAAAGTCAAACCAAACATATTATAATTAGTCAATAATTATCATATCTGAATTAATGATATTAGAAAGTTCTTTTTCCATATACATCACCATGCAAGTAGCAACTACTTGCAATAAACTCATCTTCGATCTTTATTGTGAAATGTTGTTTTAATAAGCTCCTTGGTTGGAAAATGTTTTTTATGTTGTCGAAGTAGAAACATAGAGAATCAACATAAGACGAATTAAACGATCAGTCAAGTGGAAGTGTTCACTACAACAGATTAGGCCTTTTATGGCGCGCAATGAACGCCGTAAATGACTATTTACGGTGTTCAGCTGTAAGTCGCATTAGATGATATCGTAAATGATATCCCTCAAATACGGCATACAAAATGCACCGTTAATATGTTTTAAAAAACACCGTAAATGACTATTTACGGTGTTCATCAGTATGTCATGAATTCCCTTAAATACGACATACTAAACGTGCCGTTAATATATAAATATTTAAAAATTGTATTTACAACCCTGTAGCCATCCACCGACGCCCACACCCACGTAAACCCAACCGCCTGCCCAGCAATATCGATTTCGATTTCGATTTCGATTTGGAACCAATGGTTTTGGTTTTTGATTCAGAACCAACGGTTTCGGTTTCGGTTTCGGTTCCGGTTCCGACGGTTCGGTTCCTTTTTTAAAATAATAGAAAACCTCTCAAGACTAATAGTTATTGATCCTTATGAAGAACTTATTGGGAAAAAACAAAATTCATCACGATAGAGAACCACTTTAGATGAACAAAATGATCCATATATTGCATCATTTTAGGAAAGACACGCAATATGCACGCCATAAATAATCTCTTTTTTACGGCGTTCTTCAAATGCACGTCGTAAATAATTTCTTTTTTACGGCGTTCATCAAATGTGCGTCGTCTTTAAGAAATTATATATCACTATTACGACTTACACTTAATACCGTAAATAGTCATTCACTTTTTACGACGTTCCTCATATGCACGCCGTAAATAATCTCTTTTTTACGGCATTCTTCAAATGCACGTCGTCTTTCAGAAATTATGCATCACAATTACGACGTGCAATAAACATAAGTCGTGAATGATAACATTTACGATGCGCTATTTATATGCGCCATAAAACTCAAGCCGTAAAAGACTTAATTTGTTGTAGTGATTCTGTCTTTTCAGGTTTAAATTGTTGATGGTTTGGTAGTGGTGGTGGTGATTAGGGATGGGCGTGGGGGCCCAATCGGGCGGGGGAGGGTACCCCCACCCCCATTCCTCAAACCTCCCCCCACCACCTACCCCAAAAACCCATTTGGTGGGACTGGGGTTAGGGGTGTTTTGGGGGCAGGTCCCCCCTCCCCCACCCCCAAACCCCATTTCCCCCATTTCTTTTCAAGTTCAATTCTAAGTTTCCAATTTCCAATCTGAAAATTGGAATTCGAAATTTAGAATCCGAATATTCCAATCTTTAATTTGACACAGTTAAAATATTCAATCCAAAAAGTAATATAAATATAATACAAAATCCAAAATACAATATAAAATAATTGTAAAATACAATGTTGATATTATAACCACTATCCAGTGACCCATGTTAATGTTAATGTTATAATATATACTTTTTTTTTAATTGTTACAATTTTTATATATAAATAAAAATAAAAATAATATATATATATATATATATTTGGGGGAAATGGGGTTTTGGGTTTGAGGCCCCCCCACCACCTCCTCCAAAATATATTTGGGGGCAAAGTTTGCCCCCACTCCCTCAAAATCCATTTGGAGGCAAAATTTACCTCGAAAACCCCATGGGGGCCCATGGGGAAATGCCCATCCCTAGTGGGGATGAATTGATGATGGTTTGATGGTTTGATGGTGGTGATGAATAGAGTTTTGATTTTGTTTACTGTTTACTGTTTTTTTTTTTTTTTTTTTTCAATTGGTTGGTTTATGGGTTTATGATTGAAAAAAAAATATATATTTGTAATTTTATTTTATTTTATTAATTCATTAATTTTTGTTTGTTTAAATCATTATTGTTAAATTATTACTGTACTTTTTTACCCTTCAAAATTTATTCCATTCAGGTTCAGGTACATGTGGCGTAGTAACAATATTGCTTTTCAAGGTTAACAGTTAATGTGAATTTTTAACATAAATCCTAACAGTAGGCAGAAAAATGTCTAAAATTTTGCAATCCAATGGGCAAAATGGTCATTATTGGAACTAGATGGGACATTTTGACTAGTATGGCAAATGTCAGGTGGGAAAATGATAATATCTCTTATTATTAAGTGGGTCAACATTGAGGGTATATCTAATTATTCAATTATTTAGTGGATTTTGTAATTTTGTAACATGGTGCCTAAATGAGCAAAATGATCATTATTGGAACTAGAGGGGACATTTGGACCGGTATGGCAAATGTCAGATGGGAGAATGATAATATCGGGGAATAAGAGTTTATTAGAATCTCTTATTTTATGAGAGGGTGGATTTGTCACTTTTTGTGATTGCTGTCATGATTATCTTGTTTGTGCAAATTTGATGATTATTTATTTTACTTTTTTGATTGCTTGTGTTTTCATGGTTTTGGTCTCCTATAAAACCTTTTGAATAAACCGTGCACTGTTGCTTTGTTGATATGCATGCTAGTTAATTAGTTCAAGTTTGCTTAATTAGCTTGGACTGGGGTATGTCTCATTGATAGTACATTTCATTGGCCTATAATTTTTTATCCGTGACTTTGAACTATATGATGTGCATTATTGAGCTCTCTCTTGAAAAGGGGCTATTGATGCATGGAGTGTAGCCACCTAATGTAGGAAAAGGCTACCTATGCAAAATCGAGTGTAAGCCGTTAAGAGAGTTACATATGCATGAAAAAAGAAACAGAAAACATGCTTTCTAGGTTGAAAAATATGCATATAAAAGGAGAAAAACAAGAAATGGTTGGATATTTGTGTTGTTGGTGTAGGGAGAAGCATAACAAGTCAAAATAAGTCTTGAAAAAAGAAGATGATTTAGTAATTATTTGCACAAACAATAATCACATGAATCTATATCATTCTTTTATTGCAATATGGTCATAAATTGGTTTTACTTCTTTTAGAATTCTTTTTAATATGTTCCTTGCATGGTCTCATACATGTTTTGAGTTACTTCATGTATTATATTCAGGGCAACTCTCTCTCTCTCTCTCTCTCTCTCTCTCTCTCTCTCTCACACACAATAACTTTGAACATCTCTGTGAATCCCTCATTAAATTGCTTAAGTTGCGTGTTGAATATGATCTATTGGATTTGCAACGTATTTGTGAGTAGCTTTCTTTATCGAAGAAACCCGAAAGAGGAAGCTCCTTTACCTATGTCATGATAAAAATGGGGAGTAATTTTGGGTAAAATGGGGAGCATTTCATTCTTTGTTTCGTGCATAAAAGGAAGCTAGCTACATATAGGGAGTATTCTAGTTTAGAAAAACATGCATGCATTGCATCGTTTTGAATTTCTCACATATGCTTGGTCTTGGAAAAATTGCTTGCTATTTTATCTCACACGTGTGCTTAAGAGATTGAAGTCCTTGAAGATTAGTTTTTAGGAATCTCTTTGTAATAGTGAGAATGTTTTCAAATGTTGACATTAACTTTTTTTCCTTATTTGTTGTGTGAGAGTGGTTTTGTCACGAAATAGCCAAATAGGGAGATTTTAAGGTTCTCCATTTTGTGATTGACTTATTTCTGTGACAAACCACATTGGGATGCTTTTGTAATGGGTAGATTAAGATCATATTATGCCAAACATTGTGATCGTAATTGGCAATCTTCCCGACATCTCAAGACTTCAAGAGTAAGAGCTTTAAAGGTATAATCCACTTGACTTGTCCTCTTAAAGAGATTAAGTGCACACATACACAATTAGTTCATGTGTGTTTTATTCATTTTTGTATGCATCACACCAATTTCACACTTGCACATCATTCATATAGGTTAGTGTGTTAGATCGCTTGAGAATGCCTCTCATTCTTTTTTTTCACGGTCTTGGTGTCGTCATGGTGAACCGTGAAAATCCTTCCAATGATTTTCTTGGTCTAATTGTTGTCTTGGTGAACCATGAAAGTTCACCGTGAAAAACCTTCTAGTGTTTTTCACGGTCCGGTTCTCGTCTTGATTAACCGCGAAGTGTTGGGCGTTGAAATCTTTCTAGTGATTTTCGCGGTCTAGGTTTTGTCCTAGTGAACCGAAAACTTTGGATGCGAAGTTTGCACTAGAGATTTGTGCGGTTGTGTCCTCATATTTTTTGACCGCGACAATGTTCTGTGAAGTTTAGGCGACATTTTGTCTACCATTTGCATGGTTGTTTTTCGTCTTTATAGACCGCGAACTGTGGACCGTGAAAAATAGTTTTTCTCAAAATGATACAGTTTCATGAGAACCCTATATATACTCCAAGACATCATCTTTTTAAACAATAACTTCAATTTTTAGAGATTTAGAGTGAGAGTATAGTTCTTAGTGAGAGAAAGGTCCAATAAACTATTTTTAACTCTCCATTCCTCATTCTTTGAGCATTTAAGGCATCATCAAGCATGAGTCTTTATTGCATTTTCACTTGGTAGGTAAGAACTAACATCCCATCTTATTTATTGTTCTTTTTAGTGCCAAGACTTCATCTTTATTGCATATGCTTTGAAGTTATGGAGATTTTAAGGGGTTAGCAAATAACAAGGATTGTTGGGTATTTATATTCACATATAATTAAACATTTTGTGTTAGTCTAGCATAAACTCACTTGGGCATTTACTCTCTTCATTGAGTTCAAGTCTTTTTAGTCCCGTGGTTTTTTCCTAGTTAGAGGGTTTCCCACGTAAAATCAATTGTTATTAATTTTCCACATTTAATACTTGATTTGTTTGTTGGTTATGTTTTAATTTTGATTAATTGAAATTTTGGTAACTTAATCAATTAGTAGACACATTTTCTAAACAACAACACATGGTGAGATTAAAAAAATAAGGCAACTCATTCATCCCCTCTAGGTTCAGCATAACAAAACACTACTGAACTAGCATAACAAAATATTAATCTCCATCTTGTCGAGAGAAAGGGAAAGGGAAAAGTTGAGAAAACATTAAAAAAAAAATAAAAAAGGATTAAGGAATATTCAAGATAGAACCATGCTACACAATTAAACATAGGGGTTTCCATCTCGATCTTCACCATCACTGCCATCTTCAACATTATCATCAATGTCTTTATCATCATCAATTGTTAGGAATGTATGATTATATGAAACAACTTTTGAGAGTTTATCTATTTCATCAATTAGTGGATTAAGCGATTTGGTGATTAAAGATAACCGTGAAATTTTTTATTTAGAGTTTTTACCTTTTACAACGTTAAAGTTACGCTGTTCAATCTCTATATCCCTATCTCATTATTTGTGTCGATTGTTGTTGAGGTCCATTTGTTGTTGATGGTGATTGTCATTGGATTTTGATTTTCTGATTCTACCTAATTATATATTCTTGAAGATAGTTATTGATTAACTATTCGATTTTTTTTTTTTTTTTTTTAAAGGATTAACTCTTTTTTTTTTTTTTTTTGGTTGTAGAGGCCTGTGTGGATAGCTAATTATTTTACCTTGATTTCGTTTAGATTTATATTTATGTTTCATAAAACTAAAAGAAAATTAAAAAATATATATATTATATAAATATCAATATGAGAATTTACAATTTAGTACCTAAGTTTTTATGAAATGTAACTTTTTAATAGGAATTTTGCAACTTAGCTTTATTGGCACTCATATTTTCATAAATAAATCAAAATGGTCACTCAGTTAGTCGATCTTTAATAAATATTAATGAGAAAAATACAAAATAAAAATACTAGAATTAGAAAGGATAGCATGTATAAGGAAAATATAAATTAGTACTATCCAAAATTTAGTAAATAAAAGTTTTCTTTATATTATTCCCCATTAGTAGAAAGAGTGTTGATATACAACCTAAATAATTAACCCAAATTTTAACCGAAATAATGTGGCAAGTGAGTTGTCATCACCACACATAACATGAGATGATGTGGTTAATGAAAAAATCATTTGCTACATTATTTTGATTGAAATTTGGGTTAAATTTTTGGGTTGTCTAGCATTAATGTTAGTAGAAAACATAATCCCCATTTTAAAAATTATTAATTATAAAATAAATTTTTTTGGCCAATTTTTTCAACTATTTTAATAAATATTTTCAACTTACTAATATTTAATTACCTAAATTATTATTTAAGGACCTGATTTCATAAGACTATTGTCAATTTCCAATTTCCCCAATTTCCCCCTTCCCGACTTGGGTTTAACTTTCTCTAGATTGTTCTTTCATGGCTTTGTCAAGCGTCTTATGTTATCATATTTCATGGGCTCCTGTCTTTGATGACTCGTAGCGAATCAACTTTGTCGGACATGTTGCCAACAGATCAAAAAATGCAAGAGCTGAACAAGTTCTTTGAGATTAGAATGCCAAATTTAAAGCAGCTTATGTAGCTCCAGTCTTAAATTGAAAAAACCGTCTAGAAGCAGAATTGGTTGGATTGCAGTATGGCCTTCGTATGGCTATACAGCATGAAGTTGATTACCTTGAAGTAGAGGGAGACTGTTCGACTACAATGCAAATGCTTCTTGTTCAAGTAACAACCACATCAAAAAACATCAAACAACTTTCTGAATGTTGCTCTTATCAGTTAACACAATTTCACTCTGTGAAGATTTGTCAAGTGGTTATTCATCCGAATCAAGGAGCAAACGAGGTTGTTGCTATTGGTATCGACCCTGAGCAAACAAAATAATGGCTTGAAAAACCTCCTTCTTATATATCTGAAATTTTAATTACTGATATAATTGGTTGTAGGATTTACAAATCTATGGCTTAGATGTGTATTTTTCAACAATAATTTATTATCACCTTTTTTAAAAACTTATTGTTTTGATTCTTTTTTTTTTTTTTTTTTTTTTTTGAGCAAATTACACCATACTAGCTTCTAGGGGCGTACCTAGGATTTTTTGCTGGTATGGACTAGAATAAAACTGCAATTTTTTACAAGGAAATTTCATTATTTAAAAAGCAAAGATACATTTATATAGGGAGATAAAACGAGCCTGCCACCTCAAAATGCATATACTAAACAAATTGCATAAATTTTGGATAAAGCTAACCATCAGTCAGCTAATCACTGTGTCTAAAAGTATAAAATTTGAGTAAGGTTTCATTAGAAGTGACAAAATATAGACTCAAATTTAGAAATATCAAATTTAAAACCCTAATTTGTTAGTACTTTGTTACCATTGGTGGCAGTTGAACATCTTTTTTTTTTCCTTCAATATATGTTGGTTGATGAAACATTTCAAATCAAAGTATTTTCTTTTAAAGATATGAGAAAGGACAACAAATTCAATTGTTGGAATTGGAATCTTATTTTAAATTCCTATGTGGTTATTGTTAGTTTCTGTGTGGTGATGATGGTAGGTGGAGATTTGATGAGTCATAGGCTAAGTAAGGAATATCGTACAAAATTAAGAGAATGGTCGTTGAGTGCAAGAACGAAATGATGCATTTTTTTCTTCTTTTGAGATTGAAGATAGATGATTGTTGTAATGTTGTTTAATAATTTGAGATTTTAATTTTTAATTAACACAGTAACACTTGACAGAATGAGAGAAGGTGCATGGATTTTGTAAAAAGAAAAAAATAGAAAAAAGAAGAAGATGTGGGACCAGGATTTAAAGCAGGGAGTAGAGGAGGGCCGGTGTGATGTGGTCTAATGTGATATGAAGTATTGATGTGAGGTTGGATTGGTTTGCTAATTTAGAGATTTTTTTTTTCTTTTCAAAAAGCTGACCAGGCTATAGCACGGGTCAGCCCTCTAGTCCTGTCCGTCCCTGCTAGCTTCCTTCAGGGTTGCCCTTTCACACGTGAAAAAAAAAAAAAAAAAAAAACCTTTATCGAAAATTGGCACCCATTTCCTCTATTGTTTGAAAAAATTCGTTAAAACTAATCTTTGGCCATCTAAGACCGTATGAAATTCTAAAATACCCTCGATCCCAAAATTAAATAAATAACTAATGAGAAAAACAAAAAAAAAAAAAATTCTTTTTTTAATTGAATTAAAAGAAGATTTAAAAAATCATAAATTCAAAAATAATAAACGGTGGAGAACCAAATATATATTAAAAATAAATAAAAAAAATATGTAATGAAAGAAAAAAAAAAAATCTTTTTGTTTTTACAAAAAACTTGATTCTCCACCAACTATATCAAAGAATGATGGCAAAGATTAAAAAAACAAAAAACAGAAAACAGAAAAAGGAAAAGGAGGTGGAGATATTGGATCTCCACCCTCCTTCCTCTTTCGCCCCAAAGGAGAAGGCATAGCGCTGAGGCTCCAAGCTCCCTCGGTTGCAAATTAGGGAGGGGAGACTCACAAATAGGAGAGGTCTCATCTCCCCTGTTCGTTTTTGGTTTTTTTTTTTTTTTTTTTTTTTGGGGGGGGGGGGGAGGGGGTGGTGGTGGGTGGTGGTCGTGGGTTTGGAGATGCTTCACACCCTTGATCAACACTTATTCATCCGCTATGGTGGTGGATGGAAATCCATCGAGATCCACGTCCATGGATCTCGATAGAGATCCAATCTCCAAATTGGATTTCCACATCTTTCTTATTCTTTTTTTTTTTTCAATTTTTTCTTTTTAAATCATCACCGTCCATCTTTGAGATGTATAGTGGAGATCCATTTAAATATATATATATATTATCAATTTTAAAATTGTGAAATTTGATCACAACTAGGGTGGCAAAAAACTGGTGAACCAAACCAAACCGATCCAATCATTTTGTTTCCGGTTTTCTTATGTTGCCGGGTCCAATTCAGTTCATTTTTGTGAAAGCTAACCATCACGGTCAGTTTCTGGTTTGCTGTCTCAAATAGGAAAAATTGACCAAAGGTCCAACATATTAAAATAAAAAAAATAAAAAACCCTAATTTTTTCACTCATTAGCATTCAGTAGCCTTTACACTTTCAAACCAACACAAACCTTTGATTTTCTCTATTTAAAAAAAAAACCCCTAGATTTTCTCTTGTCCACCACTTGTCCGTGGTTGATCTTTAAGGTTTTAGATTTGTATTGGCTTGATTCCATTGCAAAACTCTCTTTATTTGTAATGGTTGGTTGCTTAAGTGTTTCTTGGTTGAAAGGAGCTTCAAAGGAGAAAAGCGATTTCTCATGCAAAGATCATCTTCAAGAGGAAAAGTGCTTACTTGGATGCTAAGGTATCAAGATACTTCTTCCTCTTACAAGGCGTAAGCGCATATACACATAATTCATACATTTGTATCCTTACATTGTTGCGCTAATAGCGCACACATTCATTGACTACATATGTGTCCCTACATTGTTGAGCAAACTGCACACACATACATTGCATTCATATATGTCCCTATATCATTGTACTCATTTGGAATAACATATTCACACACTTGTTAAAGTATGCACATGCATTATTCTTATATTGACAAATATTGTAGAATTGCATGTTCTAGGACTATCTCTAAGAAATTGCATACTTGTGTGATCTTGTGTTTATTTGTTTGGATTTTGTTTTTTTGAACTTGAATATGATCTCATATGATTCCTTGTTGAGTTCTGGTCATTTCGGTTACTCACTCATTTGATTTCGAGTTCAAACGAGGAAGTTAAGTCACTTTACGTTCTCTTACAATTAGGCCTGATGCGGTTCCGGTTCCGAACCGGCGGTTTCGGTTCCAAGTTTGGGTGAAACTAAAACCGAAACCAGCATAGGACGGTTTCGGTTCCGGTTTCGAAATCCCCGGTTCCGGTTCCAGTTCCGCCGGTTTCGAACCGGATATTTTTTTTATTTTTTTATTTTTATTTTAACATTACAAAATATTACATTTTATTTATAAAAAAATAAAATGTTAGAAAAGACATTGTAGAGTATTGAGCTATGGCCCATAACCCTTGTCCAAGTAAATATGTTTTACATTCCTTTCTCCTCATTTTTATATAGGTTAGGCATCTCATTCACTTCTCTATTTTTCCAATGTGGGATGTGGGATAAGGGATAAGAAGTCATATTATGCATTTTTAACAAATATTTATTAATTTTTTTTTCCTTAAAACTTAAAATATTATGCATTTTTTAACAAATAGTTTTAAATTAAAGGAAAAAAAAATTGATAAATATTTGTTAAAAATGCATAGTATGACTTTTTATCCCTTATCCCACATCCCACATTGGAAAACCAGATAAGTGAATGAGATGCCTAACCTATATAAAAAGGAGGATAAGGTAATGGAAAATATAATTACTTGGAAAAGGGTTATGGGTCATGGGTCATGGCTCAATACTTTACAATGTCCTTTCTAACATTTTATTTTTTTTATAAATAAAATGTAATATTTTGTAATGTAAAAAAAAAAAAAAAAAGGAACCGGCCGGTTCCGAAAAATGTGGAACCGGAATCGGAACCGAAACCGGTTTAGACCGGTTCCGGTTCCGGTTCCGGTTCTTGAACCGGAATTGGAAAACTGGTTCCGGTTTTCCCAGTTCCGGTTCCGGTCGGTTCCTCCGGTTCGAACCGGAACCGGGTCAGGTCTACTTACAATGCATTGTCTTCGTCATTGTGTATTGAGTCGATTTATCAAATTGTCAAAGTTTTGTAGTCATCCTTGTGCATAATTGAGTTACGTTTCATAATCCGGAAGTGGATTCGAATTTGGAGTTCGAAGGCTGGAGAACGGTCGAAGAATGTGAGACCTGGTGCGCGAGAGGGAACGAAGGAGAAGAGATAAGACAAAGGCCACCACCCTTCTGACCAAGGCTGATGGTTGCTCAATTACCTTCTTGCCCTTCATCTTCTACAATTGGTGTCCCTCCATATATATTTCAAATCCCATGTAAACTCTCTTACAACTTTTACAATTTTGTTTTTGTCATATCTCTCTCATTTCAACTCTGAAATATTTGATTCAAAAACCACAATCATTGGTCTTGAAGAGAGGAACAAGTCCCAAGCATTTTTAAGGTCAAAAGATGTCCAGATTATTCATAGCAATCTGATCTTCAATTCGTGGTTCATTTTTTGTAGGTGAATCATCTTCTCTCCATTTTTCTTATGATCAACTTGATAGATCTTATTACTTGATTGATGAAAAATGTTTAGAATAATTTTGATTCCAATTTTAGATTTGTTTGATTGATTTTCGAGTTATAGCTTTTTGTGATTTTGATTGAACATATTTGAAAGCTAAACTTGATTCACATGAAATTGTCTTTAGAAATGTTTTGTGTAATGATCTTGATTGTTGATTTCTAGATTTAGTTTCATGATCTAAGAACTAGGATTTTTGATTGTGATATTGAATATTCTAATCTAGTTCTTATTGATTCACATGTTTTGATTTCTAGATAACTTTGTGATTGAGTGTTGAAAACATATTCTAGTTATCTCTTGCATGTTCATAGAGTTTGTGAGATCTACTTTCTCTATTTGATTGTGTTTGCATCATTTGCATCATTTAGATCATTTGCCTTGCAAAAGGTGTGAAGTTTGTTGAGTGATTCTTCAACATAGAGCAAGGAAGACTTGGTAAAGAGTGTAAGGCTCTAAGTAAATCCAAGCAAGAAGTCTTGGTTAGAACATGTGGTCCGGTTAACCAAGCAAGGAAGTTTTAGTTAAGAGCAAGGGGCTCGGAATAACTAAGCAAGAAAGATTTGGCAAGAAGCTAGGCTTCAAGTAAGTCCAAGCAAGGAAATCTTCCTAGAAACTTGAGGATAGTCTCGGTTAGGGAGTGGCTTTCTAGAGGCAAGGGATTTGTCTCGGTTAGAAAGTTGTAGGAAAGTGACTCACTAGGCCCGAGAGTAGACTAAGAGTTGATAGCTTGAGGAGTGTATCATATGTTGATTGCCTTAGAGTGTGTATCTCTTTATCGTCATAGTGAATTGCAGGTTGCCGGTGGTTAATTACGGTATTAACCCATGGACGTTTCCTCTTCGAAGGTTTACCACATAAAAACTCTTGTGTCAAGTTTTGCTTTAAGTTTCTTTACTTCTATATCTTGTATTACTTTTAACACTTGTGTACTTGAACTCATATTATCTTGTTAAAGCAATTCATTTGTTAAGCTTACCCTTTGCTAAGCTTACGTGTGCTACAACTTTGTTGCATTAAAAAGAAGTAGAGAAAAATTTGGAGCCTATACCTATTCAACCCCCTCCCTCTAGGTATATTTACACTATTATTGCTTAAAGGAATTTCATGCTCTCTATTTCAAAATTATTGTCATGCTTTCGGTCATAACAATCGAAGACGAGAGAAAATCCAGGGTCTGATTGTAGGCCTATTTTAATTATGAGCATCAGATAACGCTGTCAGTATGGGCCGGGTCTGGCGTGCCCGGCATGACATGTTTGTGGTGTGTGCCTGGCATGGCACGGCCCCAAGGCATGTGTCGTGCTGGGCCTTGGGTCGGGGGACGATAGGCACTACAGGCCGGCCCGCGTGCCGACCATTGGCCTGCCTAAATATTCTATATAATATTTTTTTTTTCAAAATTTTGACCGTTAGCTAACATCAGCCAATGGTTCAAACTTCAAAATTACCATATGCCCCCCTCATCTCTTCTATTTTTTTTTTATCCATATTTCAAATTTTTCTATAAATACTCCCACCCATTCCAATTTTTATACACTTTCTCTCAATCTCTCATTCTCTTCATTTTCCAATTCTCTATTACTCTCTCTAATCTCTACACCATTTCATACTTTCATAATTTCATTCTTACTCTCTCTCTTTCTCCACTCTCACTCTCTCTATATTCTCTACACTACTAATCAACTATTCTAATTATAATCTTATATTACTATCATCTAACTATTATTAATTATTCTCTAATCTCTCCACCAAGGCACCAAGACACCAAAGTACAAAGGTACTTTTTTTCTTTAAGTGTTATTATTTAATTTTACGTTTTAGTTTTTAAATTTTAAATTTTTACTTAATAAATTTATGCTTAGTTATTAATTTTGATATTTATTCTTAGGTTTTATGTATATTTAATATTTATGTCTTTATGCTTAGTATATTTATGAGTTTATATATATATATATATATATTTTGCTTTGTTATAAATTTTAATATTTATTCTTAGAATCTTAGATTTTAGTAAATTTATCATTTTATGAATTTATGTCTAGTAATTAATTTTAATGTTTTTGGTTAGTAAATTTATCATTTTATGTTTAGTATTTAATTTTAATATTTTTGGTTAGTAAATTTATCATTTTATGTTTAGTAATTAATTTTAATATTTTTGTTTAGTTAGTACATTTATTTCATTTTATGAATTTATGTCTAGTAATTAATTTTAATATTGGTGCTTAGTAAATTTATCATTTTATGTTTAGTAATTACTTTTAATATTTTTGGTTAGTCAATTTATCATTTTATGTTTAGCAATTAATTTTAATATATATATTTTTAGTAAATTTATCATTTTATGTTTAGTAATTAATTTTAATATTTTTGGTTAATAAATTTATCATTTTATATTTAGTAATTAATTTTAATATTTTTGGTTAGTAAATTTATCATTTTATGTTTACTAATTAATTTAAATATTTTTGTTTAGTTAGTACATTTATCATTTTATGAATTTATGTCTAGTAATTAATTTTAATATTTGTACTTAGTAAATTTATCATTTTATGTTTAGTAGTTAATTTTAATATTTTTGGTTAGTAAATTTATCATTTTATGTTTCGTTATTAATTTTAATATTTTTTTGTTAGTAAATTTATCATTTTATGTTCAGTGGTTAATTTTAATATTTTTGGTTAGTAAATTTATCATTTTATGTTTAGTAGTTAATTTTGATATTTTTTGTTAGTAAAATTATCATTTTATGTTTATTAATATTAATAATTTTGTTTAGTTAGTACATTTATCATTTTATGATTTTATGCTTAGTTTTTATTTTTTTAATGACTAATGAATTAATAATTGTATTATAGGAAATGGATCATAATCATCTGGATCATAATCATCTAGTTCATACTTATTTTATGAACGGTCTTAACATGGACAACGATGATTTTGACCTTTTCGGATCGGCATAAACAATAGCGGGACCTTCCGATTCTGACGCCACCCATATCACATCCCAAATCTAAAAAGTTGACATCATAAATGTGGCTGTATTTTGACCCAATACAAATACCAAACCCAAAGGATACGTCCAAAAAAAAAAAAAGGCTAAATGTAAGTTTTGTCACAACATATAATCCTCTACTAAGGGGGAATCGGTCATTTGAAAAGGCATATAGACAAATGCATGCCTGCATACGGACTGGTAAACACTACAACCTAGACACAACTACAATGGAACCCAGATGGGTTTAGTACGACATGGCTATAAATGCTTCACTTTTTGATTGACTTATTTTGTTGACAAAATTACAATGAGGTTTAAAATTGTAATGGTAGCTTAGGTTCGAAGAACTCTCCTCAAATGCTATTAGACCTCACTGTAGACTTCAATTGCTTCAAGGAAGGTAGCTTACTTGTCTTGACTCTTAATTGAAGAGATTTAGTTGCACTCACACATATCTCATGCATTTATATATCTTGTATATTTTGTGTGTTTCATGTTTGATGCTCATGCATGTTATTTACTCAATTCACACTTGCATAACATTCATATAGATTAGGTGTGCCTTGTTGATTTGAAAAGAGATTTTTTCTCTTTGCCACGGTCCATTCCGCTTCGAGTACCTCGGTTAGTTCCCTTACATGGACCGCGATTCTTGTCAAGTGCAGCATCTGATGTTTTTTGCCATGTATGTCGTGGCTGGTGCAAGTTGCCTCTACAACGGTCCAACAGCGAGGTTTTCCAGAAGTGAGACGCCGTGTATGCCATGATTGGTGCAAGTTGCCTTTACAACGATCCAATTGCGTAGTCTGGCAGGAGAGTGGCGCCGGGTGTACTACGGTGCAGACACTTTTTCTGTACCGTGGCACGCACCGCAATATAACACATTTTTGCAGTTGTTTAGCCAAAATGACGTCATTTCTTTTAGGGCTTCATATATATATATATATGTCTTTTTCTCTCCTTGGTCGACCTAGAGCTTATAATTTGAGTTTCTTGAAAGCTTGAGAGTGTCTTGCAAGAAAAGTTATTTTTATCATCCAAAACTCAAATACCCTTCATTCATTCATGAATCCAACATCATCTAGCATCATCTAGGTTAGTTTCACTCATAGGTTTTCATCAACACAGATGACTTGGCAAGTAGAACATCATCTTCATCCATTCTTGTGTTCTTTCTTAACAAGATATTTCCTCTGTGACTTGACTAGTATCAAGATTAGATTGTTATCTATATGTTGAGATTTCTTTGTTTGTGATAACTATTGTATCTAGGGTTTTATTTGCTAGTATAGCTAAGTTGTATGCATGTCATTTAGCAACATGATATCTAGGATTGTTTGACTTGTTCATCAATGACTAGATAAGCATTAAACATTTTGACCTTCCATTTATGCATTTTGAATATTGTTCACATTCACATTAGGTTGCATTTATCTTCTATTGAGAGTTAAGTCTTGTATTTACTGTGGGTAGTTTACAAGTAAGAGCCTAGAATCACTATTCAAAGTCTACGAGTAGCAAAGACAGATTAGTAATCAAATAGGTGTGATACGGTCAACCTAGATTGTAATCGTTTTTGCAAATAGTGGATTTGAGTGTTTGATTAGCAATTATGCCAGTGAGTTCTTACCCTCTTGGGGTTTTCTCACGTAAAACAAATCATTGTGTCATTGCCATTATTTTCCTTACTTACTTTACATGATGGTTTATGTTAGATATTAGGGGTGTTTATGATTAATATTGATTAACCGAAAAAGTTGGCGATTAATTTGGTTAAAACCTATTCACCCCACTCCATGTTTATTTAGACACATAATATATATATATATATATTCAACAATGGCGTTACAACCCCACGTATGCTAGAGATTGCATGGCACGCCACATTGCACAAACTGATCAACCGATTAAATTTGGTGACAATATATTTTATGAAGAATTTATCCAAAATGCATACAACCCCCAATTTAAAGCTATTTCCAGAAACACCACTAGGAGTGATTTGTTCAAATGTTTTAAAACCCAACAAGATGACATGATGGTTGAATTACAGCATCTAAGTGTCTCTATTGCATTAACTTTCGATATTTGAAACGCATGTTCCAAACAAGACTATTTAGGTGTCACATGACACTATTTAGACTCTGATTGGAAGTTACCAAAAAAAAAAAAAAAAATTCTTGGTTTTCGTCCTATGAATTTTCAACATACCGCACAAAATATTTTTAATGTCACTCTTTCTATTTTATAAACTTATGAAATAACTCAACACATCCTTTATATCACACTAGATAATGCATCGACAAATACTAGCTCTATTGCATTATTTTTTTTGAAAGAAATATCTCGTAAGATGGGGGTTATTTCTTCCACCAACGATGTGCATGCCATATAATAAATTTAGTTGTACATTCTGATATGAAGGAAGTAAGCGATCGTATAGATTGCATATGAGATGCCCTTTCTTGGATCATCAGCTCTAATCCAAGAATGAGAGATTTCGATAGATACTTACTTAATGCTGTAAAATTATATAGATTATGCTACAACTATTTCAGGTTTTTATAACATGATGGCCGAAATTGGACGTCCACTACATACCATAGACAATTGGTACGTGGCAAAGATTTTTGTTGAATTTTTAAAGGTTTTTTACGATGTCACTTTAACTCTTTCCGGGGTCTATTACCCCATATCTTCCCAGGCAATCCATCAGATTGTGGAAATATTTGAATTGTTAAACACTTATAGGAAAGATAATATCTTAGGCACTGTAATTGTTGCCATGGAGACCAAGTTTAAAAAATACCGGTCTACAATTCCTTTCTTTTATGCCTTAGGTGTTATAGTGGATCCTAAGGTTAAATTATCTGGTTTAGAAACGTTGCTTGAGTATATTGGTTCTAATTTGACCATAGATTATTTCGCACAGATTACTGACATTCGAACTAAGTTGTTCGAAGTTTTGGTATTTATGAGTGTAGGTTTGGCAGTGTTAACACACAACCATCAGCAGAATCGGACACACTCCATTGAAGAAAAGTTGGAACATTCTCAAACGCCAAAAAAAAGATGGCTCATCAAGTTCTTCTTTATCCTAAGCTCTATTAGCTGTTGTAACTTGAGGTGTCAAACAAAACAGGTTCCTTGAAGCTCAATTCAATTTAGTCAAAAGCATGGAGGAATTTGATCTGCTGCTATGGTGGAAGAACTATAAATACAGATATTCGATCCTATCATTACAAGCACGTGACGTACTCGTTACCCCCGTGTCCATTGTTTCTTCAGAATAGGCATTCAGCACAAGTGGACGTATAATTGAATCAAGAAGAAGTTCTTTATCTCCTGAGATGGTGGAGGTATTAGCATGCCTTTGAGAATGGGAGCATGCTCGAAAAAGGTTGCAAAATGAATTGGAAGACCAAGAACTTATTCAAAATTTCTCCATTTTATATGTCGATAAGGATTCCGGCAATAACCAGGTCTAGAACAAGGAGTGAAGACTGAAGAGTTATTAATTGCATTGCACTCTTTTTTTAATTTTTAATTTTTAATTATACATATACATTTACTTAACTACTTGTAAGTTTTAATACGATAGCACTCTTTTTTCTTTACCAAATTTTTATCCCACTAGATTTTTCTTGGTAAGGTTTTTAACCAGGCAATCACGTAATACTGAAAGCCTGAAATAAATAAATAATTTTTAATTTCATATTTTCATAATTTCGTCTATTTTTTATTTTCTTTAATCTTTAATCTTTATTTATTTTTGAATTATTTTACTAAACAAAATAATAAATCTATCTATTTTCTACATTTTTTTTATTAGACTAAATCACTAAAATAATAAATAAGATAAACAAATTAAAATTTAAAATACATAAGTTAAGTTGTTAAAACAATATTATAACAAATAAATTTAATACTTAAAATTTTAATTTTTTTTTTTATAAAATGGGCTTGGGGGCCGGCCCCTTTATGCCTACTTGAGCTAGAACGTGGGCCAGCATGGCACGGCCCATCAAAGCCGTGCGGGGGTGTTGTGTTGTGCCCCCATTTTCCTAAAAGTGCCGGGCTTGGCACGACACGTTTAGGAAAACGGGCTTGACGTGCAGGCCCATATTGACAGCATTAGCATCAGATGGATAATTAAATATTAGAGTGACGATATTTGCACACCTTTAAAATCGTATGTGCTCCCCAAATTTATATATTTTCAAAATTCAAATCTTATCCTTAAATGAAATTGTTAATATTTATTTCAAAAATATAATAATTCTTATCACTATCTACTTTTTCAAAATTTTAACTAACTAAATCAGACTAAAAATAATAAAGAAAAACAAAATCCCAAATATTTCAAAAAGTGAAGAAAAACAGTATATTCTCTCAAGAAAATATGGAGGAGGCTGCTGCCTCATCATCTTCTATCCTAGATTAGAAAATTAGATCACAACCTCTTCCAAAATTTGGGAGGAGTACTGTGGCTTCTCCATAAATAAATAAATAAATAAATAAAAATATATATATATTAGGCCTCTATTAATTTTGTATTTCAGATATTAAAAAAAAAAAACACATGCCATTAATTCTCTCTCTCCTTAGGAGAGTAATGAAGCCGAAGTGGATGTCTGCAATTTTGTTGTTGTTTATCTGTTTATAATTTTTCCTTTTTATTGTTACTTTAAAACTAATTTTCCTTTTTAATTGTTTTATGTAAAATAAAGAATAAAAGTTGTTGATTTTATAATATTTTTAAAAATTAAAACAAAGGGCGTATTTGGTAATGTATAGGGTGTAATTACAAGATTATATATTTTAAATTTTTTTAAAGGGGTGTATATACAAATAGGGGTGCACATAGGGATGACAATGAATCAAATTGGGTATCTATCCCTGTATCGATTTGAGATATATATATCTCCATCCCTACATCCATCCTCATTTCTAAGTGAAAGGGGCAGGTTTAGATAATCTGCTAATTAAGATAGAGAAATATATCCGCACTCTGTTTATATCCATATCCGATGAAAAAACTTTAAATTTGTATAGTTTACATGAGAAAAATATAACTAACATATGTAACAGTACATTTTATCCTATTTAAAGAGAAACAAATACACCCAATAAAGTTTAAATATAAAAATTAATAATAACTTATACAATTAGAATTAATAATTACATAATATATTTTTATATTTTTATATTTTAAAAATATTAAAATCTATAATGGATCCGGATGGGAATGGATATCCATAAACAATATTCATCCTCATCCCCGAAAATAAAATGGATATTAGGATGACATTCATCCTCGCCGTGTCCCCAAAATAATAGTATTCATCCTTATTTTAAATGGAGTGAATTCTTACGGATATCCATATCTGTGAATAATTTTACCATCCCTAGGTGCACATACAGTTTTTCAGGGTTGCAAGCCACTCTAAATATTATGTGGTTATTATCATTGGTCTAAGACTAAAACCAGTTCAAATTTTAAAAAGTTTTAATTAAAATGGGCTTTGCATAGTAACATATGTTCCTAGAGAGAGCAGCTTTAGGCTTTTAGTTGAATAACCCAAAGTTAATTTAAAAATACTAGTTTCTCATGAAATGATTTGGACTTTTCTTTTTTAAATGGAGGTAGGAAGCCCATGAGTCTGTCAGTCCCTATGCTAGTTTAATTAATTTTTTTTTTTTTAATATATAAACACAATACATTACAGAAAATTTCTACTTAACAAGGATCGAAAATCCAATCAAACAAATTCCCTAACAGACGAGAAAGCTGAAAAAGCAAGTTTAAGAGCTAAGAAATTTCCAGCTTTGGAAACAGCTAAACACTTAACTATGCCTACTTCTGATATTAAAACTTTAATATCATTGATAATGTATTTAGATTCCCCTTCAAAAGGTTTGGAATCGTTTAAAATTGACACCACAGAGGGAGAAATCATCTCTGCCAAATCCACATGCAAACTGTAAAACTGAGCCAGCAACAACCCTTCCCTAAGCGCTATCAACTCACCATTTCTAGAAGAAAACTTGCCTGACACTTGATTAGCCCGAACAGCCACTGTCAACCCCTTATCGTCACTAATAACAGCACCCACTCCCATCACCAACCCATTCTTACCCACAGCAGCAGCCGTATTTAATTTGAGCTGACCTGGAGGAGGCACAAACCATTGAGCAGCACCCCTGATTTAAGCTGAAGAAACCGAACCAGAAACAGCCCTTCTTGAGCTCTGAAATTCTGCCAACAAAGCCAAAGCACCTGTCAACACCAAAGCTGAAGGCTTACTACTCCCTTCCATATAAAATTTATTCCTATTCTCCCATATTGCCCAAGCTGAAATACAAAACCTAGCCAAATCATCAACCGAAAGAAAAGAAGAGACAAACAAAAAGACATCAAAAGCTGGCAGCTGATTCACCCTAACAAATTGACATCCCAAGCTCGAAAACCTCCAGCAGTTAATAGCCTCTTTGCACCAGAAAATTGCATGGGCAGAAGATTCAACTGGACTCTTGCATCTAATACACCTAGGAGACTCAATAACTTTACGCTGCCATAGATTTTGAAGAGAAGGCAATGCATTCCAACAAGCACGCCAGACAAAAATCTTCACTTTCAGTGGCAAATTTAACCCCCATAACCTTAACCACCACTGCCGAACCAGCTGAGAATCAGAACCAGAAACACTAACATGAAGAGACATCGCCAGCCTATAACCACTTTGCACAGAATAAGCCTCATTTTTTTCAAAATGCCACGCCAAATAATCTTCACCACCTTGCCAACTAATTGGAATTGACAACACCACCTCCTTATCACCTGGCAGCAACCATCTATCCAATTTCTCCATATCCCACCATCGAGAACTACTGCTCAGAAGATCAGCCACCCTCAAATCAGTACCAGGATCAGGTGTAAAAGTCTTAAAAGAATTTGGACGAGGGATCCACCTATCCTTAAAGACCCTAATATTATTCCCATCTCCTACCACCCATCTTAGCCCCTTAGAGAGCAACTCTTTCCCCCACAAAATACTGCGCCAAATATGAGAAATTCCACCCTTAGCAGCCACCTGTAGAAAATCCTCATTTTTATAATATTTGGCCTTCAACAACCTAGCCACCAAAGATTCAGGATTTTCCAAAATTCTCCACGCTTGCTTAGCTAACAAAGATTGATTAAAAGAAATCAAATCTTTGAAATTCAACCCTCCTTGACACTTAGGAGAACAAAGAGACCCCCATTTGACCCAACTAATCTTCCTTTTCCCTTCTTTGGACCCCC
Source organism: Acer campestre (assembly GCA_954870605.1). Classification (NCBI taxonomy): domain Eukaryota; kingdom Viridiplantae; phylum Streptophyta; class Magnoliopsida; order Sapindales; family Sapindaceae; genus Acer; species Acer campestre. The sequence continues at coordinate 16,374,637 of OX940805.1, read as the reverse complement.
ACCAAAACTTAGAAAACATAGCACTCAACTCCTTACAAATACCCACTGGAAATTTGAAAATACTCATAGCATAATTAGGTATTGCCATAGCTACTGCCCTTAACAACACCTCCTTACCTCCAAACGAAAAAAAATTATCCTTCCAACCTCGTAACTTCTTCCAAACCCTTTCCTTTATACCATTAAACACTATCCTTTTATTTCTACCCACCAAAGTGGGCAGCCCTAAATACTTATCTTGATGAATACCTTCCTCAATTCCCAGCAAATTAAAGATCTCTTCTTTAACACAAGCAACCACATTCTCACTAAATGTAACCTTGCTTTTCTGTAGATTAATCTGCTGCCCTGAACCACAAGCATACACACTCAAGATATCTCTAATACTCTCACTACAATCACTAGAAGCCCTGCTGAAAATAATGCTATCATCAGCAAAAAACAAATGGCTAACAATAGGGCCTCCCCTACCACATCTAACTCCCAACCCCCTACCATTATTTTCAGCTTTTTTAATCAGCCCCAACAACACCTCAGCACACAGAATAAAAAGATAAGGGGACAAGGGTCATCCCTGTCTAAGGCCTCTAGTAGGATTCACCTCACAAACCTCTTTACCATTAAGCAAAAAACTCAATTTAGAAGTACTAATACACTCCAAAATCAACTCTATAAAACTGGATGGAAAATTCAATTTCCTCAAAACAACTACTAAAAAATTCCACTCTACTCTATCATATGCTTTACACATATCCAATTTTAAAGCCATCCACCCTTTCTTACCACTCTTTTTCTTAGAAATAGTATGAAGAGTTTCAAAAGCTATGATAATATTATCAAAAATATGCCTACCAGGGATAAAGGCAGACTGATTAGAAGAAATAATACCTTGCAAAATAGGCTTAATCCTAAAAGCCACAGCCTTCGTAATAGTCTTATACATTACACTACACAAAGCAATATGCCTAAAATCTCTAATATCAGTAGGATTACCAATTTTCGAAATAAGCACAACCTTAGTAGAATTAAAATCCCTAATTGAAGCATTACCATTAAGAATACTCAAACAAACACTAGTAAAGTCCTCCCTTAAAATAGGCCAGAATGTTTGAAAAAAAACAGCATGAAACCCGTCCGGACCAGGAGATTTAGTTGGACTAAGGGCAAAGACTGCTAACCTGACCTCTTCCTCAGAAAACGGCACAGTCAGCTCAGCTCTCTGCAACTGGTCCAATCCTGAGCTAATCCCCTCAGAAGCAGCATTGATAACAGCTGGGCTAGGTTCAGAGGACTGGAACAGATGATGAAAAAATTCTTTAATCACACTAGCCATACCAGAATCTAAAACTACAAACTGCCCCTCTTTGTTTAACAACCCTTGAATGGAATTTTTCTTCTGTCTTGCTGTAGCCTTTGCATGAAAGAACCGAGTATTCTTATCCCCTGCCTCCAACCACTCCGCCCTGGAGCGTTGCTTCCAATATAATTCTTCACTGTCTAGAAGGCCTTCCACCGAGGATTCGAGATCCTTAATTACCTCCATCACTCATTCTTTCTCACACGACTTATATAACCTCTCAATCTCTCGGTTTTTACCTACAATCTGATCACTAATATTTCTGAAACGAGCCTTACTTCAACCTGTTAAACAAGACGCACACTGCTGAAGCTTCAATGAAAATTCATGGACCGAATTGGAAGGACCTCTAGCTGTCCAAACCTCCTCTATTACTCGGCCAATATCCTCCTCCTTCAGCCAAACAGGTTCAAACCTAAACCCTTGCACACTACCACTCAATTGCCTCATATGCTTCTCAAATCTCAAAAGAATAGGTCTATGATCGGAAGAATTAAACCTCAAATGTTCCACCAACAAAAACCCAAACCTGTCCCTCCACAGATTATTGGCCAAGAACCTATCTAACCTCTCTTGAATATTAAACATTCCTTCCCTCTTATTATTCCATGTATATTTAGGCCCAGAGAAACCCAAATCAATTAAGTCACATCTATCAATAGCCTGTCTGAACTTAACCATACCAGAAATAGATTTCTCAGAACCCCCCACTTTCTCATCCATGCACAACACTTCATTATAATCCCCTCCACAGACCCATGGTAACCTGTCCACCTCACTCAACCTACCTAATAACTCCTAGGACAACACCTGCTTACTTTGAATAGGATTTCCATACACCCCAGAAAATCTCCATAAAAAGCCATCCTCCATTCTAATCCTAGCATCTATATGCCCCACTGAGAATGAATTAATAGAAACCTGTAACTCCGCTTTCCACAACAACATCAAACCTCCACTACTACCAGTACTCTCCACCCAAAAAACCCCATAATCCCCAAATTTTTCTCAGACCTTCGCTGCCTTAAATCCTGAGAGTTTTGTTTCTGACAGAAACACAAAATCCGGAGAGTATTTCCTCATCAACCTCGTCAAGGCTGAAAATGCTCGGGGGTTTCCCAAACCCCGAACATTCCAACTAATCCCAATCATTGCACCTGGCGGGTCTGGGAACCAGACTCCGCCGAACTATTACACTCCTCCGAACCCACTGAACTCCTCATTTCCTTTCGAAAACCACTCTCCCCAGCCGAACCAACAATCAACTTCCGTTTACCAAACTTAATCTCCCATCATTTCAACGAACTAGACAGATAACCTTTTGAAGAAGAAAAACTCTGAGAAGAAGATTTGAATTTCCCCAATCCAGCCCTATTTCCAACTAACTGAAACTTAGTCTTACGCTGTGAAGGAGACTCAACTCCTTCAACACTCTTCTTCCCCTTCATCTGAACCGTCTGCAAATTTCGAAAGAAACTGGAGTGATTCCTGACAAAAACATCAGACTGTGAAGCTCTCGCCAATTTCTTCCAATCCCTAACATTAGACCTCACCGGAACCGAGACCTCCACTGGCGGAGAATACACCACCACACTCATATTGTCTTTTTCTCCTTCTTCTACAGATGGGCCTGTTTGATTTAAATCAGACTCACAGCTAACTAGGCCTACCTCAACTGGGCCTTCTTGCATAAGCCCACCCATCTGAGACGACCCAGATCCATTAACATTTGCCAAGACTACCTCAACTGGGCCTTCTTGCATAAGCCCACCCATCTGAGACAACCCGGATCCAGTAACATTTGCCTCCTTGAAACCCCTCCTAGAGTCGGTCTGAACTGTGTTCTGAAACTCACCCAACCCAGACTGAACAGTCATCTCACCGCCATCCTTCTCCTCTCGCCTGAAAACCCCCTCACTCCGATCCTGAACCTCTACTTCTTTCCCTTCTCGCCTCTCCTCCACTCGAGTCAGAATCTTCAATTTACCTTTAAAAGGTTGTTCTACCCTCATTTTCTGTCTGTCCAAACCAGAAGCACACATCCAAGACCCAAATTTTGTCAAAACCTCATTCATAGCTTCTAACTTCGCCTCTTCATCCGAACAATCCTTACTGACATGCCCAATTCTCCCACAAATATAACAAAATTCTGGGAGCCTCTCATACTTTAAACTAACCATCACCACCTCCTGAAATTTATCCAATTTCAATCTAAGCCACCGTTTCAGAGGCCTTGCAATATCTATTAGAACTTTAACCTTCAAAAATTTGCCCCAACAATCCTTAGACTCAGCCGGAATATCAATCACCTTACCAATCTGTTCAGCCATCCACTTAGCAGATCTTCTATTCATACAGATTATAGGCACATCATGAATCTGAATCCACATCTCCACCTTATTGAATTGCAACTGAGCGATGCTTCCCATCCCGTCTGGCTTTTCTAAAACTATTAAACTCTGATCAAAATACCAAGGCCCTCTCTGCCATATCCTACTCCTCGCCTCCTGAGACCGGAAATGAAACATAAAAATGTTAAATCCCACTGATTCAATCTCAACCTTACCAAACGGACTCCACAGCTGTTCAATCAACTGAATAAAAGCCTCTCTATTCACTTTTCTGCCTGAAAGAATTTTCCCTATTAGGCAGTGATCCACTTCCACCTCTCCTTCTCGAATATCTTCTTCAGGCCTCGAATATATCTCACCATCTTCATCATCTAACGAAAGATTCGCATATAACTTTGCTATTTCTGGCTCGCCCATCCCTAATATGACAAACCTAAGCAACCCACTTTGAATTTGAACTTCTACTTCAGATCGAAGACCCCTGACCTAACGGACTCTGCTACTTTTACACCCCTTTTTTTTCTTTGCAAAACAGAGAGAAAAAAGAGACAAAAAGAAATTAATAACTTTTTAAACTTGTTGTAATTGATGGTTTTTAGTTTAATTAAATTCAAACTATGGCTATATGTACTCTTTCTATATTTAGATATAACATAAAGCACATTGAAATCAGACTAAGAATTTAGGGGTGCCAACTTAAGGATTGCAGAGATGATTGCAGCCGTTCAAAAGACTGCGTCCATCCTTTAGGAAATATACTATCCCTATGTATATATACATGAACAAATTGATTCTACTTCTTTTTTTAAACAAAATTTATTTTATATTTTTCGTTTTACTGATTTTAAACCAACATAAGATTCATAGAAAATATACGCAAAAAAAAAAAACAAAAAAACAAAAAAACAAAAAAAAACTTTGAAAAAAAAAGTAAAATTGAAATGAAGAGGCATTGGATAAACAAAAAATGGTGATGGAGTTTTATACCCTATAGGGATAATTACCTCGGTGGCCATCAAACACTATCAAAATGACCACTAGATTGAGAATTGGTTTCAAAATTGTCATTTTTAGAGAAAAGTATGACACTAATGGTTATTCCATCCAATTTCATCTAATTCAATCAAATGAGTGGCATTTAGTAAATAAGGGGATGCCATTACCATTAATTTATTTTAAATGTTTTTTGGAAATCAATTTTTTCAATGAGTGACATTTTGGTAAATAAGGGGATGACACTAATTTATTTTAGATGTTTTTTGGGAAATTAATTTTTTCTTTTGTTTTTTGAGAAGCATAATTATATTTAGTGTGTAAATATATATATATATATATAATTATTTGTTTCAAAAAACAATAGAAAAGGTTTAGATCAATACACGTGTCTCTTCTTTGTTTTTTATATTTTTTAGATTTTGTAGCATTAATCTTCTTAAAATATGTGTGTGTGTGTGAGAGAGAGAGAGAGAGAGAGAGAGAGAATTATTCGTTTCATAAAGCAAAAGAAAAAATTGATTTCCAAAAAAAAGTCTAAAAAAAATTAACGTCATCCCCTTATTTACCAAAATGCCACTCATTGGATGAAATAGCCATTAGTGTCACACTTTTCGCCAAAAATGACCATTTTGGAACCAATTCTCAATCTAGTGGCCATTTTGATTGTGTGTTATCAAATTGATAGTCTTCGGGGTAATTATCCCTTACTTATATGTAATATATATTTTTGGAGATTATTTATTTATTTATTTCATGATAGAAAATGAATGGTGACTTTTTTTCTTGAGAGAATAGGGATAAATAATATCAAATCCACTTTGACTTTTGAAATTAACACTATATTAATAACTCATGTTTTATTGGCACCAGAGTAAGTGGAGACAATATGAGATTGGTCTGGTAGTAAACCCATCACATTTGCACCACGAAGACTTGTAACTACGAGAGTGTAGTGCACAAACAAGGTTTAGAATCACTATAAAAGGCTTGCATGTAGTAGTGTTGTGTTATGTTCCGAGAATGGTGTGACTAAATGTCAACCTAGGTTGTAAGCAACATTATATTAAGTGGATTTGAGGATCGAAGTGGCTAGATGTCTAGACCATGAGTTTTTGCCCAATTGGAGGGTTTTCTCACGTAAATCAATCAACGTGCTTTTATTGTTTCCAGCACTTTATTTTCGTTGATTATTTTGTGTGTTATATTTGATTGTGTTGGGTTATTTTTTGTAATATTGAGTAATCCGAAAAATTGGTAACTAATTGGATTAACAACTCATTTACCCCCCCCCCCCTCCTCTAGGTTGTATTAGACATACGATTTGTATTTTCAATTTGTATGTGTGTCATAAAGGTAAACATTAGATAAATAAATAATTATAGTGGTTTAATATTAAAAACCTACCCTTACCTTTCAACTATTATTGAATGTCTAAACAAAAATGCTATTGGTCAAAAACATAACTGAGTTCTGACAGTGTTAAGATATCTGTTAGGGTAGTAAAGGCAAACTTATAATTTTATATATTCATAATAAAAAAATAAAAAAGTAAAAGTAAAATAATCTCTTCCTTCTCTTGCTTGCTCTCATCTCAAAATCTCAGCCCTCTCAATTCTCACTCTCCCTCTCATCTTTGACCCTCTCATTTCTCTCTCTTTCTCGCTTCTCCCCATTTCTCCATTGTTGTTATTTGTGTTTCTTTTAGTAGTTTGATTTAGAATAGTTTTATGGTTGGATGAAGTCGTGTCTCACTGGATTTGGAGTTGAGTTTTTGTGTTGTTGTTGATGATGGTGGGCGGTTGTTAATGATGGGTGGCGGCAAAGTGAGATCTGTAATCTTTGAGGAGAGATATTGAGGGGAAATCTCTCATGGATCTCTATCACACAGATCTCCATCGCAGGTTCTCCACTGAACAATGGAGATCATAGTATCTCTAGCTTCATTGCACGGTGTAGATCTGTGCGATAGAGATGGAGACATCTCACGACCTCCACTATGGAGATCATTATTTATTTATTTATTTTTACCTAAAAACCTTAAATCTGATATGAAAGAAAATATAAAATATTATTGAGTGACAAAATAGATTTTAGAAATATAGTAGACTTTTTCAGATATTATTAAGGGCATTATTGTCTTTTAATATGGTCAACTGAAGTCTCAATATAATGGAACCTTTAGCTTTGTTAGTCAATCGGGATGTTTTTGAATAAAAGCATCTTTATCCATACATCCAATAATAATTGAAAAGTGAGGGGAGGTTTTTGATAGAGAGAAAACCATAAATAGCCATTTGAATTATTAAACTTTTGTTACTAACCACTTTTGAAATTTGAATTGTTGATAGCCACTTTTTAAAAATAATTTCAGTGTATGCCCATAAATTACCAAAGTACCCCTGAAAATAGTTTTATTTTAAATCTCGAAGCAAACTTGAAATCATGGGTAAATTGAAATGTCCAAACTTGAAATCATGCCTAAATTGAAATATCAAAACTTGAAATTAGGCCTAAATTAAAATATCAAAACTTGAAATGTGGACTAAATTGAAATTTTCCCTTTCTTCTTCTTCCTCAAACATTAGGGTTTTTTTTTTTATTTGTTTTATTTCTCTTTTTCGTCATCTGGTCGTCGCCTAGTTGTCGCATGCTTGGCCGTCAGCCCCACGCCTGGCCGTCGCACAACTTGGCCGTCGTCAGCCCCATGCCTGGACGTCGCACAACCAGCAACGAACCAGCGAAGCCCACTACCAGTGAACCAGCGCCGAACCCATTTCTGACCTGCACACGCACTAGCCAAGGTCGCCGACGCTCGGCAACCATGAAAGCAAGCCGGCAAGAGAGATCGGGGAGAGAGAGAGAGACCAGAAGAGAGAAACAGAAAAAAAGAGAAAAGAGAGAGAGTGTGCTTGGGGACCCTTTTTATATGAAGGCTTTCTAGTAATTTCTCAAAAAAGTAGTTATTAATAAATAAAAGTTCGTTTGTGGTTAAATTTTTTTTTTCCTATAATATATGTGGTCAGTTTTGACAATTTTCACTTTTGAATATCATAATAATATGCACAGTTATATATGTGGTCAATAATTAATAAAATAAAAACAGTCCATGTTTGCTTTTCATTAATTTAGTTGAAAGTTGGGGACCTCTCCTCAAATTGGTAAAATAATAGGCAAAGATATGGTTTGAATCATATGTTTTAATGCATACCTGATCATTCCGTTGACAACAACACTAAAAGCATGGTAGAGGACTACATTACTAGGAAACTACTTCAGTTGAAACTTCTTGGTCGTGCCTCTGGTCTTTTTTTTTTTTTTTTTTGCAAACTCAAACTTACAACCTCATGGTGTATGTGTGAGGAACAATCCACTAAACTAACCTCATCTTGTTGATCGTGTCTCTAGTCCTCATAATTTTCATTTTGTGCAACAACATATGGTGAGATTAAAAAATAAGACAACTTCTACCCATTAAAGAAAATTTTAAAAATTGAACATGCATGTAAGTACAACAAATCAAAAAAAAAAAAAAAAGCACTAAGTTCAACAAAGTAAAAAGAAAAAGGGAAAAGTTAATTTAGAAAAATAAATAATTGGGGGTTTCATCATTATCTTATCTCCATCACCCATTTCACCATCACCACCACCTTCATTGTCATCATCTTCATCTGCAGGAGTAGGGAATGGTCGACCAAGCACAAACCGCGGAGGTCCCAGATAATGAAATGATAAATGGAAAAACAAGAAGAGAACAAAGTGTTTGATAAGAACAATAAGGTGTTTGATGAAGGTCTAAGAGAAAACTGAGAAACGAATACAACATTTCTCACATAGCTGACTTCTAACAAATTAACCCTTGAAATCTAAGGAGAATAATTAACAGAAAGTTTGACTAACTAACTAACTAATTAAACACCTAAACTAAATTGACCTCTGCTCAGCTTACACATTCTTAAGCTATCACATCGATGGACTTGATCAACTTCTATATCATCAGATCGTAGACCAAGCAAGTCCAGAATAGTAACTTTGTCTTGCACTTAGCTGATCAATCAGGTCTCATTATTTCAATTCTTGAGCTAGAACCTTCACAGTTGCTTGGTCTGTTCATGTGAGCTGAGTTAGCTATATATGCTTGCTCTTGAGCTTCTTGAGCTGAAATAGTGATATCTCTAACAGATACATCATTCTTCGCCCTACATTATTTATATTCTCTAACATTAATTGACCCGTGAGTGCTATTAATTAAAGATAACACTTGTGTACAGATTCATATATATATATATATATATATAGAGAGAGAGAGAGAGAAAGAGAGAAAACCAAAAGTAACCATCCAAAACATTAAACTTTTGTTTATAACCACTTTTGAAATTATAATTGTTAATAACCATTTTTTTAAGAAATTACCTCAATACCCATATATATAAACACTAAAAACCAAAAACATGAGCAGTGGAGATTAACAAGAAAAGAGAGAGAAAAGAGAGAAAGAGACATTGTTGCCGAGAGAGAAGAGATAAATAAGCGGTGTCGAAGGGAGAGAAGAGGGCATCGTCATTGTCACCGGAGCAGCCATAAGAGAAGAGGTTGCCATCACAACCTGAAGACAAACCCACCATTCTCTTCTCACTTGACATTTTTATTGCGATTTCATGTTAAGAACATGTTTAGAGAATAATAAATGTTGAAATGTATCAATTTTGGGGGTTGATTGAGTTGAGGTCTGGTATTTTGGATGATTTGAGACTGGATGTTAGAGTTTGGTTTGAAAAGAAAAAAAACTTGAAAGCGTGAAATCTTCGACAAACTTGAAATGTTTTGCGAAAACTTGAAATCATGCTTTAAATCTCTAACATAAAACTTGAAATCTTCTAAATCTTGAACCAGTGAAACTTAAAATCTTCTGGAAAAAACTTAATTGAAGTCTTATCCAGAAACTTGTCAATCAAGTTTTTGCATAAGATTTCAAGTTTTTGAACCAATGAACTTGAAATCTTCTGGAAAAAACTTGAAACTTTATTTAATTCGATTCTTCACAAAAACACACAAAAATGATGCAATAACGCTAAACTTATGTTAAGTTCACTGTTTGCAACTCAATTAATGAATAAATTAAAGATATTTAAACACCAAATACCGATTTAGAGCAAATCGAAAATTTTGTTTCAAGTTTTCACTTATTTAAATCTTCAACACGATTCTGAAATCAAACCATCCTCTAGTTAGTCGATTTGCAGGAATAACAATGGTTCGGCCATATTGGTGTTCGATTTGCAGGAAGAGGAACAACGATCGAAAATCGTTGATGAAGAATGGACAAAGAAGAAGGAAGAAGACGATGAACAGTGAAGAAGAGGGTGAGAAAGAGAAAAATAAACAAAACAAAATAGAAATATTAATTTGGGGGCATCTTGGTAATTTATGGACACCCACTGAATTTTTTTTCAAAACTTGGTTATTAACAAATAAAGTTTCGTATGTGATTAAAAACGAATTTCCCATATTTAGAGTGGTTATTTTTAGCAATTTCCACACACACACACACACACACATATATATATATATATATATATATATATGTGTATATACTAGTTTACAGCCCATACAATTTACGGGCATACATATTGAAAATCAGTCTCTTATTTAATAGTGAATAAATTTATAAAAAAATTAAGAGAGAAAACCAAAACTAACCACTTGAAACATTAAACTTTTGTTAGTAACCACTTTTAAAATTTTAATTGTTAATAACCATTTTTTTTAAAAAAAAATTCAGTGTATATCCATCAATTACCAGAGTATCCCTGAAAATAGTGTTTTTTAAACCTCGAAGCAAACTTGAAATCATGACTAAATTGAAATATCCAAACTTGAAATTATCCCTAAATGGAAATATCCAAATTTGAAATCATGCCTAAATGGAAATATTCAAACTTGAAATCTAGACTAAATTGAAATTATGATTAGGTTTTTTTTTTTTCCTTTCTTCTTCTTCCTCTTCTTCTTCCTCAATTGAAATTAGGATTAAGGTTTTTTGAACCAATTGAACCAATTGCAGACCCCATCGCCAGACGTCGGTCGTCACAGCCACACGAAGCCACCGGAGGTCACCTGGTCGTCGCACGAACCAGCGGCGGCACACGAACCCACCACCTGTCGTCGCACAAACCAGCCCAGCAGCTTCATCGTACTAATTGCAGACCCCACTGCCTATCGTCGCAGGTCTGGCACAACCTGGACAGTACGGTGACGACTCCGGCGATGGGTGGCGGGATGGAGATGAGAAAAGAGAGAGAGGATCGAGAGAGAGAGAGAGAGAGAGAGAGAGAGAGAGAGCAGAGGAGAGAGAAAGAAAAGAGAGAAAAGAGAGAGTGTGTGTTTGGGGACCCTTTTTATATGAGGGCTTTCCTGTAATTTCTCAAAAAAGTTGTTATAAACAAATAAAATTTCGTTTGTGGATAAAAACAAATTTCCTATAATATATGTGGTCAGTTTTAGCAATTTTCACAAAAGAGAATTAAATATGAATATTCAATTGTCATTTTCAATATGTAATATAAAAATTGTATCTAAACAATAGATATGGGTTTTCACCATCATCTATACAGAAAATTGAGGACAGATGATGTTAAACTAAAATTGTTATAAAAAAAAATCATGAATTGTGAAACAACAATTTAAAAATTTTGAACCACTGCATCTATTTGTAAAAGTCTCTGATCAAGAAAAAATTGAAGATAAATGATGCTAAGCCAAAAAAAAAAAAAAAAAACCTATATCTTCCTACTTTTAGGGACTAATTGCACAAACGTCCCCTAAGTTTAGGCGTAATTGTATACATATGGAACTTTTACCCATAATTGCACAAACATCCCCTACCGTTAGTTGACTTCCGTTAACTCTAACCGCTGACCATAATTTTAACTCACAATGACTAAATTACCCCTAGTTACCTATTTTATTATTTAAATTAATAATAATTAAAACTCAAATCCATCAATTCCACAACTAGTTAACCACATTCATTTAAAAAAAAAAAAAAAATTAGAACTTCAACGGTAGATTTTTGACTTTCTTGGTTGAAGTTCTAATTTTATATATATATATATTTTTTAAATGGATGTGGTTAACTGGTTGTGGTATTGATGGATTTGAGTTTATAATTGTGGATTTGATTTTTGTTTGTTAAATTTATTTTTGAATTGTGTTTGGGGTTGAGAAAATGAAAGAGAAAAAAAAAATGATTGATTTTTTTTTTCTTTATCTTTTCTGTTTCATTTTTTAATTATTAATTTAAATAGTAAAATAGGTAACTAGGGACACTTTTGTCATTGAAGGTTAAAATTATGGTCAACGTTTAAAGTTAACAGAAGTCAACTAATAGCAATGGATGTTTGTGTAATTATGGGTAAAAGTTCCATATGCATGTAATTATGCCTAAACTTATGGTACGTTTGTGCAATTAGTCCTACTTTTAGAGAAGATGATTTCAATTTTTCTCGATTCAAGGATCCTAAAGAAACATAACTTTATCTAAGGATAATTTATCATATATTCGTTTTTGATCATCCCACCTTAGACTCCAGAGTGTTTTGAAATCATCACACTTGTAAACCCAATATTGCCATCCAAAAGTTGTATGCATGTAAACCAACAACTGTTTTTTTTTTTTCCTTAATCTCTCAAATTTTTGTATTGTATGTTCACCTTAGTGTGCATTGATATAAATATATATGAGTCATTGAATTCAACTACTGATTTGCCTAATTGGGAAAAACCGTTTTTTTTTTAATATTAAAAAAAAAAAAAAAAAAAAATCAAACAAACAAACACAGGGGCACATAAGCCCTAAAACATTAATCTAGAACGGGGAAAAACCATTGAACTTAATAGTAATAGTAAAAATGGAGTCTTTTTTTCTTGAAACTATTAGTACACTTTGTTACGACCATAGTCTACTATCAACATACTACTGGGTACTACTGGGAAGTCTTGTTGAAGATATCATTTACTTGGTCTTTTGTTTGAAGCAGTCAAATAATACTGCTGTTGCTAATCCCTTAGAAACAGGAGTCAAATAACTAGTTTGTTTAGTAACAAACTCTGAGTACAAGTAGGAGTAGACTGAGGAAACAACTCCTCTGATTTTCTGCATTTAAATCCTTGTTTTAAATGAAATGAGGCATCGAATTCAATCAATCCAGTAAAGACCATTGTCTTTGGAGGCTGAGTTACCCTCGAAGTAGCTTATAATCCCATATATATATATTCTTTTTCCCTTGTTTTCTCTGTTTAGTGACAGGCTTGAGCTAAGGAATCTAACAGTGGTATCAGAGCCAAGCTTCCTCTGCCATCTTCATCAACAAAATTAAAACCCCTGACCCATCCCTTTCCTATCATATCCTCATCCTATGGCTAACCAAGACGTCCCAGGAACTCGTTTTAATGTCCTATCCGAAACAGTTTCCAAGCAAGGAACAATGTTGCAATAAATAGACACCCACATGACTGATGTTCAACAACAAATTGCAGCCCTTACCTTATCCATTGAAAAGCTCACCAAAGACCCAAAATCAGTGAGAGAAGAACACAGCGTTGGACCCTCAAATTCAATAAGACACTCACTGGCTTCCGATTCCAGCGGATTACCAACAAAGGGGTTAAAAATTGATCGCTTCAAATATGATGGCACCGAAGACCCCTCAGGTTGGATCTTACTAGCTGATCAATACTTTCTGTTACATCAAATCCCTCCAGCCCAACGTCTTCTTTATGCTTCATTCCACTTAAAGGGAGCAGCACTCCAATATTACAAATATTTGCAACATGCAGGTGAGCTTAATGATTGGGCGACGTTTATCCAAGCTCTCAAAAAGCGATTTGAACCTACAGAATACGAGGACCCAGATGAAGAACTGTCAAAACTTCGTCAGACTTCCACAGTTGCAACTTACCAAAGTTAGTTTGAGAATTTGGCTCAACGAATCGATGGTCTTCCTGACAAATTTCTCACAGGCATTTTCATTAGTGGCCTTAAGGACGACATCAAGACAAATGTTAAGTCCTTCCGCCCCACTTCTTTAAAAGATGCAATAGGTCTCGCTCGTCTCCAAGAGAAGAGTTCCTCAAAAGATCGTAGAAATTTTTCAAGGCCCCAAGCACCCACTCAGACAGTTCCAGACCCAAAGGTGAAAAAGATATCTTTTGAAGAGATGAAGGAGCGCCGGGAAAAAGGACTATGCTACAATTGTGATAAGAAATTCAGACCTGGACACAAATGTAAGTCCCTTACTCTCTTCCTTATTGATGGTAATGATTATTGCGATGAAGATATGGACTGCTCTCCGGATAGCGATGTTATTCCACATCCAGAGATATCTCTTCATGCCATTGCAGGTGCTATGAACCCCCAAACTATGCGTGTCACAGGATATTATCACAACAAACCTCTTTACATACTACTCGACTCTGGCTCTACTCATAACTTCTTGGATCCTTCAATTGCATTAAAGCTCAATCTTCCTATATCTTGCAAGACCGTCTTCGATGTCATGGTGGCTAATGGAGATCTTTTATATAGCGAAGGACAGTATCAAAATATATTTATTGACATCCAAGGTGTTCCAGTCACATCAGATTTTTACCTTCTTTCCCTCGGGGGATATGACGCTGTTTTGGGTGCGCATTGGCTTTAGACCCTCGGTCCCATTGTATGGGATTTCTCCAAGCTGACCATGGAGTTTTGTTACCAAGGAAAGACATATAAGTTGGCTGGTATACCTACAAATGAGCTGTCTGTCCTCTCTTGTCACCAGTTGGAGAAACTTCTACGAGTTCGACCACCTAATATGATTCTAGATGTTTCACAAATTTACACCGTCGACAGCGTTCATCAAGTTCCACACACCATTCAGACATTTATTGATGACTTTTCTGATCTGTTTTGTCCACCATCAGGTTTGCCTCCTATTCGGTCTCATGATCATCGCATTATACTCCCTCCAGGCACATCATCTACTAATATTCAACCTTATCGATACTCGATGCTTCAAAAGGCTGAAATTGAACGCATGGTCAAAGAGATGCTTTATGAGGGAATAATTCGTCCAAGTCGCAGCCCATTCTCATCTCCTGTCTTGTTAGTACGCAAACATGACGGCACTTGGCGATTATGTGTTGATTATCGCACTTTGAACGCTGTCACAGTCAATGATCATTATCCTATACATGTGGTTGATGAGCTTCATGGGGCAACTATCTTCTCCAAGTTAGACTTGAGATCAGGTTTCCACCAAATCAGGGTAGCCGACAAAGACATCCTTAAAACTGCCTTTAGGACCCACGACAGCCATTATGAATTCCTTGTGATGCCTTTCAGCCTCACAAACGCACCTTCAATCTTTCAAAGCCTCATGAATGAAATATTTTGACAATTTTTAAGGCAATTTATTTTGGTCTTCTTCGACGATATCTTGATTTACAGCCATTCAGAGGAAGAGCATGTCATTCATCTTCAAAAAACTCCGGAGATCCTTCGTCTTCATCAACTGCATGCTAAGTTGTCTAAATATTGTTTTGGGTGCTCTGAAATTGATTATTTGGGGTATGTGATATCTGCTAATGGTGTTGCTGTCGATCTAAAAAAGATTGAATCCATCCTTCAATGGCCTCTTCCATCGTCGCTGAAATCTTTGCGTGGGTTCCTTAGCCTAACCGACTATTATAGAAAGTTTGTGCACAGTTATGGGCAAATCGTAAGACCACTTACAGACATGCTCAAAAAGGGGGCTTTTTGATGGAAAACCATATCTGAATCAGCATTCAAAGAACTTAAAATGGTTATGACTCGACCACCGGTTCTGGCACTTCCAGATTTCACAAAAAAATTTGTGATCGAGTGTGATGCTTCGGGATTTGGCATTGGTGCAATCTTAATGCAATCAGGACGTCCTTTGGCTTATTTTAGCCAAGCCTTGCATGATACAAATCTTCAACTCTCTACTTATGAAAAAGAACTGCTTGCATTAACCCTTGTTGTTTAGCGATGGCGTCCGTATTTGCTTGGCGGCTATTTTGTAGTTCGAATAGATCACCATAACTTAAAATATTTGCTTGAGCAAAGGGTAGGGACTCCTTTTCAACAATGTTGGTTATCCAAGCTTCTGGGATATGATTATGTTGTTGAATATCACAAGGGCTCACTAAATGTGGTAGCAGATGCACTCTCTAGGCGTGATCCAGATGTTGGTATCCACTCAATCTCTCAGTTGAAACCGATTTGGATGGAGGCAATTGATATTATGACTCATACTGATCCAGATATCATTGATAAGCTACAGGCTTATCCAGATATCAGTCCAAATTTTCTATTCACAATGGCAAGATGTTCTATAAGGGAAAATTATACATTAGGGCAAGTTCATCTTTTCGTAACTTGATCTTAAAAGAGCTTCATTCCAGCCCAGTTGGGGGTCATTCCGGATTCCTTCAGACACTACAAAGAGTTCAACAAAACTTCTACTAGCCTAACATGCGCTCCTTTATTAAAAAATATATCCAGGAGTGTGAAACTTGTCAACGCAACAAGACAGAAAATGTTTACCCCGCAGGTCTTTTGCAACCCTTTCCGATTCCACACCAAATTTGGGAGGATATATCGATGGATTTTATCGATGGGTTACCTAAATCCAGTGGTAAGAATGTCATTTTTGTTGTTGTGGACCGATTGTCCAAATATGCTCACTTCATCGCAATGTCTCATCCATATACCACCTCATCTGTTGCACAAGCCTTCTTTGATAACGTATTCAAATTCCATGGCATGCCCAAAACCATCGTAAGTGATCATGATCGTGTTTTTCTTAGTGACTTTTGGCAGCAATTATTCAAGTTGCAAGGGACAAGTCTCCATTTCAGCTTTTCCTATCACCCTCAAACAGACGCCCAGACAGAAGTAATCAATAGGTACCTTGAGACTTACCTTCGGTGTTTTGTTAGCCTCCGACCTAAAGATTGGATGCAATTCCTCACATTGGTAGAGTATTGGCATAATACTAATATAAACTCCTCTATTGGCTTTTCTCCATTTGAAGCAGTTTATGGATGCAAGCCTCCAAAGTTGGTTCCCTACATTGACCAATCATCTTCTTTACCTCAGCTAGATGAACTACTAAGAACTCATTCTTCTATTCTCCGGTTGTTGTTGCAGAATCTATATGAAGCCCAAAATCACATGAAGACTTTCGCCGATAGGAAGCGAACTGAACGTGACTTCGATGTTGTTGATTATGTCTACTTACACCTTCAGCCGTATCGCCAATGCTCAATTGCAGTACGAAAATCTCTCAAGCTTTCACCACGTTATTATGGTCCGTTTCAGATTGAAGAAAAGATTGGGGCAGTGGCTTACAGGCTGAATTTGCCTTCATCTACGAAAATCCACAATGTTTTCCATGTATCCCAACTCAAGTAGAAATTAGGCAATGACGACGTATCACAAATTTCCCTTCCAGATATTTCAGATGAGGGAATCCTAGAGACTAAACCTGCTCGTGTGCTGGATGGTCGCATAGTTCGCAGAGGTAGACGCAATGTCACTGAGATCCTAGTTCAATGGGAGGGAACTTCTCAGGCTTCTGCAACTTGGGAGCGATTATTAGATATGAAAAGGCGTTTTCCTGAACTTAACCTTGGGGACAAGGTTAGTCTTGAGAGGGAGGCATTATTACGACCATAGTCTACTATCAACATACTACTAGGTACTACTGGGAAGTCTTGTTGAAGATATCATTTACTTGGTCTTTTGTTATCATTTACTTGGTCTTTTGTTTGAAGCAGTCAAATAATATTACTGTTGCTAATCCCTTAGAAACAGGAGTCAAATAACTAGTTTGTTTAGTAACAAACTCTGAGTACAAGTAGAAGTAGACCGAGGAAACAACTCCTCTGATTTTCTGCATTTAAATCCTTGTTTTAAATGAAATGAGGCATCAAATTCAATCAATCTAGTAAAGACCATTGTCTTTTGGAGGCCGAGTTACCCTCGAAGTAGCTTATAATCCCTTATATATATTCTTTTTCCCTTGTTTTCTCTGTTTAGTAACAAGCTTGAGCTAAGGAATCTAACACGCTTCCTCACATACATCTGGTTTCTCAAGGACTTTGGATCCATCTATGAAAAACAAAATCAAATCGAACAAATAATAATTAAAAATAATAGTAAAAAAACAATAATCTTTTCTATAAAGAAAACAACAAAGAGAAGAGAAGATGAAAAAAATACAGTAATGTTACACATCCCAATACATGTGACAGTTGAGGTGTCACTTGGTGAGTGGACGAACATTAATTGGTGAGTGAATACATGGGTAAGAGAAATAAGTATTAATTAATGTGTGTTCACTCACTAATTAACATCTCAGTTGCCACATGTGTTGGGATGGAAATAGTGAGATTCTAGGTGTGATGTTTAGTATTATTGAAAAAAATAACCCTTTGGTGGAGGTGTGGCGGTGTGTTTTGGGTTTCTTGATTCCATTCCTGTGAGCCTTGCTGTGTGATTCTACTAATTCGTTACGACGCCATCTCTGTTGCTTAAAAGAAAATATTAAAAATAAATAAAAAAAATTGTCACATTTATACTAGAGTCACTACGTGAGATTGAAATCGAAAAATAAAAAAATAAAATAAAAAATAAAAAATTGTTTTGAAATCAAAAGGGTTTGAGCAAAAAGATTATCATTATACATCTAAAAGTTTCTTTAATTGATTGAGAATTTAGTCTTGAATTTAAGAAATTCAAACACAACTATTTATTGCAAATAAATACATACCAAGAGCTCCAGGTTTGGTATTCAAGGACCCCTTGGAATTGTCTTGCTTTTTCTCCGTTGAATCATAGCGCAGAGACTCTATCCCTAACACCTAAATCAACAACAAAAATTTAATATTGAGAATTGCTTTAATAAACAGCAAGACAAACACATAAACAAACTTTGAAATTGATTGAGAACATAACATAGAAAAATGTCATTATATCAAATATTATAATATAATAAAAAAGTGGAAACAGAGATGATGGAAAATCACTAATCAAGTTCCATAAAATTAATAATTTTGTTATTCTTAATTAATTGTTTCTGATTGACCGGTTCTTGTCTCTTTTGTCAGTTTCATTTTTCAATCTCTCTAATAGTTTTCTCAATTAAAAAAAAAAATCCAATCTGTTATTCGTTAATTAAAAACAAAACAAAACCCATGTTCAAAGTAATATCATTCAAATTCAATACCGTGAAATGAAGAAAGCCTTTGAAAATAATTCGATACAAAAACAAAAGCAAACTAATCATTAAAAAAAAAAAAATTAATAACAACAATACCTTAGAAGGAGGAGCGTAGATGGCGTCGAAAATCCAGAAGAAGACGATTCTTTGGAGCCAAACAATTCATTAATTATCGAAGAAGCCGAACCCACTTGCTTTATTGGTTTGAAAGTAATGTTCAACTTATCTTTAAATATGGCTATAATTATATCACTAATCTTGGTTACTGCTATGCATTAATTTTTAGATAATAATTAGGTGTCCAATGCAAGAGTCTTATGAAAAGTCATCTGAGTTCCCTTCAAAAAAGAAAAATGAAAAGTCATCTGGGTATGGTTAAATTCATCTTCATCCCTTGTCAATGTATACCAAAAGATGTATAATTATATGGGCAGGATCTATGGCCCCATTTTTTTTTACATATTTTTTAACACACTTTTGTATTTATTGGATACTTATTATTTGGATGGACAAAGATTAAATGTTTGTTATTCTCTTTTCTCTTTTCTCTTCCCTCATTCAATATTTTTAATTTCTCTCTCATATTTATTCTTTTTTCTCTCCTAAATTTTATTATTTTATTCAAATTCCTTTTTTTTTTCTTCTTTTCTTTTCACGTTATTTTTCCTTTTTTTTTTTTCCTTTGTCATTTATTTTTAAGTTTTTTTTTCTATCTCTCTCTCTCTATCATTTAACTTTTCATATATATATTCTTTTTTTTTTTCCTCTTCTCATTTCTTATTTCATTAGCTCCCTCCAATTATACGATTTTACAAAGTTGAATAATAGCATTATTTTAACTTATATCGGTCATGTTATTGTATTTGCAAAAATTGAACAATAGCATCATTCATTTTATTTTCTTTTTCGTTTTTGGAATAGGTTTACAAACAATTAGATACAACAATTTTGACATGAATTTGTGACGGGAAAACTTAATAGCTCTATGATTTAGGATACAAATCAATTCAAACAAGTACAAATAAGTAATTCTATGAAAAACTACAAACAAATAAAATTGGTAAAATAAAAGCTAGAAACAAATAAAAATAAAAGAACTAAATTAGCAAAATTTTAGCATACTGCAAACTGTTATAATATATGGCTTTTACCACATGTATTATACACACAAATATCACCTAAATATCTCTTTTAATATCTCCTCAAATATCTCTCATAATATCTCTCTTAATATCTCCCTAAATATCTCTTATAATATCTCATACAATATCTCACCATAATATCACCACAATATCTTCTCCAATCCACCGCCACTCTCTCTTTACCTACTCTCACCCACTTGATTTTCTCTCTTTTATAATTTCCTATATATATGTGCTCTCTCTACCATGTAAAGGGTTGTTCATAAAATATCAATACAAAGCTAGAAGCTCTCTCTCTTATATCTCTCATCTCTGATTTATCTCTCATTTTTATTATTTCATCTTTTTATTTCTTCAAATATTTATAATACGTTATCAGCACGATCGTATGTAAGTAAAAAGTATCTCCAGATGAGTGATTTATTTACGGCTTGATATTCGTGTATATAAGTAAAAGGGATCCCTGATGGGTGATTTACTTTAAATCTTAATATTCTGGATCTGTATATATTTCATATACAAAATGGTTGTGCCGTTAACGGAACATATATATATAGTCCTGAATTTATTTTCTCTAAATCTCAATATTCTAGATATATATATATTTCGTATACAGAATGGTTGTGCCGTTAACGGAACATATATATATAGTCCTGAATTTATTTTCTCTAAATCTCAATTTTCTCTAAATCTCAATATTCTGGATCTATATATATTTCGTATACAAAATGACTGTGCCGTTAACGGAACATATATATATATAGTCCTGAATTTATTTTCTCTAAATCTCAATATTCTGGATCTATATATATTTCATATACAAAATGGCTGTGCCGTTAACGAAACATATATATATAGTCCTGAATTTATTTTCTCTAAATCTCAATTTTCTCTAAATCTCAATATTATGGATCTATATATATTTCGTATACAAAATGGCTGTGCCGTTAACGGAACATATATATAGTTCTGGATTAAATTTTTATGCACATGGCAGGTGAGCTCAGCCTCCTGGAACTGATTTTACAGGACATATATACCGTTCTGGAACTGTTATTTACAGGACATATATATCGTCCTGGAACCGTTATTTACAAGACATATATACTGTCTTGGAACTGTTTATTTACAGAACATAACAGGTGAGCTCAGCCTCCTGGAATTGTTTATTTACAGGACATATATATCGTTCTGGAACTGTTCATTTTTCACAATATATGAGATTGGTTAGACCGACAAACCAGAACTTAAAGTTTTTGGAATTATGATATTTAAGTCAGCGCGGTTTTGAAAACCGATGAAAAACTGAAATTCTTGATCCAGTGTTATATTCATGAATGCCATACGGCACGGTATTGAAAACCGATGAGAACCTGGAATTCTGAATCCAGTGTCATATTCATGAATGACGTAGTTCATTATTTGGAACCTGGGGTTTCAAATCCACTCATAATCTGAATTTTTCTTGATTATAATTATATATGAACTTACAGTTCATGATCGAATCGGAAGTTCGAAAAATCATTATGATCCATGATTTTATTTTATCTCATATATATAAAGTGATATGTTTACATATCATTCATTTGAGAAAAATGATTTACACATCCAACAGGATGTTATGAGTATCGTAAAAAGGATTTAAGATCCTAAACGAATAATGAAATTGGAATTAATATTTTATCCATTCCATATACATCCAACAGGATGATGTGAGTATCATAAAAAAAAAAAAAAAAAAAAATGATTTAAGATCCTAATGTTTAATGAAATTGGAAATAATATCTTATCCATTTCATACATGCTTGATACTCATGAAGAGCAATATTCAGATAAGGATCTACATATCCAATAGGATGTTGTGAATATCATAAAAATAATTTAAGATCCTAACGTATAAATAAATTGGCAATAATATTTTTATCCATTTCATACACATCCAACAGGATGATGTGAGTATCACATAAAAGAATTTAAGATCCTAACGTATAATGAAACTGGATGTAATATTTTATCCATTTCATTCAAGTTTGATGCTCCTGGAGAGCAAAATTCAGAGTTGCTGAAAAAAGAGGAGAATTTTGAAATCAGTAGTCTACTTGACAGTAGATGAACTTAATGAACATGTGAATGTGATGGGTGTTGGATAATCAGATCATCTGATCTAGTATCACCAAACCCCGATCTGAGTTTGCTTCTAGGTTGGTGGGTTTTTCAACCCAGACCTATCGCCCCTCGGGTCAATGCCACCTCGTCGGTGAGCTTCGTCATTTTTCGCACCAGCCTAGTGTGTTTTTACGATGACGATAAATGATCGTCGGTCATGACCCACGATCTGGTCTAGATCGATCACAGAGCTCGTTTTTGCTCTGGACCACTTTTGGAGAATTCGATATTTTTCATGGACTGTTTTGTAATTATTTTGGGTCATTTTGTAATTTTGATAACATTTTGGATCAATTTATAATTACCAAAACTTATTGGTCCAGTTTGCAATTTTCAAAAAGTTTTGGGGCTGATTTATAATTAATAAAAAAATTTGAGGGGCCTTTCCGTAATTTTACAAAATCAAAGGCAGTTTTGCAATTTCTCTTTAAAAAAAAAAAGATAATTTAAAAATAAAATAAAAATTATTATTATTAAAAAATAAAAATAAAAAAAGGGGGAGGGGTAACTATTATCATTTCACATGAGATATAAAATGACATTACAAATAATGTCCATAAAATTTATAAAAAGAAAAATATATGTCTTGCCGAGAGTGCAACGACTCATATAATTCTGCAGAGTCAGAAATATTTTATGAATTCGACTTTGCTAAGAGCAAATGTTATTAATGTATTAGGTCCAACGGATCTGATAGAAAGCTCTGGAAGAGCTATGATATTGTTATCAAAAAATACTAAATTATATATCAGGTCCAACGGATCTGATAGAAAGCTCTGGAAGAGCCACGATGTTGTTATCAAACAATTCTCAATTATGTATCAATGATACTTGATATTATTCAAAGAACAACATAAAGAAATATGCTTAGTTCAAGGGCATTTAAAGTTAATACCAAATAAAATATGGCGGATCTGATGGATCTGATTGAAGGCTCTAGAAGAGCCACAATCTTATTACTAGATGGTATTCAATTGTGTATCAATAATACTTTATATCATTCAAACAGAACATAAAGAAATCTGTTTAGATCAAAGACATATAACTTTATTAATGTCATATTGAGATCATGAATAATAAGAATGTTAAATATTTGTGCGTAATTCAAGCCAGAAGCTGATTATAGAAAAGTTGTGTTCTTTATTATCTGGATTATATTGTTGATCAGAAAAGGGATGGATGTGGATATATTCATCCACCAAATAAAACCATATCATTCTAAAGTTGGTTTTGAATCCCTATCATTCAAAGGGATATATGTGGACATATTCATCCACCAAAAGAATCTTTCATTATTTTATGGTTCTAGTTGATGCATCTACGAGATGATCACATGTTTATGTATTATCAAACGTCTCCAGTTGAGATCGATGTTCAAACATCTAGTTTTCGCATGTACTCATAATCATAATGGATCAACGGAATCAATTATCAAAATGTCTCCAGGTAATTACGAAAACTTTATTATTCATTTACCAATTTTTATATTCGACATTCTATGTTACATGTTGATGCAGTCATCTATGTCTCACTACTTATAATCATTATTTACCATTACAACTTGTAATTGGTCATTGACTTGCTCACATTTTAAAGATATTTGATTGTGTAGTATATCTTCTTATTTCATCTCTAGCATGATCTAAGATAAGAATCTATATCATTATGAGATTAATATTGATTTTGATTAATCTCTATTAGATCATTTAAACTTCTGAGAGTTTTTATTTTTACGCACAATCTGTATATTATTATATTGATTAAATTCCAAATGGGAAGTTTCTCCAGAAAGAGTAAATAAAAAGTTACTCTTATATAAAATAGAGATACCAGTTCGGTTCTCTATATATAAATGTGTCTCATTTCAATCTTTGTGTCACTCAAATATGAAAGATAATTTATCATCAGATAATTATTAATTTGTTACTTGATATATTAAAGGTAACAAGATTTATAAGTTGCCATCTCATAAACCCCGGCCGGGTGATTGTTCCTAAAGAATGATCTGAGTAAAAAGCAACAAATAAATCATCTAATACATATTATAATTCATAAGCTTATGAACCTTTTGAAAGGTATTATTATTAGGATCCTAATGTAAGCAAAACTCGAGTTATAAATAAATCCACTTTCTCTAAATCAATTCTGTAAGAGTCTAATATATCTAATGAGACACAAGTCTATGAAAAGACTAAATTCATTGAAATGGAAGAAATCTCAACAGAGATTCAAATATATTGAAATTAAGAAAATTTCTATAAATCATATAAGAGAAATGTGGAATCATAAAGAAATAATCATTGATGATGTATTTTTATACACAGTAGCGTTACTGAAATTATAAACGATAATTATGATATTCATAATATCAATCATTGTATACAAAAGGCATGATTAGCCTAAGTGAAAAGAAGCAATTAAAGAAGAATATACTTTATATGCCAAACATAAAGTATTTAGACCAATAGTACTCCAGACACCTGGAGATGTCAAACTAGTTAGATACTAATGGGTCTTTATATTGAAAACGTAATCAGAAAAACGAGATCGTGAGATATGAGGCATGACTCGTAGTACAAGGTTTCTCAAAGAAACTTGGTATTCAATAGTGATGAATACAATTACGTTTTGAATTTTTGATAAATTTGGCTGCCTTTACAAGGCTTGAAATACGTCCTCTAGACGTAGTAATCATTTATCTATATAATTCACTCAATATATATATTTATAATTCTGGAAGGATTTAAAATGCTAGAAGCATGTAAATCGAGATCTCGTAATCTGTATTTGATGAACATACAAAAATCCTTATATGGATTAAAAACAATCTGGACGGATGTGGTATAACCGTCTCAGTGAATATCTGATAAAATAAGGGTATAATAATTATATTATATACCCAAGTGTCTTCGCAAAGAAATCAGAATTCGAATTTATTATATTCACAACATATGTTGATGATATGAATTTAATTGTAACTCCTGGAGAGCTCTTGAAAACTCTTGAATTTTTGGTAAATGAGTTTAAAAATGAAAGACATGGGAAAGAAAATATTATCTCGACCTGAAGGTCGATCATAGATCAAATGGAATGTTTGTCCATCAATCAGAATATATTGAAAAGATTCTGAAAAGATTCCATATGGATATTACTCCATAAAGCAAATATTTGCTTGTACTCCCTCCAATCATTTATGATGTTATTTCATTTCATGAAATAAACATCTGTATACCCCAGTTTAGCAATCTAGAAGATTGTTTTAAAAGAACTTTTATCAGGGGGAGCGTCCCATCAGGGGGAGCATATCAAATGAAGTATATTAATTATATTAATTATATTTGGGCATATGTGCATTGTACTCTTTTCTTTACAATCAGGTTTTCGTCCCATTGGGTTTTCCTGATAAGGTTTTAATGAGGCAATTCTCTACGCACACCCAAAAATCATTTGATCCACAAAATCATCATAAATATTACATTGGTTCAATATATCATCGTATATATGTTATCTTGATCAAAAATATCATTGTAAATATTACTTTGATCTTGCTAATCATCGTATATATATTACCTTGATCCAAAAGATCATCATAAATATTACTTTGATCCGACAAATCAATGGATATATTTGCTCAAGTTTTATCCCACTGGGTTTTTCCTAGCAAAGTATAATTATAAGAAATGTTTTGAAGAAAACATTAACTATTAACATATTTGCATTGTACTCTTTTTCCCTTCGATCAGGTTTTGTCCTACTAGGTTTTCCTGACGAGGTTTTTAACGAGACAATCAAGAGGAGCAAAGTTCTGAGCAGACATATGTGTACTATACTATTTTTCCCTTCGATCAGGTTTTATCCCACTGGGTTTTCCTGACAAGGTTTTTAACGAGATAGTTTTGAGAGCATCCAGCATCACATAATCCAGGAGATCATTGTATATATTTTACTTAGGTTTTATCCCATTAAGTTTTTCCCTAAAAGATTAATACATGTGGTATAAATTCAAGGGGGAGTGTTATAATATGTGACTTTTACCACATGTATTATACACACAAATATCACCTAAATATCTCTCTTAATATCTCCCCAAATATCTATCATAATATCTCTCTTAATATCTCCCTAAATATCTCTTATAATATCTCATACAATATCTCACCATAATATCACCACAATATCTTCTCCAATCCACCGCCACTCTCTCTTTACCTACTCTCACCCACTTGATTTTCTCTCTTTTATAATTTCCTATATATATGTGCTCTCTCTACCATGTAAAGGGTTGTTCATAAAATATCAATACAAAGCTAGAAGCTCTCTCTCTTATATCTCTCATCTCTGATTTATCTCTCATTTTTATTATTTCATCTTTTTATTTCTTCAAATATTTATAACACAAACTACTATTTTTTTCAATTAAAGTCTTTTCAAAATTTTAGCATACTGTAAACTACTATTTTTTTCAATTAAAATCTTTTCAGAATTTTAGGATATTGTAAACTACTATTTTTTTTTTCAATTAAAGTCTTTTCAAAATTTTAGCATACTATAAACTACTATTAACAAAATAAAGTCTTTTCAATTCCATTTTTGTTGTCATTATGATAAGAGTATCTCCAGTGCTGTGCCAATGCTAAAATTTAGCATAAAGTGTAAAAACTATCCTCCAATGCATTACTAAATGATATGTCTAATTTGGCATAACAATAAATGCTCCTTTTTTAATTACAAAAATACTACTATATATATATTTAAATGAAATAATGAATATATTAATGGACCTTTACATTGGAATATTAAAAGAAATAATGAATACATTAATGGTAAGTGTTTACTTTTATAATTTTAATTAATAAAATAATAAAGGGAGAATCGTAAATACCCTCACGACTTTTAACCTAATGGCAAATCAAACCCTCCGGTTTGAACAATCAGCAAATAACCCCCTACCGTTAAATGTATACTAACACCATTACACAAATAATGTAGGGGTTATTTAATAGTAGGGGGTTATTTGCTGATTGTTCAAACCAGAGGGTTTGATTTGCCATTTGGTTAAAAGTCGTGGGGGTATTTGCGATTCTCCCAATAATAAAAATAGCATTTTAAATAGAATTGCGCATTGGAGCACAATACTAGATTGATATGCCAAATATAATATTTTACTTTTTGTTGTGCCAAATTTAGCATTGGTATTGGTATATACATTGGAGACGGTCTAAGGATGTAAAATTAATTTCATGCCAATCCAAGGAAATATGAAGGGAGAAGAAATAAAGAATTTTTTTTAAGAGTATTTAAAGGAGTGAATAATGAAGTTCACGTTGGTAGAGTGAATATGTAAAAATAAATAAAAATAATAACAAAAAAATAAAATAAAAAAGATTAAAAATAAATAAGGAAAGAGAATTATTAAAGTTGAGGAGAGAGGAGAGAAAAAAATAGGAAATCATATATATATATATATTAATGGAAGGGAGAGAAAAGATAATTAATGTGTTGATCTTGTGCATCCAAATAACTAAGATCCAATGGAAACAATAGTGTGTAAAAAAATGTGTAAAAAAATGGGGTCATGGATCCTACCCCATATATATATACATATGGGGAGGAATCGAGGGATGCAATTTTTGACACAACAATTGACACGATTTTATAACCATTAGATTATTGAGATCTGGATGACTAGGATCCATTGAATTTATTTATTTTTCCTCTTTCCATATTAATATTTTTTATCTCCTATTTCATCTCTTCAAAATTCTCTTTCCTAAATTTACTATTTTCTCTTCCTTAAATTTTTTTTTTTACTATAACATAATTTTCCCCATCTGATTTTTGAAGAATCCATAGCCAAAACCATGACAAAGTCAATTGTACGCTTTTGGGAATTCAATTGCAACCCAAGAACACATGACAAAGTCCCATCACCTTCAGGTCCAAACTCATTAACAATACCAGCAGCATAAAGAATTGTAAAGTAAAAACAATCAATGGCATGAGAGCTATTACCATCAATTTCAAGCAATACAGACTGGACGCTAAACCCAGCAGCAACACAAGCATCACAGGCAGTAAGATCATTGAGTTCAGGTTTACAAGCCGTGTCAAGCTGAGTTGACTCACCAAGATCCCTCTTCCAGTCTTGTATTGTCTGAATGCCTGCACATATATTAGGTGTGATCACAAACTGTAAAGGGTCAAAACAAAGAGAAACCAAATCACCAGGCAACGACAGAGAAGAGAGCTTTGTCTGGTATTCCTGGAGGCAAGAAACTGAAGTCAGCAAGTTTGGGAGATTAAACAAAGAGGTCTCTTTGAGATGCTGAGACAAAGCCACACCAAAAAGATACAAGAGACTCTGACAACATGGGTTCTTTTTGTTTGTGAGGTTGGTTCTGTTTTGATGGAAATTATCACAACCTGATGTGTTCCATGGAACTCTCAACACATAGTTGAGGTCCATAGGACATGTTGCACAAGACATAGAAACAAAAGAGAAAAACAGTAATAAAAGAAAGAGCTTCTTCTTCGTTTTGTTACAAAGTTGATTATATTTTTTATTTCTGGGTTTGGTTTGGGCCGTTTGGCCATGGATTCTTCAGAATTCAGATGGGGATAATTTACTATAACATAATTTTCCCTCATAATTTCCCCTCCCACTAACATAATTTTCACTCTCTCTTTTTCCCATTTTTTCCCTCCATTGAAACACTACTCCATTCTATATCATTATATATAATATACCATTCATACTATTATTGTCATATTATTCAATAATATTTATATGATTTTTATCAATAAATCAGAAAAGAAAAGAAAAGAAAAAAAAAAGAAAAAAAAATATTAATAGGATGAGGATGGTATATGGGAAAAAACCAATCTCTAATGGGTAATCCCCGTACTCGCACCGATTTTTTTAAAATGAGTATTCATGGGGATGATATTTTTCATACAAATTGGTATTAGATGATACAAATCCGTTCCCAACCTGTACAATTGACATATCTAACTACAAATGGTAAAAGCTTAAAAATAAAAAATACATTTTCTAGATATATAGGTGGATAGGTAAATACAATAAAAAAAATAAAAAAATAAAAAAATAAAAAAAGTAAAAAAAGTATTGACTGTTGAGTAGAGAGAGAGAGAGAAAAGAGAAAACATGAAGTCACACACATGAACACAGCATATATATATTTTGAATTGACAAGCAATTAATGTGAAAAACAAAACATAATTACAATCAAAACACTGTTCTCTTGAAGTAGCAGTACTTGTTGTACGTATTTCAGCGTTGACATGTAATTATTAACTTATTGAAAGTGAGAAATGCCTCGCAAAATCCTTGAACATTAATCAGGCAGGACACTGATAATCTGAAGGGGGATGCTTGCCACAGTCGACAAGAACTCCAAGAGCGATGGGTAGAATAATATTTATGTTGAGAAGCTTAGCTTTAATGGTGGTGCAAAGACATAGTGCAGCATCCAAGTCCACTAGTCCTTGAAGAACTGGGCAACATGTGTCCTTAGCACTACTTCCAATACCAATGTGAATCAGCCCTCCTAACACGTCCACACATGCACCTAACTTTAGGGTGTCAATTGGACAAGTTTGTGGTGGTGGTGGTGGTGGGTAGGGTTTCACCTTAGGTGGAGGTGGTGGTGGACAAGGCGTTTCCGTCGGTGGAGGCGCTGGTACAACTGTTGGTGGTGGTTTTGGTACAATGGGAGGAGGTTGCACAACAGGAGGCTTTGGTACATATGGAGGAGGTTTTGGTACATATGGAGGAGGTTGCACAACAGGAGGCTTTGGTACATAGGGTGGTGGTTTTGGTACATATGGAGGAGGTTGCACAACAGGAGGCTTTGGTACATATGGAGGAGGTTTTGGTACAAATGGAGGAGGTTTCACAACAGGAGGCTTTGGTACATATGGAGGAGGTTTTGGTACATATGGAGGAGGTTTTGGGACATAGGGTGGTGGTTTTACAGGAGGCTTTGGTGGTATATATGGTGGCAAATGAGGTGGCTTGGGAGTAATTGGTGGCTTCACAATGGGTGGCTTAGGGTAATGGGGTGGCTTCACAATGGGTGGCTTAGGGTAATGTGGTGGCTTCACAATGGGTGGCTTAGGGTAATGTGGTGGCTTGGGGACAATTGGTGGCTTCACAATAGGTGGCTTAGGGTAATGGGGTGGCTTGGGGACATAGGGTGGCTTAGGGTGATGGGGTGGCTTGACGACCGGCGGTTTGGGGTGGTGGGGTGGCTTGGGATGGAAGGGTGGTTTTACATGGGGAGGGTGAGGGTGTTTTGGTGGAGTTGGGTATGGGCAATATGGACAGGCAAGAGAAGGAAGCAAAGTACCCAAGTTGATCAACAAGATCACCAAAACATTGGCTAAAACATACTTGCTCATCTTCTTCACTGCAGCTTAAAAGTAGAGCTTGAATTGCTCTTCAGTTCACACTACAATGATCATATAATGCATTTCAATTCCTTCTTATAAAGACAAGTCGAGATTGAATGGGAGCAATCAATCCTGCTCTTCTTTTTTTTTTTATTGTTTGTCTTCATTCATTGACTTTAGACTAGGGACAACCTCAAATCACTACAGACATGTAACATATTGATAAGACAAGTACATTCTTTCAAAGAAAAATACTTAATTTCTTTGTGGATTTCAATTCTGTTCACAATAATAATAAATAATAAGAATTATTCTAGGGTAGAAAGCAATGTCATTAATTGAAAAACTCAAGTACATCCGATGCATGGTACAATGGTACATCCCCTAGTCAAGAGGTAGTGTCAGACATTCAAGTTTAACAAAACAAAACAAACAAAAAAATACAAAAAAAAAATTAAGGGGCCCTAAAGTGAAAAGAAGTTTAAAATTTAGTGGTAACTTTGTAAATTTTTGAAAGGTATTTTAAACTTTATAACCTTTTGGTATCCATTTGGTTTTTACCACAGAAATTATATCTGACTCATATAAACTTAAATTTTATTTTTTTTTAAATCGGATTAACTTGTTTTAAAATGATGATTCGATTCGAACACATGTTTTAAATTCGATTCAATTAAGCTGTAAAACCGTGTCTATCCGATTCGATTTGATTCTGTTCTATGGTGTTGGGTTATGGGATTCAACTTTTTCAACTTTTAAAAAGACAAGGGGGACCGTCAAGAAAGAACGCGGTTTTTGATTATTGATTGTATTTTTAACATTTAGCGAATATTATTCAGTCCGTGATTAGCTAGTGAATCTCTACTGCATGCATGTGACCTCAAACAGTTGCACTTGCATAAAATGACAAACGGCACACAGATTTTTTCCAGCACTTCATCAATGGATTTACCTAAAATAATATTTTATATATTCATTCTTGGGTTGGGTGTCGGTCACAAGTGCCAAAAATATAAAGATATACTGTTAATGGATTTTGTTTTTCTTTTTGGCATTAGTATTTCGATGGGGAGTTGGGGACCAGTATTTGCATTATTGATTCGATTTTTCTTTATTAAGTAAAAGTATGCAGTTGCATGGATGGACCATCATTTTCCTACTTTGGACATCTTTTAAGTATTCAATTAATTTCTTCAAAAAAAAAAAAAAAGTATTCAATTAATTAGTTTCTTTTCTTTTTTAACTTCAAAAAAAAAAAATTTAAATAATAATTAGTTTTTTGTTCTTATTTGAGAAATTCAAAACATTATATCCAGAGGTGACCCCATCAAGATCTCTCTATATTTAAAACTATCTTCTCTATAGACTTAAAAATTATTTAATCCACTAATTAATTTTTTATAAATATCTATATACTTTTATAATTTTATGATTTTCCATCTAACCTGATCAAAAAGAAGAGTACTACTTAAATCATTATTAAATTTGACATATGAAAGCTCACCGGTTCTCAACTTTATTTATTTACTACTCAAATTAGCATCATTATGTTAGAAACTGGTTTCATGTGAAGAGAAGAAAGGGAATGTGGGGCATTTAATTTTTATTTTTAAACTTCACAAGTTTTTCGGAAAAAATATATATATATATATTATATATTGATAAAATAATAATAATAATAATAAACCTTGCATGTGTCTTGGTGTTTGAGTAGTGTATATCAGCCTGGCCTTGTCTATATTGTTAATGGAAATATACAAGTTCTGATAATAATAAAGATTTTACATGTCAAGAGAAGAGCATGTATGGGTGGCAGCTTGTACACATGTAACTATGTAAGGAAGCCAACCTTAAGGATTCATGCAAGATGCCTTATGGGCACTTTAACTATCATTGGTAGGATTTAAGCCACTAACAGCTTGTTTGGTTGAGCTTTTGAAAAACCTCTATTGGGAAAAGATCTACTTGTAGTAGATCTATTAGAAATAGAGTTTTTGAAAAAAAAAATTATAGATGTTTGGTTGGTAGACTTTGTTTTTAAAAAAATGTCTATTTGGAGAAGCACCTCCCTATGAGCTTTTGCCCAGTAGAGGTTTAAACTCTACTAGCCTCTACTCAATTTAAAATAGACAATCTCAAAAGCCTAACCAAACAACTCTAAAAAACTCAAATAAACGTTGGTAGACCTTTTGAGTCAATAGAAAGCTCAACCAAACAAGCACTAACCCGAGAGTCATTTATTCAAGGCCCAACTTCGTTCATCTACCAGCTAAGCTATGCCGCTGTTAACTGAAACTTCTATGTATCAATACAAAACTTAATTATATATATATTAATTAGTTTTTCTACTGTTAGTTCGTCATGTTATAAAAAGTATCAGAACGAAGAATGTAAACCATAGATTATGAAGAAGTTTTGACAAATGCATACACTTTGAATCAAAGTATGTAAATTTAATGGTCTACATTCTTCGTTCTGATATATTTATGATATAAAAATATATCAGAACGAACTAAAAATAGAAAAATTATATATATATATATATATATTATAACTTGTTCGTTGTAAATTGTAATCATCCGAAAATAGTCAAAAGTTCAAATAAATATATTCTACTGTCTCTCCCGTTTATTAAATTTATTTATTTATAAATTTTCTGATATTTTGCAACACATTATCAGCACTATCAGCAGGACTCATGTAAGTAAATAGGATCTTCTCGAGAATAATTTACTTACGGCTAAGGGTTTGCTTTACTTAATGTGACTATGCTTAATTTTGACTTATGAGTATGTCATTAAGTATTTAAGTCTAATTTTAATATTATTTTATGTGTTGCATTTTGTTTCGATATTCATTATTTTGAAAACATTAATGTAACTTTGTCTAAATTTGATTGCTTAAATAATATGGTATCATTGTAATCCATTCATTTAAATTGTATTATATTTGTATGAATTAAATGAATGGATTATAATAATACACATCATTTGAACACTAGATTTAGATACCAAAATTGGACAAAATAGCATTACTCTTTTGAAAATTTAATTAAATTTTGTCTACGT
Organism: Acer campestre; assembly: GCA_954870605.1. Lineage (NCBI taxonomy): Eukaryota > Viridiplantae > Streptophyta > Magnoliopsida > Sapindales > Sapindaceae > Acer > Acer campestre. Next base: position 16,340,860 of record OX940805.1, on the reverse strand, counting down.
ATCTGAAAAACTCAAATTTTGAAATTCATTTGATCAAATTAGAGGTTCTAAACGTATCGAAACTTGTGGATTTTTATTTATTTATATATTAATATACCATTTGAAATAGTAGCCACTCGAAATTGAGACATTGTCAAGGTTAAGGGCATGTTTGGTTTTCCCACTTAACACTTAATATCACTTAATGTGTTCCATTAAGTTGTTTTGTTTGATTTTTAAGTTATAAAATCACTTAAATTACTCTTAAAATCACTTTTTTATAAAAGTGAAAATTTTCCACTTTTTACTTAACTAAAAACAACTTAAATTTTATATCAATTTTATATTTCCAAAACTATCCTCACAAACATAATATATTTCCGGTTTTCATTCTCTCATGACCCTAACCATATTAATTTTTTTTTTCTTTTCACCTTTAAATATATATATATATATATATATTAGCACCCATAAAACCTAGTTGCTTTAGGACTCAAACAACTCTATTGGAATTCAGTTTTTGATTCCCAGCTTTTTCAATAATTTGATTAGTTTTATTAATTTTATTTTAGAGTTTGACATCTCTTTTACTTGTACAAATTGGGATCAAATTGATTATTAAAATTATCAAAGTTTCATGTAAGAGAGCCACACAACAAAATTGAAGTGACGGCCTCAAACTATAAATGTTTTAAATAAATTTTTTAAAATTCCTTGTTGCATATTGTCTTTCAATATATTAAAATGTAAATATATAACAAATAATAGTTTAAATTACTTCTTTATTTGTCTTTTAATATATTAAAATGTAAAAATATAACAAATAATAGTTGAAAAGGTATAAATATAAAGTATTTATTTTAAGATATTTGTAACTTAAAAAAATAAACAACTTATCACTTATATTCGATTTTCAGTGGAAAACAACAAATATATTATTCAGTTTTCGGTTTTCAGTCACTATTCAGTCTTTAGTACAATTTAACAATGTTCAGTCTTTAGACAAAAAATCAAATTCAACCTAAATAAACGCTCTTACCGTTAAGCCACATTTGGATGGTGTTCGAAACTTGTGAATTTGAAATTTAATGCAGTTGATGTTTCTGGATCTAATTATATTTCATGGGTCATTGATGTGAAGTTTCATTTGAAATCCCCATATCTACATGATGCTATTAAGAACCCAGGCAATTGAATAGGAAAAGTTCACCGTTGGGGTATTTCGCCACCACTTGCATGAAAATTTAAAAGTCTAGTACCTCACAAGTCATGATTGAGTAAAAAGTCTTTTCCGATGGCTAAATTTCGTTGGATTCCCATTGGAATTCGAAATAAGTTTTCTTTTTCTTTTTTTTTTTTCTTTTTCTTTTTCTACTGGAAAAATCCGTTGAAGCCTATCACAAATAAAACTTTCTCCAATGACACCATGGAAAAAAACACTGTATGGAAAAACAAAAAACATTGTATGGAAAAAAAAAAAAAAAAATGACACCATGCCCACCTCCACGTTGGACCTTCTTAGGGGAACACCACATCCCCTAGCCGGCCCTAGGCCCATTGCATAGTTCCAAATATTTCAATTTTCCTGCATTTTTATGGTTTGAACTACTGAACTAGTGGCTGACATAGAAATTCCATTCAATAGCACTCTTTTTAAGTTGAATTTTGACGATATCACCATTTTAATAAGTTAAGTTTAAATAGCATCAAAGGACTAAAATACCATCACCCCCTTCTTTTATTACGTTTGTACCATTGTTAGATTTTTTTTAAAAATTTTTTTTTTTAAAAATCCTCCTCCATCAATGGAGATGAAAGACCTTCGTTGGAGGTCAGTTCAACCTCCTCTGTTCGAACTCCAATGGAGGTTTCAACGAAGATGATGAATTTTTTTTTGAAAAATTTCACTTTTGTCCAGAAAGTCTTAGAAATTGTAAAAAATCTCAGAAAGTCTTGGAAACTAACAAAAAAAGTCTTGGAAAAGTTTCAAAAACTACAAAAAAGTCTCGAAAACAACTTGAAAGTCTCAGAAGTTACTTGAAAAGTCTCAAAAATTAGAAAATAAGTCTTGGAAATACAAAACAAGTCTCGGAAATACAAAAATGCGTAAGACTTATTTTTGTAAGTGTGTTTTAAGGGTATTTTTGTCAGATCCAAACTTTAGGAACTATTTGAATTTAAGTATTAAAACAGTGATACTTTTAAAATTATATATTGAAAAAGTGTCATTTAATTTTTGAACCCTATATATATATATATATATATAAGGGGAGGGATTGGGGGACACAATTTTTAATACAATTTTTGACACGATTTTGCATCCATTGGATCTATGATTTTTAAATGGCTTAGATTTAATAAATTGATTTCTTTTTCCTACTTCTTTATAAATAGTTATTTATTTTTCTTTTAAAATTTTTATTTATTTATTTTCTTTTCTCTCTCATCTATCATAAATTCACTTTCCTAAATAAATCAATTATTATTTTCTCTTCTTCTTCTTTTTTGAGTTTTTTTTCTCAAGTTCCGTTAATTTTCTCCTCTCTTGTCTCTCAAGTTTTTCTCTTCTCTATCTGATTAATAATAAATCTTTCTATGGAGTAACAAATTCAAATGGGTTATGTGATTAAGATGTCAAGAAGAAATGTTTATAATGTGAAAACAATTTGAACAAAAGGGTGAATGGAGGCTATGTTTTTCATTGCATTTTCAAAGTGTACTTATACATATTTTGTATACATGATTGCAGGGATTTACATGGAGAAATAATAAAGGCTAATAGCCTAAACTGAAGGAAGATTAGTTGACTAATGAGCTACATGATTGTAGAAATTGTTTCCATGCTTGTCATGGACTTCTTGATTAGCTTGATCATAGGGATTGTTTCCCTTAGCATGCCCCCTCAAACTAGCGTGTGGTGAAGGGAAGACACCCAATTTGTCCTGAAAAAAATGGAAGGCAGCTTTGATGAGAGGCTTTGTGAAGATATCTGCTAGTTAAACTGAGGTAGGAACATATCGAGTAACAAGCTGTCCCATAGCGACTTTTTCATGAACAAAGTGATAGTCAAGTCCGATGTGCTTCGAACGAGCATGAAACACGGGATTTACAAACATATGGAGTGCACTTACATTGTCACAAAATAATTGAGGAGGCCGAGGAAGAGAAATACTAATGTCACGAAGTAGAAAACTTAGCCAGGTAAGCTCTGCAGTTGTCGATGCCATAGATCAATACTCGGCCTCTGAACTAGATTGAGAAACGGTCAGTTGTTTTTGGAACACCACAAAATACAATTTGCCCCCAAAAATACACAAAAGCCAATGGTGCTTCTCCTAGTAGTAGGGCAGCCTGCCCAATCCGGGTCACTGAAGGCATAACGAGAATTTGGACTTTGAGAAATATATCGTAGGCCAAAGTTTTGTGTACCCAAAGTGTTGTGTACCTTTTAAGTATCGTACAATACGCTTTATTGCCTTAAAATGAATTAAAGTGGGATTGGAGAAAAACTGACAAACTCGATTGACCACATAAACAATATCTAGACGAGTAAACGATAGATATTGTAAAGCGCCCACAATACTACGGTAGAGAATGGCATCTGTAGATATATTATCAGTAGACGTTGGTTTTCACTTTGATAGTCATTGGTTTTGCAAAGGGAGAACTATCCAACATCTTTGTTTTGTGAAGCAAATCATTAATATATTTTTACTGACTGAGAAAAGCACCACCAAGAAAATATTTTATTTCCACACCAAGGAAATAATGAAGAGAACCAAGGTCTTTGACAGCAAACTCTTGGCCTAGTTGTTGAATAAGACGTTGGAGTAAAGCAACATTATTCCCAGTAAGAAGGACATTATCCACATAAATGAGTAAGATGGTAGTAATTTCATTTGTTCGATAAACAAACAAGGAAGAGTCAGACTTACTGCAATGAAAACTCAACTGAATAAGATATTGAGAAAGTCGATCAAACCATGCATATGGGGCTTGTTTTAGTCTGTAGAGAGATTTTTTGAGGAGGCACACATGTTTAGATTTGCTTTCATCAACAAAGCCCGGGGGCTGCTCCATGTAAACAGTTTCTTTGAGGTTTCCATGAAGGAAATCATTCTTCACATCAAGTTGATGCATATTCCAATTGAAAGAGAGAGATATAGCAATAACTAAACGAATCGTCGTCAATTTAACAATGGGACTAAATGTTTCGTTGTAGTCAAGGCCATACACTCGAGTAAACCCCTTAATAACTAACATTGCTTTGAACTGATCGATTCTACCATATTCTTTTGTTTTAACTTTGTAAACCCATTTCAACCCTACAACGTTGACATCGGATGGATGTGGAACAAGTTGCCATGTATTGTTATCTCTCAAGGATTGTAATTCATCATGCATGGCTTATATCCACCATGGATCTTTTATGGCAGTCTTCATAGTTTTTGGTTCTTCTGGTAGTTGTGTTGACATTCCGTTTGTTGCAAGAGTGGTATAATATTTCAAATAGGAAGGTTGTTTTCGAATTCGTGTTGGCTAAGAAATACTTGGTGCTTCTGAGCATGTGTTTTCCTAATCTTGTGGATTGATAGACAGTGTTTCCAAATTTGGAGAATTTGTCTGATTTGCTGCCCTTGAATCATGGAATGAAGATTCACTTAAATATTATTCAGTTGACTAAATTGATGATGTGCTTGGCTGATCTTGATTCTCAGTTGTTGGAAAAATCAAAATTTTGATTAGGTCCACCATCAATTTCAACTGATGGAGAGTGTGTTGGAGAAGATTGATGAGTGCTGATATTTTTCAAATTTCGTTGATGATCTAGTCCACCAACAATTTGAGCTAATTGTGGATTTGATTGAGAAGATTGAGGAGTGTTGAAATTCTCCAAGTTTGGCACAACAAAGTCAACTATAGTATGTTGATTGTTTGGAATACCTTGCAAGATTCCTATAGTAAGATCATTAGTACAACAAGATAGAGAAGGAAAATTTAAATTTTCATCACTTTCCTTGTTCTGAGACACCAAATCTTTTGATGATTCCACCCATTCATCAACTTGTGGAAATTCTGTAAAAACATAAGAGGGAGATTTTCTTTCCAATTTTGAAGGTTTAAAAGGAAAGACATCTTCATCAAAGACCACATGACGGGAAATGTATACACTTTTTGATTTAGGGTCTAAGCATATTTATCATTTATGAATCTGGATGTATCCAACAAACACATATGGTAAGTCTTTTTGACAAACTTGAGCCACCTTGATGCCTTAATGATAGGAAGCAAGGACACCTTAGCACTCGTAAACCATGATATTCTGGATGATGATTATAAAGTTCAAAGAAAGGAGTACCATTCTTTAAAATAGAAAAAGGATGTTGGTTTATCAAAAATACAGTCGTTAGAAAAGCTTCAACCTACAGTGACAAATGCATGTTTGCACGAAATATCATTGTAAGTTTGGTTTCTACTATGTGGCGATGTTTTCTTTTCGCCACTTCATTTTGTTGGGGTGTTGCCGGACATGACACATAAAGCTCAATTCCACTATTTTGAAGATGTTCAAGAAATTGATTAGATCCAAACTCACCACCACAATCACATCGAAAAACCTTTATTTTTCGATTAAATTGATTTTCAACCAATTTTTAAAATTTAATAAATTGGTCAAAGAAATCAGATTTTCTTCTTAACGGATACAACCAGGTGAATATACTAAAATCATCAATGAAGATTGCATAGTATAGAAAATTTTGTTTCGAGGCAACAGGGGTTGGACCCCAAAGATCATAATGTACTTTCTCAAGAGGAAATTTTGAAGCTTTTTTATTTCTATTAAAACGAAGCCTACAACCTTTTCCTTCCTAGCAACTAATATAAACATTAGATTTAGTCCAATTTGAAATATCAATAACATTTTTCTCCTTCAACATAGACAAGAATCTTGAATTAGGATGTTCAAGTTGTTGATGTCAAATGGACAAAAAAGTTTTGCCGCTCCTTATTGCACTCAAAGCTTCATGAAAAACTCCATCAAGAGCATATAGCTGTCCTTTTGTATGCCCCCTCGCAATTAACCTCTTGGTTTGATCCTTAACAACAAAATCGGACGAGTTGAACTCAAAAACACATGAGTTATCAATTGTAAATTTACCAATATAAAGTAGATTCTTTTTCAATTATGTTACTACAAGAACATTATTAAATTTAAACTTTCCATCTTTAGTAAAAACAAACGCATCACCAATATGTGAGATAGGCAAACCATTTCCATTACCAACATATATCATATCATTTCCATTGTAGCTTTGTAAGGAAGACAATATACCTACGTTATTCGTCATATATGTAGTAGCACTAGAGTCCACATAAAAGGATGGATCATTGTCATCATTCACAGTAAGGGCAACAAGGGCTTGAGGAAAATCTTCTGATTGGTGTGAGTAATCAAACCTATACCAGCAATCAATGGCAATGTGATTAGTTTTACCGTAAATTTGACAAGATGGCTTATTACCGTTGTTGTTTTGACGTTGCTGAGGTTGATTTTGGGTGTTTCCTCCTTACTTTTGTGGGCGATTTGAATTGTTGTTGGGCTAATTTCGATTTTTATTGGGTTGAGCAGCTGTATTTTGTCCTCCATTATAGTGACCAGCTGGTGTGAATCCCCTACCATGGGAGTTAAACTTGCCACCGCCTCTTCCACCACGTCCACGGCATCCTCGTTGACTAAAGAAGGCTTGAGCGTGTTCTATACTTCTCTTATCATCTTCTCGGTTAGATAGCAAGGTTTGTTCATGCCCTTGAAAAGCAAGAAACTATTGAAAAGATGGCAGTGGTGGTTAGCTGAGCTTTGCGGTTCGAAAATCCATATATTGATTTCCAAGACCACTTGCAAGCTGTAGGACTTTGTCTATGTCAAATACAGGTTTTTGAATTGCAGCAAGGTTGTCACATATGTTCTTAAACTACTTAAGGTATTCGTTGATTGAATGAGATCCTTTCTTGATCTCTATCAAGAGATGCTTCAGGTTGCTCTCTTTTTATACTGTGATTGGGAGAAGATGTTGTTCAAGAATGGCTCATACAGCAAAAGTTGTCTCTGTTTCACTCATGAATTGACTTAGAACATCCTCCTTCATTGTTCTAAGAAGCCATGAAGTGAGTAGTCTGTCATTTGTGATCGAGCCATTGCAATACTAGATTTTAGCCCCCTTTTCCTTTGTTTTTGTTTGGTTCTTGGGTAAAATTGAGTGTCTAGTGGCTTGATTGAGGATTTTGCAAGTAATTATTGATAGCAAGAGTATTTTGGTGAAAGAGATAAGATCCTGGGGCATAAAGTGCAATTTTGGAAGATTTGGAGCATTTTTAAAGATATTGTCATGGTTGAAGTGTCGTTTCAGCTAACTGCATCACTCAGCGACAGTTATTTTCATAGTCGATGTGCCATCATGGCCAACCGTGATAGTCGGGTGACGGTGCTTTCCGCGGTTAAAGTGCCGCCACTGTGCCATTGATCTCCATATGCGACATTGTTGAAGTGCCGTCTTGGCAAACCGAGGCACCCATATGACAGTTTTTTTTTACGGTTCATTATTGTCTTGGCCAACCGTGGCAGTCCGTGAGCACGACCTTATAAAAGGATTTTTGCTCTATTTGGAACCCATATATATTCCTCTTTTTAGTTTTTCAGATTTAACATCATCAACCACACGAGAATCACCAAAGCTGCAGCCTTTTTACATTCTCTCATCACCCTTTTTACATATTCCTTCTTACACACCCATATCCATCCCTTTTTGGAAGCTTATTCAAGGAAGGAGAAGAATGAACTCAAGGATTAAGGGAAAGCTCACATGGACTTTATGGGTTTTCTCAACACTTTTCCCTTCTTTGTTTATTTTTCATTGATGTGTAACTAAACCTTTAGCTAGGGGATTGACGTAACCGTATTGGACTACTCTATGTAATTAATTAGTCTATTCTCTAATTCAATTCGATTTTAGTCTCAATTATTGCATTAATTGCTCTAACCTCTCTATTCATGTTTTGTTGTGATCACAAGAGACATTGGTTGTGAGTTTAGTTTATGCAAGAGGTTGAGTTTAGATGTGGGTGGCCATCCATCTAAATCTCATCACAAGTTTAGTAATTGGGAAGGTTGGTTTATGCATGGTCATTCTAGGTCAACTTGGCTTAGAGTTTTATGTTAAATAAGGGGATTGACCATTGCTTGTTACATGACTTTGTGTAAGTAATGAGAAAGACATAGAACTTAATGGATTTATCTTACAACAAGCCCTAAAATTGGATTGAAGTGTTTAATGAGACTAATTGAGTGCTTGAATGGTCTAAGAAAGGTTGCATTGATTCCCTATTGTTTTTCTCCATATATTCACTACTTGTGTGTTTGTTGTGCTTAGTTTAGTTTTAAGTTACAAGTTTTCATTTTTATGTAATGAGTTTGCATTTTTAAGCATTTTCAAGAAACCAAATCATTTTCCAGAACCAAGCATTATACAATTTAATTTTCATGCACTTAGAGTAGATTTTTCCTAGACTCAGTAGTTTTCAATTGATTGAATCACCGATCATAGTGCACGAACTTAATTTAAATTTAATGTAAATTTTACTGCATCAATTTGTTTTCCAAATCTGGAGGTGAGCATTTTTGACTTTCTTTTCTTCATTTTCAATTTCTGCTTCTGGTTTAGCATTCACAGTAATGTGATGATAAATTCCGAGACTTTGAAGACATATTGGGATGGCTGGAGAGATTCATGGGTATTAGCTCTGATACTATGTGAAAAAAAAATTGAACAAAAGAGTGAATGAAGGCTCCGTTTTTCATTGCATTTTCAGATTGTACTTATACATATTTTGTATACATGATTGCAGGGGTTTATATGGAGAAATAATAAAGGCTAATAGCCTAAACTGAAGGAAGAGTAGTTGACTAATGAGCTGCATGATTTTAGAAATTGTTTCTATGCTTTGTGTCTTTTTTTTCTTGATCAATGGGATTGTTTCCATGCTTGTCATTGACTTCTTGATTAGCTTGATCACAAGGATTGTTTCCCTTAACATATACAGTCCTATATTCCTTGTATATTTCTTTTATTCTTTTACATATTTATTTATTTATTTTATTGTTTTATTCAATGTCTTAAATTGAGAAATCGATTTTTGCAGTGTTGTTGTAACAATGGTTATTAACAGTGAAGAGAAAAAATAAATACAAGAGAGATGATTTAGATGCTATTCTAAAAAAAGAGAGAGATATGATTTAGATGAATAGGAAATATTAATTAGATTTAATTAGGAAAGTAAATTTATGATAGATGAGAGAGAAAAGAAAATAAATTAACTATTGATAAAAGAGAAGGAAATGAAAAATAAATAAATTTATTAAATCTAAACCATTCAAATCTTATAGATCTGACGACTAGCTATAAAATCGTGTCAAATATTGTGTTAAAAATTGTGTCCACCAATCCCTCCCCTATATTAAAACGCACACACTAATTGTATTATTGATCATAATTTACCACAAGTATTACATATGGTAATTAACAGTCATCATTCACTAATTACCTCTAATTACCTAATAAAAATAAAAGTTCAATACAATAGTGAAATCAAAGTTAAGACTATAAAATTAAAATGACACGAAATGAAATATACAAGTAGAGACATTTAATTTACATATTCTGCTAGTTTAATAAATCCAAACAACAGAGTCAGTTTTTTTTTTTTTTTTTTTTTTTTTTTTTTTTTTTTTTTTTTTTTTGTGACAAGAATGCTTAACATGATGAGGGTGTGAGGCTGCAAATTTCTAATAGTTAAAATGAAAACAAAAAATATAGGAAAAAATAATAATTGATGGTGAACTTGGTTGATAATTTTGTTAAAATATTACGAGTTTTATGTTTTAGTTGATAATTTTGTTAAAATATTACGAGTTTTATGTTTTAGTCATAGTTGTTTTCTTTTTTAAGATAAATATAGACCCGATTAGTTATCACGTAAGTTTTTTCGATTAGTAGGATGATAGGTTTAAATTATAAATTAATTAAAAATAAATAAGTTTTTTTTTTTTTTTTTTTGGCTCAGTGGGTGCTAAAGCGTATTCATTAGCTCTGCCCCTGGTTTGAACCTAGAGGCTGTTATAAATACATACACCGTAAAAAAAACATTCACCGACGAGTCGTTAGAAAACATTGTATGGAAAAAATAAAATTACGCCACACCCACCTTATGTTGAATTTATACGAGTCAGATATAATTTCGGTGGCAAAAACCGTACCGATACGGAAAAGTTATAAAGTTTAAAATACCTTTCAAAAAATTTATAAATTTACTACTAAATTTTAAACTTTTTTTAACTTTAGCTCCCCACGATTTTTTGTTTTGTTTTGTTTTTTATAATGGGGCATCTAAACTTGAATGTCTGACACTACCCTTTGGCTAGGGATGTACGGTGCATTGGATGTACCTAAGTACCTGAGTTTTTCAATTAATGGCACTGTTTTCTACCCTAAAATAATTCTTATTTTTAATGTGAAAAGAATTAAAATCCAAAAAGAAATTAAGTAATAGTGATATTTTTCTTGAAAGATCGAATTTATCATCCTTATCAATATGTTACATGTCCGTAGTGATTTGAATCGAAGTTGTTTCTAGAGAATGAACTCTGAAGTCAATGAACGAGAACAAACTAAAAAAAACAAAAATGAGTAGGATTGATTGATCCTATTCAATCTCTACTTGTCTTTATAAGAAGGAAAATGCATTATATGATCATTGTAGTGAACTGAAGAGATATTCAAGCTCAACTCTTAAGCTGTAGTGAAGATGGGCAAGTATGTTTTAGCCAATGTTTTGGTGATCTTGTTGATCAACTTGGGAACTTTGCTTCCTTCTCTTGCCTGTCCATATTGCCCACACCCAACTCCACCAAAACACCCCAAGCCACCCCATGTCCCCAAGCCACCCCATTACCCTAAGCCACCCATTGTGAAGCCACCAATTATTCCCAAGCCACCCCATGTCCCCAAGCCACCCCATTACCCTAAGCCACCCATTGTGAAGCCACCAATTATTCCCAAGCCACCTCATGTGCCACCATATTTACCACCAAAGCCTCCTGCTGTAAAACCACCACCCTATGTCCCAAAACCTCCTCCTGTTGAACCAAAGCCTCCTGTCCCTCCTCCTGTTGAACCAAAGCCTCCTGTCCCTCCTCCTGTTGAACCAAAGCCTCCTGTCCCTCCTCCCATTGTACCAAAACCACCACCATCACCACAAACTTGTCCAATTGACGTCCTAAAGTTAGGTGCATGTGTGGACGTGTTAGGAGGGCTGATTCACATTGGTACTGGAAGTAGTGCTAAGGATACATGTTGCCCAGTTCTTCAAGGACTAGTGGACTTGGATGCTGCACTATGTCTTTGCACCACCATTAAAGCTAAGCTTCTCAACATAAATATTATTCTACCCATCGCTCTTGGAGTTCTTGTTGACTGTGGCAAGCATCCCCCTTCAGATTATCAGTGTCCTACCTGATTAAGGTTTAAGGATTTTGCGAGGCATTTCTCACTTTCAATAAGTTAATAAATACATGTGAAACGCCTGAAATACGTACAAGAAGTACTACTACTTCAAGAGAACGATGTTTAGATTATAAATATTATGTTTAGATTATAAATATGTTTTGTTTTTCTCATTAATTGCTTGTCAATTCAATATATATATATATATATATATATGCTGTGTTGGAGTTCATGTTTTCTCTTCTCTTCTTTCTCTCTCTTGCAACTCAACAATCAATGCGCACTGTCATCAATTGCTATTTGCTCACGTTGACATGTCAGTAGTTTTTTTTTTTTTTTTTTTCCTTTTCTTTTCTTTCTTTTTTAGAAATCTGCACAAACTTCCCATCAAGGAACTTAATATCGATATCTGTATCATATCAATATCGGGTTTCTAAATTTACGGATATTTCGAGGATATTATCGATATCGGTGGATATTCTGTTAAAAATTAAAAAAATGATGGATATTTACATCTAAAGTTAGATTTTTTTTGTGAAATTTTAGGACAAACTTAAACAAGTAATTATATATCAAATGAATCATATTTCAACGATAAATTAGCATAATTATGAGTTTATTATAAATTATAACATAGATAAAGTCTATATATAATTTTTAAAATTGAATATTTAATAGAATAATATTTTGTTTCACTTTTACAATATTATATACAATATAAAGAGATTAAATATTTAATAAACAAAATTATCATTAATATATATATATATATATCCACACTTTCAAGATTTTATCATAAATCATAATTCATACATAATAATAAAATGCGTGTCTGAAATTTAAAACCAAAATGAATTCCTTGCTGATTCAAGTACATAAGATACATTTATATCTTAATTCAAATAATAATTTTCCCAAGAAAACGTGCTTGCATAGTTTTCAATGTAGTTATTAATATGCCACACGTATGTTGCTTAATCTCTTTCAACTAATCCATAAATTGGGTAGTTTAGATTTACCCAACATGGTGGATATTGTTGATTTACATGTATAGGTGTTACATATGGCATTTATGAAGAAGGATAATCAAATATATTGCAGTCACCATAACTACCATAATATGGTACATGAGAACCTGACATTGTCTGTGAATCACCCAAATAACTATTTTCTGTGTCTATACTCACTGAGTAGAGAGTCATATTCAATGAATCTTCATCAATTTGACTTATTCCTTCATGTTGTCTACCACGATTTTGATCAAAATTCCCTGTATGTGAATCAGGATTTCCCTCATCATCATCCAAGGAGGCAGGTCTAACCTAGTTAAAAATAAGATTTTCATTATCGTCTTCTGCTTCAGCAACTACTTGAAGTATATCCATAAAATCAGTTTCATTTACTTTATCTTTTTCAGCTGCCATATCCCTAAGTTTCAACTTCATATTATAATAACAAAAAAACAATTTGTTCAAACTTAAAATAGGCAAGATGGTTACTTTATTTTGTGTGGATTAAAGCAAATGTGGTTATAATTTTACATTTTGATTCAAGCTAGCTTACACATTTGAGTCACAAACAATTTTTTTTTTTTTTTTTTTTTCAGATTGCTTTCACAAAATTTTATATATTTTACACGTCCACTTTTTGGTTTTTTATCCAATTTTACTTCAAGTCCTCAATAATTTTATTATTGACTATTATGTTGGAAATTTTATAAATTTGTTAATGCTTCTTCTAAAATAATTTTCAATCTAAATTATTTTAACAATAATTTAAATTTTTAGGATTAAAAAAAATATTTTAATAATATGTAAAATATCCATGGACTTTCGGGGTAAAATTCATGAAATTTCGGAAATTTTGGGATATTTCAGGATTATCGGGAGATTTTTACGGATATTTCGAAATCGGCCGAATATTCTGCAGGATATTAGATATTTACCTGTTTCGATATTGGTCCCTCCAAAATACAAATATATCGGTGGATATTTCGGTATAACTATCAATTTTAAGTTCCTTGCTTCCCATGAGGTTATTATGCAATATTGCACTGAGATGCAACATTTACGAAAATGACACATAACATTCTCATGACTGCATCGACCGCCATCTTGACTCATATGGATTTTAATATTTGAGAATAAATGACAAAAATACCCTTGATGTGATAATTCAAAAATTAAATTTTTTTAATATAAAAAAAAAGATAATTAATAAAATATTTTTAAATAACAAGATAATTAAAAAAAAAAATACAAATCTCTTCCAAATCTCCACCATAAATCAGACAAAAGAATTTAAAATAAAATAAAATAAAAGAAGTTTTTAAGAGATCTAGAAATTAAGATCTCTTTCCAAATATCTAACCAAAGATCGATCAACATAAATCAAAATAACTAAACAAGGAAAAAAAAAAACAACAACAACAACAACAACTTCCAAGAGCTTCATCAATAGAGCCTTATCACGAGGTTCCATCTGAGATGAACACTCTCAGAGGCGAGAGCCTTCATCTGAGATCCATATCCTACTCAAACTGGAATTTGAGATCCTTATCGCAGTAGAGGCCCTCGCCTCCATTAGAGATCCATCTTTTGGAAACAACTCAAAACCCAAAACAATAGTTAGCATACACACAGTGCTCGGAACAGAGGTATTTGATATGATGTTCATAAGTTTCGTTTGAAACTGAAGGAATAAAAAATAACAGAGGAAAAAGGGCTATTATCATTTTTTTCCTTTAGATATCAGTTTTTTTTTTTTTTTTTTTTTTTTTTTTTTTTTTTTTTTTTTTTTTTTTTCCTTCTTGTTTCTTCCCTTTTGTGTGGAATTGATTTGTGCTTTGAGTGAAGATGATTTTTTTTTTTTAGACCGCAAAGTTTTTTTTTTTTTTCGTTTCTGTGTGGAACTAATCTGTGCTCGATCGAAGATGATTTTTGTTTTTCCAAATTGAAGAAAAAAAAAAACAAGAACTTTGAAGGTTTCTTTTCTTTGATTTTTTGCATAATTAATTTTTAAGATTTTTGGGTCCTTTTCATAATTTTTCTTTTGATTGATTTGCAGTTAAAAATGTTTTGGGGTTGTTTCATAATTTATTATAATTTAAATTATTGTTATTCTGTAAAAAGACATTTTTATCCCTTGATCATTAAGTCAATGGTTAGTCAAATGGTTAATCAACGAAGTCAAGAGGATGTTTGTATTATTTTGACAAAAGTTACAGCTCAATGCAATATTGCATAACCTCACAAGAAGTTTGTGCAATTTTCCTGTAATTAAATTGACATTTCAATTTGGATTTTGAAAATTGAGATATGTTATAACACACGTGGCTTTCCACCACTTGAAGCATTTGCTTCTAACTTAATGACTAAGCCATTAAGAAATGGTGGACTTCTTTTTGGTGATTAAGCCTTTCAGGCCCCATTTGATACTTGGGATAGGATAGGATAGGATAGGAAAGGATTGGACGGGATTAATTTTAATGTTATCTTATGTTTGGTACAATATATGATAGGATTAAAAATAGAGTAATCATGTGTTTAGTGCAACATAGGATATGATTAAAATAGAAGGGTAAATTACATAAACTTACCCTAATTTTATTTTATCTCATAATTATGAAGTGATATATTTATATGTCTTTCATTTGAGAAAAAGGATCTACACATACACATCCCAGCAGGATGTTGTAAGTATCATAAAAGAGATTTATAATTCTAATATCATGTATAATGAAATTGAAAATGATATTTTATCCATTTTATACATGTTTGATGTTCCAAAAGAAGTGGAGAGAGAAATGGAGAAAGAGAGTTGAAACATGGCCTCATATGGACAAAAACAAAATTTATATTAAATGATGTGGTCCATGATGGTGATGTTTACAATATATATATAATAGTGTTACAAATACTGTCTATAAAATTCATAGAACGAAAAATATACGTCTTATCGACAATGCAACAACTCATACAATTCAGTAGAGTTACATGGCATTAACCAATTCCTTTTCTCCTTGTGGACATGGGAATGAGAATAATGAATGCATACTCGCATGGATGCCCTTCCTTATAGAATGCATGTGGGAGAAGTGATAGAGCATGTGGAGCTGCAACTGGATACGCTAAACCACATCCCTTCGGACCTAGCTAAAGTGAAAGGCAAGGGACGACATCCAAGATAGATAGAAATATGCATAATAAGATAAGGACCTGAGTCATACTCTTCGTTGGGTGCCAAGTTTATAGACTATCTCCGTAAGCATAATTGGCCCGGGAGTACACTCATGAGGAGCTTAAGGAAAAGTACGTATTTTTGGATCGGGTTGCATGCCAACTCTGTTTTTCAACGGCCAATCCAAAATCTAAACGAGACAGCTTTTCCTCTACGGTCGACCTAGCATGCAGAAGACGCTTCTTGTGAGCTTCCTCTCTAAGCTTCTCCGTGTTTATTTCTGGAGTTCTAGCCGAAACAATTTCACAGGCGCTGACAACTACAACCAATCTTGAAAGACCACCCTTTCATCTAAGGATGCCTAATTGCCGCACCGATAATTCGGGGTGGAGGGGGGGGGGGGGGTGGGGACACTGCGAGGTGGGTAGTTTATCTAGGGCGAATGCCTCCTAAAGAGTAATGGGGGTGTACAAAGGTAGGCTCAAGCTAAGATTCAGCTCGTGAGCGTAATGGTATAAGAAGAAAATGGGATTTTGGAAAGGATGATGCCAATATAGGCCGTATTTTTGTTTGTAGGAGTAGCAAACCTGTACTCTAGCACTCCTCCAAAACTCCTACTATTAGCCTCAGAGGCGAGACGACGTTGATTCCTACGTGCTGACTTGCCTGGTTTGCATCAGAAATATTTTATGATTTGGTTTTACTCAGAGCAAATGTTAATACCGTATCAGGTCTAACGGATCTAATAGAAGGTTCTATAAGAGCCAAGATATTGTTACCAAACAATACTAAATTATGTATCAATGGTGTATTATATTCAAGCAGATTCAAAAGAAATCTGCTTAGTTTCAAAGATATACGAATAAATGGATATCATATTAAAACTATAAATGATGAGAATGTTGAATATTTGTGCATTACTTCTCATGATTTGGACCAGAAACTCATTATAGAAAAGCTTTATGCTTTATTATCTAAATTATCTTACTGATTAGAAAAGGATGTAAAAGTTTATGCAGTAATGAACTAGAAGTTTTCGGATCCAAAAATGCTTATGTTTTGACATGACAATTTTGGTCATCAAGGATCTACGATGATATGTTGATCCTCTAAAATTCTTATGGACATTAATTAAAGAGTCAAAAGATTCTTTAATTCCATAATAATATATGCACTGCATGTTCACAAATGGAGATTAGTAATTGTTGTATGTATATATTCGGCTAAAAGACACGTCAGCAAAACGAGCGGGAGAAACACACGAAGGATATTGCCACATCATTTCTCAACCAGTCAACGAAAGAAACGTTGACCATTTAGCACATCTAGCCATGTCATCAAGGTCAGCAAAGACCAAAAGCATCCTCGCCAGAACAACCCTGCCTAAGGAAAAGAATCGTGTTCGCCGAATATCCTTACTCAGCCAATACAGGAAAAGTAACCCTATTTCAGTATACCTC
Organism: Acer campestre; assembly: GCA_954870605.1. Taxonomy (NCBI): domain Eukaryota; kingdom Viridiplantae; phylum Streptophyta; class Magnoliopsida; order Sapindales; family Sapindaceae; genus Acer; species Acer campestre. Next base: position 16,323,684 of record OX940805.1, on the reverse strand, counting down.
CTATAGTGAGGATCCATCCAGATATAAGGTCCAAAAAGGTGTTACACTCCAAAGAAGATATAACCTTATCTCCTCCTAGAGAAATCCAAACAGAAGACGAATCCTAATCCGTTCACCATATCAGACTCCTAACACAAATCAAATTGGGAACTCCACCACCAACATAGCATAGGCAAGAAGAAACCCTAGCCAATTCAATATAAATTTGTTAATATATTTTTATTTAATAAATATTTAAATTTAAATAAAAAATAAAATTAGAAATATCTCCACCGTTCATCTTTGAGATGAATGGTGGAGATCTATCTTTTTTTGTTTTTAAAATTTTTTATTTAATTTTTATTTAATGAATATTTTAGAGGGTTGAATGGTCATTTGCATAGAAAATTGAAGGATAAAACGGTCATTTGACCATGGTCAATATTTATTTGGATAGAAAATGTGACAGAAGGCAGTCTTTGATGAAGATCTCGTGTTCGTGGGGATGAACAAGAAGAAAATATTAATATTTAATTTTTGTATTTATTTGATTTGGGTTAGTGTTAATTTTAATATGAGATAGATTTGGTGGAAGTCTAGATTGGATCTCTATCGTCCATCTCATGAGATGGACGGTGGAGATCCAATCTGGAATTCCACCAAATCCATCTTCTTTTTTTTTTTTTTTTTTTTTTTTAATGTTTTTAAATTCTATTTTAATTATTTTAATTTAGGTTTTTAAATTTAAATAAATAAAAATCTCCACTGTCCATCTTAATTTTTTGATTATGTTTAAATTTTTTTTTTTCTAATTTGTTAATATATTTTTTATTTAATAAATATTTAAATTTAAATAAAAAATAAAATTAGAAATATCTCCACCGTTCATCTTTGAGATGAACGGTGGAGATCAATCTTTTTTTGTTTTTAAAATTTTTTATTTAATTTTTATTTAATGAATATTTTAAAGGGTTGAATGGTCATTTGCATAAAAAATTGAAGGATAAAACGGTCATTTGACCATGGTCTATGTTTATTTGGATGGAAAATGTGAAAGAAGGCGGTCTTTGATGAAGATCTCATGTGTTTGTGGGGATGAACAAGAAGAAAATATTAATATTTAATTTTTGTATTTATTTAATTTGGGTTAGTGTTAATTTTAATATGAGATAGATTTGGTGGAAGTCCAGATTGGATCTCCACCATCCATCTTTTTTTTTTTTTTTTTTAATGTTTTTAAATTCTTTTTAAATTATTTTAATTTAGGTTTTTAAAATTAAATATAAAAAAAATCTCCACCGTCCATCTTAATTTTTTGATTATGTTTTTTTTTTTTATAATTTTTTTTTCTAATTTGTTAATATATTTTTTATTTAATAAATATTTAAATTTAAATAAAAAATAAAATTAGAAATATCTCCACCATTCATCTCAAAGATGAATGGTGGAGATCTATCTTTTTTGTTTTTAAAATTTTTTATTTAATTTTTATTTTAGAGGGTTGAATGGTCATTTGCATAAACAATTGAAGGATAAAACGGTCATTTGACCATGGTCAACGTTTGTTTGGATGGATAATGTGACAGAATGCGGTCTTTGATGAAGAACTCATGTGTTCGTGCGGATGAACAAGAAGAAAATATTAATATTTAATTTTTGTATTTATTTGATTTGGGTTAGTGTTAATTTTAATATGAGATAGATTTGGTGGAAGTCTAGATTGGATCTCCACCGTCCATCTCATGAGATGGATGGTGGAGATCCAATCTGGAATTCCACCAAATTCATCTTTTTTTTTTCTTTTTCTTTTTTTGTGTTTTTAAATTCTTTTTAAATTATTTTAATTTAGATTTTTAAAATTAAATAAAAAAAAATCTCCACTATCCATCTTAATGATGGACAGTGGAGATCCATCTTTATTTTTCAATTATGTTTTTTTTTTCCAATTTGTTAATATATTTTTAATTTAATAAATATTTAAATTTAAATAAAAAATAAAATTATAAATATCTCCACCGTTCATCTTTGAGATGAACGGTGGAGATCTATCTTTTTTTTTTTGTTTTTAAAATATTTTATTTAATTTTTATTTAATGAATATTTTAAAGGGTTGAATGGTCATTTGCATAGAAAATTGAAGGATAAAATGGTCATTTGACCATGGTCAACGTTTATTTGGATGGAAAATGTGACAGAAGGCGGTCTTTGAACATTATTTTCATTTCAGGGGGCAAACTGGCCAATTCCGGGAAATCATGTCCTCACTTTAATAATAGGGTAAAGGTCAGGGGGTGGGGGGAAACGATCTTTTCCCTATTATTAATTATTTTTCAATATTTTGTTTCTTGTTTTTATTTCTTTTTTAATGTAAGTTTTTTTAGTTTATATTGAGTACTTGTTTTATTTTATCATATAATTGTTATTTTATTCAAGCACCTCATCTCGTTAAAATTTATGGATCCGTCACTAAATATACACACACAAAGTCAATTAAGTGCAGTTTCCTGCATTTTTTTTCTTGTGGGAATCGATCCACAAACATTATGTAATATATTACGACATGTTGATTTCCACTAAAAAATTGCTTTTGGCTTCTTGTATAAGCTTGGACACATGGAGAATCCAAGTTACTCCTCTACATGCAAAATGAAGAATGACATTCGTTTGGCTTGTTGTAGTTGGTCCTCTCATTTTATAAATAACTTTGCATTGTAAACATTGGTTGGTTTTTTGTTGTTGTTACTTCACTTACTTCAACTATTGCTATCAGATAATAACAAAAGGCAATACTCACTTCTCTCTCGCCTATCTCAATTTCTCTTCATCTCAATTCTCACTTCTATTCTTCTATTTTGTTTTAGTTATTTATTATAATTATTTACTTTAATTTATTATTACTCTCTCATTTTTGTTTTATTATATTATATGTTACTTCCATTTTATTATAACACGTTATCAGCACGAATGCTGTTATTTCCAGAACCTAAAGTTCTGAATTTATTACTACTGGGACCTGAAGTTCCTAGATTTATTACTAGAACCCGAAGTTTTGAATTTATTATTATTAAAAACCTGAAGTTTCCAAATGTTTATTTATTAATATCAGAACCTGTAGTTCTGAATTTACTTTCTCGTTTTTTATTTTTACGCAATTTATTTTCTCGCATTTTATTTAATTTTACGCGATTTACTTTCCCACATTTATTTATTTATATGCTTTTATGAGATTGGCTATGCCAACCTACCAGAACCCGTAGTTCTGGATTTACTTTTTCTGCATTTATTATTACGCATTTTATTTTGTAATTTTTATTTAAATAATTTGGTCACTCATCCAGAACCTGAAGTTCATGGATTTATTTATCATTGCTGAAATTTGAAATTTCTGGATTTATTCTTTTTATATATTTGAAGAATTAAAATATCTCGGATTTTTATCAGACCAGAAGTTCTGACTCTGATTGTTATTTTCAAATAACCAAAAGCTATATTAATAGCAAAACTTGCAAGTTTGAAATTTACTGCATTGGATGTGTCTGGGGAAAATTATATGTCCTGAGTTATTGATGCCAGATTAGTTCTAAAATCAGAAGGCATGTATTACACTATTGAAAATGGGGCCGAGGCATATGAACAAGATAAGGCTACCGCCATGGTTATTATCCGTCACCATTTACATGAGGATTTAAAAGCCCAATATCTAACTGTCACATAACCAGATGTTCTATGGCAAGAGCTGAAAGATCGATTTGATAATCAACCTGATGTTGCATTACCAAATGCAAGGTACCAGTGACAACATTTACGCTTTCAGGATTTTAAATCAGTTGCTGAGTACAATTCTGCTTTATTCAAAATCACTACACAGCTGAAATTGTGTGGTCAGGATGTAACAGAAAATGATATGCTGGAAAAGACATTTACAACCTTTCATGCCTCAAATATGATATTACAGCAACAATATCGAGAACGTCGATTCTCAAAATATTCAAAGCTAATCTCATGTCTCCTGGTTGCAGAGAAAAATAATGAGCTCTTGATTAAAAATCATGAATCACGACCGACCGGCTCTACAGCGTTCCCAGAAGTGAATGCTAACACTATTGGAGGAAATACTCACGGTCGTGGTCGCGGTCGCGGTCGCGGTTCCTACCGTGGTCGTGGTCCTAGCCATGGTCGTGGCCATGGTCAAGGTCGAGGTCGTGAAAGAGCATATGGTTACTTTGGTCCGGGTGGTTATAATCAAAGGAATAAAAACACTCCCCAGAAGTGGAATGTTTATAAAGCCAGACCATATAAAGGGAAGAAAATCCAAAAGGGGCCTAAGAAAGATGATAGTATCTGTTTCAGGTGTGGCGGTCATAATCATTGGTCACGTACATGCCGCACACCTAAACATTTAGTTGAGTTTTATCAAGCATCGCTCAAGGAAAAAGAAAAGGGAAAGAATCCTGAAACCAATTTCATGGAGGATTCAGATTTTATGGATATTACCCAGTTTAATGTTTCTGATTTCCTAGATGATCCAAATGATAAAGTGACCACTTCAACTGGTGATGGAAATATTCGTACCAATTAAGTACTACTTGTAATATTTTTGTTATCATGTGAAATGTTCATGTAAATATTCCTTATGTAATATATACCTTTTTGTCACTTTATCTGATTTGCATTTTATTTATTTTTGTTTTTGTTTTTGTTTTTGTTTTTGTTTTTTCTTTTGTTTTGTGAATAGATATGTCTTTAAACGATAAATTGAGTGATGTTGAAAAACAAGATACGGAAAATATATGTCTGGCTGATAGCGCAACGATGCATACGATTCTGCGGAATCAGAAATACTTTCTGAATTTGACCTTGCTCAAAGCAAATGTTAATACAATATCGGGTCTAGCAGATCTGATAGAGGGCTCCAGTAGAGCCATGATATTATTACCAAACGATACTAAAATATGTATCAGTGATGTTTTATATTCTAGTAGATCCATAAGAAATCTACTTAGTTTCAAAGATATACGGTGTAATGGATATCACATAGAAACTATAAGTGATGAGAATATTAAGTATCTGTACATTACTTCTCATAATTCAGGGCAGAAGCTCATTATGGAAAAGCTGCGTGGTTTATCATTTGGATTATATTACACTCTTATAAGAGGTGTAGAAATTTATGCAGTTATGAACCAGAAGTTCCCAGATCCAAAAATATTTATGCTTTGGCATGACCGTCTTGGTCACTCGGGATCTATAATGATGCGTAGAATCATTGAAAATTCTCATGGGCAACCATTAAAGAACCAGGAGATTCTTTTATCCCATTAAAATTTATGTACTGCATATTCACAAGGGAAATTGGTAATAAAACCATCCCATTCTAAAGTTGGCTTTGAATCCACATCATTCCTACAAAGGATTCAAGGGGACATATGTGGACCTATTCATCCACCAAGTGGACTGTTCCACTATTTTATGGTCCTAGTTGACGCATCCAGCAGATGGTCACACGTTTGCTTATTATCAACATGCAATGTTGCTTTTGCAAGATTACTCACACAGATTATCAGGCTTCGAGCACATTTTCCTGATCATCCGATCAAATCAATCCGCCTTGATAATGCTGGTGAATTTACCTCCAAAACATTTGATGAATATTGCAAATCAGTTGGGATTGATGTTGAGCATCCAGTTCCACATGTTCATACTTAGAATGGATTAGCAGAATCATTTATCAAGCGTCTCCAGGTAATTGAAAGAACTTTATTATTACGAATACAATTACCAATTTCTGTTTGGGGACATGCTATTTTACATGCTGCTGCATTAATTCGTCATCGCCCTACTGCTTATCATCAATATTCTCCTATGCAACTTGGCCATCAACCAGATATTTCCCATCTGTGTACTTTTGACTGTGCAGTATATGTCCCAATTGCACCTATAAATAGAACTAAAATGGGACCCCAACGGCGTTTGGGAATATATGTTGGTTTAGATTCACCATCAATTATTAGATATCTAGAACCTTTAACTGGTGATATTTTTACTGCACGATTTGCTGATTGTCATTTCGATGGGGGAAATTTTCCATCATTAGGGAAAGGAAAAACTTCTTCTAAAGAGAAGCGTGAATTTTCTTGGAAAGTTCCTAGTCTAACTCATCTTGACCCATACACATCTCAATGTGATAATGAAGTACGCAAGATAGTTCATCTTCAAACAATAGCAAATCAGTTACCAGATGGATTTACAGATGCTACTAAGGTAACAAAATCACACATTCCAGCCGTTAATGTACCAGCACGGGTAATTGTTCCAGAAGAACGATCTAAACAAATAATAGCAAAAGAATCATCTACTGTACGCTAGAAGCGTGGGAGGCCACTTGGTTCGAAAGATACTGTTTCCTGAAGGAAGAAAACAAAATATCAGGATCATGTTCCTGAAATGATAAATAAATCCACTTTCCCTGAATCAACTCCACAAGAGTCAGATGTCCCTGAAAGGACACAAGAGACCCCTGTAGGGGAAGGAATCTTTGAAGAGATACAAGAACATAAAAATGAGGAAATTTCTATAAATTATACAGGAGAAATGTGGAATCGCGAAGAAATAATCATTGATGATATATTTTCATACACAGTGGCTACTGAAATTTTAAATGATGATTATGAGCCTCATAACCTTAATGATTGTAGGCAAAGGTCTGATTGGCCTAAATGGAAAGAAGCAATTTAAGCAGAATTGATTTCATTAACCAAAAGTAAAGTATTTGGACCAATAGTCCAAACGCCTGAAGACATCAAACCTGTTGGATACAAATGGGTTTTTGTACGGAAACATAATGAGAAAAACGAGGTGGTGCGACATAAGGCACGACTCGTAGCACAGGGTTTCTCACAGAGACCAGGTATTGATTTTGATAAGACGTATTCACCAGTGATGGATACAATTACATTTCGATTTCTAATAAGTTTGGCTGTCTCAGAAAGACTTGAAATGCGTCTTATGGACGTAGTAACTGCCTACCTATATGACTCACTCGATTCAGATATTTATATGAAAATCTCAGAAGGATTTAGAATGCCAGAAGCATACAACTCGAGACCTCGCAATTTATATTCAATTAAATTACAAAGGTCCTTGTATGGATTAAAGCAATCTGGGCGCATGTGGTACAACCGCCTCAGTGAATATTTGATTAAAGAGGGATCTATCAATAATCCCATATGCCCATGTGTTTTCATAAAGAAATCAGAATTTGGATTTGCTATTATAGCAGTTTACGTTGATGACATGAATTTGATTAGAACTCCTGGAGAGCTCCTGAAAACTGTTGAATATTTGAAACAGGAATTTGAAATGAAAGACCTGGGAAAGACAAAATATTGTCTCGGTCTGGAGATTGAGCATAAATTAGATGGAATACTTATCCATCAATCAGCTTATATTGAAAAGATTCTTAAAAGATTTAATATGGATAATGCTCACCCATTAAGTACTCCTATGATTGTTAGAACCTTTGATCCTAAGAAAGATCCATTCCGACCACTGGAAGATGGTGAAAAGATACTTGGTCCTGAAGTACCATATCTTAATGCAATTGGTGCTTTATTATATCTGGCTCAATGTACTCAACCAGATATTGCATTTTCAGTAAATTTACTTGCTAGATTCAGTTCAGCACCAACGCGAAGATATTGGAATGAGATCAAACATCTTTTTCGTTATCTTCATGGAACAAAAGATTTAGGGTTATATTTTTCAAAATCTAACAATTTTTCAGGTTTACTTGGTTATGTTGATGCCGAGTATCTATCTGATCCCAATAAAGCTCGTTCACAAACGGGGTATGTTTTTACTTATAATGGCACAGCAATCTCCTGGCGCTCCACAAAGAAAACTATTGTTGCTATATCATCTAATCATTCTGAGATCCTTGCACTTCATGAAGCAAGCCTAGAATGCATGTGGCTAAGGTCAGTAATTTCTCATATTCAAAATACATGTGGATTTTCATTATCTGCAGGAATGTCGACACCGATATTTGAAGATAATGCAGCTTGTATTGCTCAAGTTAGAGGTGGATATATCAAAGGAGACAGAACCAAACATATTTCTCCCAAATTCTTCTATACTCATGAACTTCAACAGAGTCGACAGATCGATGTTAAACAAATACAGTCTACGAATAATCTTGCAGATTTGTTTACTAAAACATTGCCTACATCAACTTTTGAGAAACTGGTATATGGGATTGGCATACGTCGACTCTGTAAATTACATGATTGATATTAAAGTTTCATTCGGGGGGAGCGTTCAATCAGGGGGAGCAAAATTTTTGAATGAATGTATGTATATGTACTATTTTTCCTTCTACTGGATTTTGTCCCACTGGGTTTTACGGGGAAGGTTTTAATGAGGCAGTTCTGAACATACCCCCACCACTTGATCCAGAAGATCATTGTATATATTTTACTAAGGTTTTTATCCCACTGGGTTTTTCCTAGCAAATTAAATACAAATGGTGGAAACCCAAGGGGGAGTATTACGACATGTGGATTTCCACTAAAAAATTGCTCTTGGCTTCTTGTATAAGCTTGGACACATGGAGGATCCAAGTTACTCCTCTACATGCAAAATGAAGAATGGCATTCATTTGGCTTGTTGTAGTTGGTCCTCTCATTTTATAAATAACTTTGCATTGTAAACATTGGTTGGTTTTTTGTTGTTGTTGTTACTTCACTTACTTCAACTATTGCTATCAGATAATAACAAAAGGCAATACTCACTTCTCTCTCACCTATCTCAATTTCTCTTCATCTCAATTATCACTTCTATTCTTCTATTTTGTTTTAGTTATTTATTATAATTATTTACTTTAATTTATTATTACTCTCTCATTTTTGTTTTATTATATTATATGTTACTTCCATTTTATTAAAACATAATAGATTAATTAAGCATTATTAGATGTTTTATCTAGATATTAGTAGTTAGGGTTAAAAAAAAATTCTAGCAAATCCCCTACTTATATAACAAAAATAACCTTAAAACACAATCACAAAAATAAGTCTCTCATTTTTTTTTAGACTTATTTTCGTATTTCCGAGACTTATTTGTGTACTTCTGATACTTATTTTGTATTTCCGAGACTTATTTTTTAATTTCCGGGACTTATTGTGTACTTTTGATAATCCTGAGACTTACCAGGCAAAATAAAATTTTCCAAATTTTTTTTCATCTTCTTCATCAACATGGAGGTCGAACTCGACCTCAATGTAGGTCGAAATTGACCTCTAATGGAGGTCGAACAGACCTCCAATCGTTCTACCTAGTCATTCGACCTCCATTGGAGGTCTGTTCCATTTCCATTGGTCCTCTATCAATAGAGGTTTTTGAAATAAATAAACAAACCTAATTGTAGAAAAGTAATAAAATAATAAGGTCATGGTATTTTTGTCCGTTTGTGCCATTTAAACTCAAATTATTATTCTAGTGCTATTCCTAAAAATCACTAAGGATTTGGTGCTATTTAGGCCTATTTCCACTTAGTAATTATCATATTGTGTTTATCTTAAGAATAATTATCTCCTTATAAGATTATTTTAGTTTTATTTCATCTTTATAGGGTTAGGTGTTTATATCTTTCATGTTAGCAACTATAAAAGGGCCTCTTCATAGCCTTTTGTAATAAGACTTGAATAATGAATTGAATGAATAATATGTTTCTCAATCTCATGTTTCTTCTAAATTTCTCCCATTTCTATTCACTCTCTATTTTCAAAGCCTAATTCTCTCCATTTCCTTTAAATTATATATTCAGTCTTTATTTATATTGTTTATCTTACATCAGTTTGGTATCAGAGCCACAATGCATCTATAAACACTTGTGCAACTCTACCAACACTTTCGCAATTGAACCCATGAAATCCAAGTCAGCCAAACAATTCAACATAAGAAATCTCATGCTTAGCATTTACGCACCGCCATCCATGCACCAACTTTGGCCACCATATATGACCGCCACCCGACGACACTAGCAACACCATAAACCATTGGTCAACATTTTCTTCTTCATCGCTGACCTCTTGATCTTCAATCATTGTAGATCTAGATTACAAAACCAACAGCCGCTTCCCACTTCCACACCGAACACCGACGATTGATGCCTCACCACCAGCTTTACGACATTCAAAAGACACTAGCGACCAACATCTAGGTGTCCTCGGTGTCGTTTGGTTCTTTGTTTTTCCCCATGTGATTCAACTACCTTGGTCATACATTGTCTTCCATTTCTGGTGTGGTTGTTGACGTTTCAAATGTTTCAGTGTCCGTGTTGTTCACCTCCACTGTTGTTGACGTCGATTCGTTGCCAGCTAAGAGACCCTACACATTCCTCCCTCTTATTTGCATTAGTGCTTAGTTTATTATCTCGTGAAAAAAATTGTATAACCTATTCACACTGACCATCTTCCCCCCTCTTCTAACACTTAGCCTTTAGGTTTGTTACGTTCTAGTGTTAAATTGACAAACTATCATTAGTATTTTCCCAAAATTTAAAAGGCATGAAGGCTTGAGCATGAAGCGTAAGGCATAATTCAATAATATGAATTACTGTCAATGTTTCAATAAAATGTTTGGAAGGAAAATAATGCGTGTTAAAAAAATCCATTGGGGATCGACAAACAATAATTGGCTGAGGGGTATTGGTGCCCTTCGGCAGGATTATGTGTTTAGGGAGAGGGAACTAGATGTTTAGTAGCTGGGGACTTTAAAATATCTCTTCAGGGACTGGGACCTAGGTTCTTCTTTGGTCTTTCTACACATAAGATGAATAAGTGAAAGAATTAGGACCAACGAGACCGGAGCCTAGTTCTTTTATATACGTAATAAATGGGAACAAAGGGAAAAATAACAATAACTCTTCGTATATTGAAAAGGGAAAATACTTTTAGGAGCTTACACGAGTATCCAAGTAGTATTCCTATCATTATATGCTCCGGAAAGCTCACAACAGGTAGCCAAGTAGTATTCCTAATGACTCTAAGTGAGAAAACTAAGAGATGATCCTCATCTTGTGGTGAGATGGGGTATTTATAGAGTTATGTGATGATAGGTAGGTAAGGTGAATCTTTTTAGGCGGGAAGCAATGCAATTCCCCTACTAGATCCTCATCATCCTCTTCCTTGCGTTTATGGGGAAAAAATACCCAGATAACCAGGATGTGTCCACATATTGGTGGTCAATTAACGTCCTTTTTAAAAAATGTGATTCACAAACCAGAATTATATGGTCGACTAATGAAGTGAGCAGTCAAACTTAGCATGCATGACATTACTTACCAACCAAGTACTACGATCAAGTCTCGAGTGTTAGCTGACTTTGTTGCTAAGTTTCATGTTAGTGCACACATGCAGGCTAAGAAAGAAATGTTGTGCGTGGCTAACTATTCAATACGAGGAATATGGACTCTACCAGTCGATGAAGTGGGTCAAAGCAAATGCTTACAAAAGCATCAAATATGCCTAGGTAAAATTTTTTTTTGGAAAAACATCATTTGTAGTTTGGTATTCCAAAGGAAATCGTGACCAACAATGGCTCCCAGTTTATCTCATTCGACTTCCAGGACTTTTGTGAGGAGTGGGGAGTCAAGAACTTTAAAATCTCTTCATTGAAATTCCATAAATAAACAATTGAATTGCATTTAGTTGGACGCTACCACAAAATCAAGTGCTAACCCCCATTTCTTATTGAATTAACCGATCAACTTACTATCAAAGATTTTCTTTTTGGATTTGATAAATTTCGTAATTTTTTTTTGATATATTTCACTTTATTATTATTATTATGAGAATAAATCCTACTACTTCTGGTCCTGGGGGTTCCGCACTTGAAAAAAAAAAAAAAAAACCTGGGACGTATTGCTCAAACTATTGGTCCGGTACTGGATGTAGCCTTTCCCCCCAGGGGAGATGCCTAATATTTACAACGCTCTTATAGTTAAGGGTCGAGATACTGTCGGTCAACCAATTAATGTGACTTGCGAGGTACAGCAATTATTAGGGAATAATCGAGTCAGAACTATAGCCATGAGTGCTACAGATGGTCTAATGAGATGAATTGAAGTGATTGATACAGGAGCTCCTCTAAGTGTTCCAGTTGGCGAAGTGACTCTAGGACGAATTTTCAATGTGCTTGGTGAGCCTGTTGATAAATTAGGTCTTGTAGATACTCATCTTTGTCTTAGTAGAGGGTTATAGTCGACGTCGATTCACCATTTTGAACGCCTTTAATTCAAAACCGAACATGAAACTTCCATAATCAAATGGTCAAGATGAATCGACCAACAAAACCATCTTTAGGACATTGAAGAAAAAGTTAGAAGCAGCGAAAGGCTTCTGGGCTTACAAACTTCTAGAAGTCATATGGTCATATCGAACAACCATAAGGACTTCAACTGGTGCTACTCCATTTTTGCTCAATTATGGAGCCAAGGCGATCATTCCAATCGAGTTGAACGTACCTTCAACAAGACCTAAGTACTTGATTGAAGAACAAAATAAGCAAATACTTCTACATGAGCTCGACACGCTAGATGAAAAAGGGATAAAACACTAGTTAGATTGGCAGAGTGTCAGAGTATCAACAATGGGTAGTTAGGCATTACAATAAAAATGTTCAGACTCGAACTTTCAAAAATGACGACTGGGTTCTACGTCGAGTGTTTTAAAACTTATGTAAACAAAAAAATGATAAAAAAAAACAATAAATTAATTAATGTAATTATATGATTTATATATATATAAGTTACATAATATCCAATTTAAATGAATATATATCACATTAAATTTATTTTTGCAACAACAACAATCAACCAATATCATCATAGACAATCATCTCAATTTCACACACCACATTATTTGAATACACACACTACAATTTGTTGTGAATTGAATAGTATATAATACAACAGACACATACAAAAGCACATGAAGATGACAGACATGCGAATTTAACATCAACCATAATAAAAAGTACATTACTTATTAATATAACATAACTTAAAAAATCAAGTATTAAAGCAAAAATATAATTAAGAAATGTGACTGTTTATTTTCAACGCATCTTACCATTACATTTGCAACTGTTGGGTCAACAGACTTATCTATTTTCCTAGTGTAAGTAACCTTAAATATTGTTATCTTGTCTGGCTCATTTTCTTCATGGTCTTGTTTTTTCTATAAATATAAATATATTTGCATTAATAAATGTTTACTATCAATTACTAATTAAAATATACAACATAAGAGTATTTACCAACTTATCTCTAAGTCTAGCAAAACTTTTTGTTCCACCAGTATGATTCATTTTCAGTTGGCCATAATTTTTTTTTTTATTGGTGTTTGCACAATCCTATCAAACATTAATAAATTAAAATAATTGTCATATTATAAAATTCAAAATTAATATGTGAGATAAACAAAAAATTGAGAACTCAATCAAATTAAATTCTTATGTTTCCTTTATCAGAATTCCAAAACTTGACCAGCCAATCTCATTGAACTTGCCCCCATCATTTACAGGTTCAGAAATTTTCTCCTTATCATTTCTTGACTTCTCATATTTCTTTTTCAATGTATGCTTTCGTTGACACCAAAGTAATCTATCTTTTTATTTATCCATTCTTCAATAATGTCCTGTTGGAAATTTTATGATAAACTCTTAATGATCATTATGTCATGACAATAGGTTAGGACATAAATCAACTATACATTATGTCCTCAAAAAAGAAAAGAAATCAATTATATATATAGCGAGTTTTTCTCTAGTAGGTACACAACTATGAGCATACTTATAGCACACTTGTCTACCTCATCACTTTTTACCAGAAAAGGCAATGCAATTGGGTCAAATAATACTTATATGGCAAAAAGTGATAAAGTGGATAAATGTGTTATAAGTATGCTCACAGTTGTGTGTGTACCAGAGAAAAACTCATAAATTCTTATAACTAATAAATTAATATGCATAACTAAAATAAAAATAAAAAATCAAGGATTCATAATACCTTTATTATGTCATAAATATGAAATTTTGTCTCCTATGGCATATGTCTCCAATCCTCAAAGGTAAGGGACACTATTATTGAATCATTTATGAAGAAACCAATGTACTGTCCTAATTATTTACTATGTTCTCCAATAGGTTGACAAAGCCAATTGAGTTTGACTTGGATGGGGTCCTTTTGCAAATGTAACAATTGCAAACGTGTTCGACCACAGGTCTTCTTAAGAGCAGAACCTATAATCAAAATAAAAATCAAACTTAAAAACAACGTTATTCAAACAAATATAAAGAACAAATGAAAAGTAAAGCAGAATTTCATAAATAATTATAAATAGATTTGGGAGATTCATGACCAGTATCATCTTGAGTTTTATTAATATCATGGTCAGAAAGGTTCTCAGTCTTAGAATCATCACTCATATTTTCTAGAATGTTGACTACTCCTCTTATAACCATATGTCTCATGTTAATCTGAATCTCAAGATTGTTGGTAGCACCCTCATTACCAATTCTATGATGTTCATGTTTTCTAGGATTGTAGAATCTTTTTTTTCCAACCATTTGCTGTATGTTGTTCTTATTCTTTGAACTACTAACTAAATCTCTTTCAGCCCTTAGTTGTATGTCCTTCCTACTTTCTACCATGTAATTGGTAACACACTTTTCAAGAATTTGCATGTTGGTCATGTTGGAAAATTCCAACATGTGGGGCCACACATGTAAATATTAAATGTGTTATGCTATCTTTGGTTAAGTCTAAATTAAAGTGATCTAATTAAGATTTAAAGTTTTAAGGCTTAAGGGTATAATTGTCATGGAATTAATGTGTAGATACCAGAGTGCTATATCTAATTTGATGAGGGGCCAAATTAGAAATAGCAAAACTTATATTATATATTAGGGTTATGGTCCCCAAATTACATGATTGCTTTTCACTTGTCTGCATCCCCATCACAGAACAAGAGAGAAATATTAGGTTACAAAAGGTCGTGATAATTTGGAAGATCGCAACCCGTTCACCAACCTCCGGCAATGGATTCAGGTACGCTTCCGCTTTCTATTTCTCTTGAATTGACATGGGTTAATAATATGTGTTTAGGGTTTGATTAATCATGATATTAGAAACATGTTTAGGTTTGATTTTCGGATTAATTATGTGCTTATACATGTTGATTGTGTTAATCGAATCCCTTACAAGTGGTATCAGAGCCACCCATGATTGATTCTTGAGAATTTAAGGAATTTTATTTTGGAGATATGTTTTGTTGTTTATTGAGTTGGTGTATTGTATCATATGTTTGTGACAAAATTGTTTACCATGCATTTTGTTTAACAAAATTGTATCAAAGATATTTTTGGTTGGTAGAGCAATAAAATAATCATCAATTATTTTGTATTGTTTGGATTCTCTTTTGGTGGGTTTCTCACTTTCTCGATCTGATGGAGATACATACTTTTAGTATTGTGAATAAAATAATTAGGATATAGATCAGGTCTTACCGTCTTACAATTAATACCTTGTATTGGTTGTTTCTCTTGTTCTTGTTTATGGACTCGGTTGGTTTATATAATATTATTTGCAATTATATTTACTGGATCCAATTTGTATATAGCTTTCTAGTTATTGCTTGTTCTTACTTGTTATTGTTTTGGATTCACATGAATTATATTATTTTGTGAATATGGATTCAGATAATAAAATTATTACATGAATATGGTTTGAGTTTTTGGGATCAGATAACGTTTTGATCTGAAAAAAAAAAAAAAAAAAAAAAAAAAAAAAAAAAAAAAAAAAAAAAAAAAAAAAAAAAAACCAATTTTTTTTCGTTTTTTGCTCGGGCCCCTCTGTTGAAAATTTGAAATTCTTGAGGGGACTTTTGTGTAATTATTTTGGGCCATTATGTGATTTTGACAAAATATGGGGGTCTATTTGTATTTACTATAACTTGAGGGGCTTTTCTGTAATTGTATAGACTCAGGGGCCGATTTGTAATTATAAAATTAAGGGACCTTTCTGTAATTTTACAAAATCAGGGGCTGTTTTGTAATTTTCAAAAAAAAAAAAATTTCAACTCAAATTCAAATATTTTGTGGTATATCTTTTATGGTTAAATAAAGTAGTCCATCATTTTAAATGGAATGATTGAAACAAGATGTCATCAAAGTGACCTCTCTTGTATAGATTGTTCATGAGGAATGTTGGATGTTTGTGTGTGTGCAAATTCATGCGGGTATTAACCGGCCCAAAGGAAGGTTAATACTTGGCCGAATTGCACACACACCTGTGGTGATAAACATGTGACAATTATAAGATTTTACATGTGAATAATAAGTCGATCCAAAGATAGATTTATTATTTGACATGAATTATTGTCAATGATTGATCACTACAACAAGAGTACCACTTACATTTAATATTGTGTGAGCAAATTCATGCGGGTATTAGCCGGCCCAAAGGAAGGTTAATGCTTGGCCGAATTGCACACACACCTGTGGTGATAAATATGTGACAATTATAAGGTTTTACATGTGAATAATAAGTCGATCCAAAGATAGATTTATTATTTGACATGAATTATTGTCAATGTTTGATCATTGCGACAACAGTACCACTTACATTTAATATTGTGTGAGCAAATTCATGCGGGTATTAGCCGGCCCAAAGGAAGGTTAATGCTTGGCCGAATTGCACACACACCTGTGGTGATAAACATGTGACAATTATAAGGTTTTACATGTGAATAATAAGTCGATCCAAAGATAGATTTATTATTTGACATGAATTATTGTCAATGTTTGATCACTGCGACAACAATACCACTTACATTTAATATTGTGTGTGTAAATTCATGCGGGTATTAGCCGGCCCAAAAGAAGGTTAATATTTGGCCGAATTGCACATACACCTGTGGTGGTAAACATGTGACAATTATAAGGTTTTACATGTGAATAATAAATCGATCTAATGATAGATTTATTGTTTGACATGAATTATTGTCAATGTTTGATCACTGCAACAAGAGTACCACTTACAATTACTATTACTGTCCAAAGACTTGATATTAATGTTGTGCTAGGTATCTTGAGATGGGACTTACCATTATTTGAATTTATTGATTATTGTATTTGGTTATTAATGTGAGCATGTTTGTTTGTTTGTTTTGTTCTCTTTACGGCTAGTGTTTATATTATATCTGCTAATATCAACTCAATATTCATGCTTAATGGGACCAACTTTAAGGATTTGAAGGAGAACATGCTTATTGTTCTTAGCTGCATGGATCTGGACCTTGCACTTCGGATTGAGCAGCCCATTTCTCTTACGGATGTAAGTTCTCCTGATGATAGAAAGAACTTTGAGAAGTGGGATCGCTCAAATCGCATGAGTCTTATGATCATCAAGCACGGCATTTTGGAGGCATTTAGGGGTGCGGTATCTGAAAAGATAACCAAAGCTAAAGAGTTCCTAGCCGAAATTGAAAAGCGTTTTGTGAAAAACGATAAGGCAGAAACAAGCATGTTTTTGCAAAGCTTGATTTCTATGAAGTATAAAGGCAAATGGAACATAAGGGAGTACATTATGAAAATGTCTCAATTGCTTCTAACCTTAAGGCACTTAAGCTCGAGCTGTCTGATGACTTGCTCATGCATTTAGTATTAATATCACTTCCTGCACAATACAGTCAGTTTAAGGTCAGTTACAACTGTCAGAAGGAGAAATGGACTCTTAATGAGCTCATTTCTTACTGTGTGCAAGAGGAAGAGAGATTGAAGCAAGACAGAATCGAAAGTGCTCATTTGGCTAGCACCTCTAAGGACAAGGGCAAAAAGAGGAAAAATAATGAAGTGCTAAAAATAGTTGCTTATATTCTGAACCGAGTGCCAACTAAAGCAACTGTAAAACACCTTATGGGCTTTGGACAGGCAGAAAGCCTAGTCTAAAGCATATTCACATTTGGGGATGTCCAGCTGAGGCAACGCTTTATAGGCCACATGAAAAGAAATTGGACTCCAAAACTGTGAGCAGTTACTTCATTGGCTACTATGAGTGATCTAGGGGCTTTAAGTTTTATGATCCCACACTTAGGTCAATTTTTGAGACGGGAACTGTAACATTTTTTTAGGATGTTGAGTTTGGGGGAGAAATAAGGTTAGAGACATTGTCTTTGAGGAGGAATCGACTTCGATTCTCACTATCGCTTTTGACAATATACAGGTTCCTATACCTGTCATTGATCAAGAAGCGAATCTGGATCCTGAACCAAACAATGTTGATCAAACCCCCATTCAAGATGAGGTAATTGTTCCTGAGGAACAAACTCAACAACCTCAAGAACCAGTGCCATTAAGGTGATCCACTAGAGAAAGGAGAAATGCTATTCCGGACGATTTTTTCGTATTTCTCCAGGAACATGAGGAAGGCATTGAAATGGTGGAAGATGATCCAATCAACTTACATCAAGCCATGCAGAGTTCCAACTCTCAAAAGTGGATTGATGCCATGAATGAGGAGTATAAGTCTATGCAAGACAGTAAGGTTTGGGAACTTGTCCCATTACCAGAAGGTGCGAAGTCCATTGGTTGCAAATGGATTTTTAAAACTAAAAGGGATTCGAAAGGTAATGTGGAGAGGTATAAGGCTCGTCTTGTAGCTAAAAGCTTTACCCAAAAGGAAGAGATTGACTTTAAAGAGACTTTCTCTCCAGTTTCAACGAAAGACTCTTTTAGGACAATCATGGCACTTGTTGCACATTTTGATCTTGAGTTTCATCAGATGGATGTCAAGACGGCGTTTCTCAATGGTGACATTGACGAAACAATTTATATGGTGCAGCCAGAAAACTTTGAGTCGGGAGACCCAAAGAATATTGTCTGTAAATTGACAAAGTCTATCTATGGACTCAAGCAAGCTTTTCGTCAGTGGTACCACAAGTTTCATCAAGTGATTATCTCGTTTGGTTTTGAGATAAACGATGTTGATAATTATGTATATCACAAGTTCAGTGGGAGTAAGCACATATTCCTGGTTTTTGTATTTCAATGACATATTGCTTGCCATAAATGATATAGGCATGTTGCACGAAACCAAGAGATTTCTATCAAAGAATTTTGAGATGAAAGATCTTGGTGATGCCTCATTTGTATTAGGGATCCTGATACAACGAGATCGCTATCGGGGTATTCTTAGATTATCACAAAGAAGCTATATCGATAAAGTGCTCAAAAGGTTTGGCATGCAGGATAGCAAACCAGGTGACACCCCTGTCGCTAAGGGAGACAAGTTCAGTCTCAATCAGTGCCCTAAAAATAACCTTGAAGTTAAGGAAATGCAAAAGATTCCCTATGCATCAGCTGTAGGGAGTCTAATGCATACTCAGGTGTGTACGCGTCCGGATATTGCGTACATTGTTGGTATGTTAGGCAGATATTTGAGTAACCCTGGGATGGATCATTGGAAAGCAGCCAAACGGGTTATGAGGTATTTATAGAGAACAAAAGATCACATGCTCACATATAAGAGATCGGATTAGTTGGAGATCATATGGTATTCCGACTCTGATTATACTGGATGCCATGGCAGTAAAATTTGTAGCATGCTATGAGGTATCCAATCATGGGATATGGCTGCGGAATTTTGTCACTGGGCTGCGCATTCTGGAGGGTATTGAAAGACCACTCAAACTATATTGTGACAATAAGTCAGCAGTGCTATACTCCAACAACAACGGGAGCTCATCTAGGTCAAAGTATATTGACATTAAGTTCCTAGTTGTGAAGGAAAGAGTGCAGAGTGGACAAAAATCCATAAAGCACATTAGGACAAACTCCATGATATTGGGATTACCACCCAAGGTCTTTCATGAGCACACTGCTCATATGGGTGTTATTTTGTTTGAGGATACCATATTATAGTGGGAGTTTGTATTATTTTGTATTTTATTGCTTTATGTTTGGTTTTGGACATTCTTATGCATTTATGTATTTGGATATTTTTCTGATCAGAAATAAAGTATTAAGTTTATTTCACTCTGTTGCATTGTGTTAAATATTGATCTCACTTAAGAATAAAGTAGGACCAGTTGGAAATAGACATGTATAGATCACATTGCATGTAATTTCCATGCTACGCATCCATGATTGGTCTATGTCATTTGGTTATGTTGCTGTATGTGACCATTGATGGGTTTAGTCACGCTAAATGTGACGAAAACCGCTTTGATCCTATAGCGGCATAATCGATGGACGAGATTGTTCGGATATACCCTAAAATTGTGATAGCAAAATTTTGGAGCTCATAAAGTCATACACATTTGTATAGTTACATATATGGCCCAGTGGGAGATTGTTGAAAAATTCCAACATGTGGGGCCACACATGTAAATATTAAATGTGTTATGATATCTTTGGTTAAGCCTAAATTAAAGTGATCTAATTAAGACTTAAAGTTTTAAGGCTTAAGGGTATAATTGTCATGGAATTAATGTGTAGATACCAGAGTGCTATATCTAATTTGATGAGGGGCCAAATTAGAAATAGCAAAACTTATATTATATATTAGGGTTATGGTCCTCAAATTACACAATTGCTTTTCACTTGTCTGCATCCCCATCACAGAACAAGAGAGAAATATTAGGTTACAAAAGGTCGTGATAATTTGGAAGATCGCAACCCGTTCACCAACCTCCGGCAATGGATTCAGGTACGCTTCCGCTTTCTATTTCTCTTGAATTGACATGGGTTAATAATATGTGTTTAGGGTTTGATTAATCATGATATTAGAAACATGTTTAGGTTTGATTTTCGGATTAATTATGTGCTTATACATGTTGATTGTGTTAATCGAATCCCTTACAGGTCATATTTTTTAGAACACTGATAACCCTTTAATCCAATAACTTGATATATGTTGTTGTTATGTTTGGAATTGTCAACACGACCCCTTCTAGCCAATAGTTGAATATATTGTTAATCCTTTTACGTTTCAACATTTTCTTTGTCAGCATTTCCTATTGAAGATGGTCAATTAAAATAATCAACAAATATTTATATAAATATATGAAAATATAAACCAAAAACTAAACATTACTGCAATGATGAATATAAAATTTCTTTGCCAACCTCTAACATAAGCTACTGTACATATTGCTTTTGTAAGGAAATATAATATTTTTTAGTTGTAATTTACTATGAAATGTGTTTCGTTATCAACTCATCAAACCGTAAAAGAGATGCTTTCAAACATAATATAAACTTGTGTCATAGATGAATGCAGATGTGTTTCAATACTTCTCAAATCAAATAAAATCTAAGATTTAAAAAATATATAAACTTAAAGCCATGTGTATGCATTTGGTATAAATAAAACAAAATCTAAGATTTATAACGTATATAAACATAAAGCCATGTATTTTATACTCTGATGTTCAGATCAATCACCTAAAACCATAATATAAACAAACTTAGTAACATGAACAAAAAATAAAAATAAACATCAAAAATATTTGTCAGTTGCATCCCCATATTCATCATCTGTTGCATCCTCCTCTACAATGTTCAAAGGTGAGTGAAGCATTCTCCCAGATATATTGTCTCTGACATCATATGTGTTGTCCATAAATTCTTGAAAACTTTCTATATTGCCACCTTCATTTTCTACATATAATTGTCCAACATTTGCAACCTCATTCATACCATATATAGATCTCTCGGCTTAATAAAAGCAACTGCATGTCAATTTGTTTTCACTGGATCTTTAACATAGAACACTTGAATTGCTTAGGATGCAAGTATGAATGGTTTTTCAATTTTTAGCAAACAGCTAGGATTTACAAGTGTGAAACCTAACTAGTTTTTCTTTGTTCCTCGATTGGACTTTATATCAATCCAATCACATTTGAAAAGTGCAACCTTCTACCCTCCATCCATAATAATCAAGTGGGTAATTACCAAATAGATCCCATATTTAAAAATTAAAAAAAAAAAAAAAAAAAATTCAAGTAGTTTGAGACTTTTACATAAGTGACCAATTAGTTGGTCCTCATCTTTTTTTCCAAGTGCCAAATTGGTCCCCGACTTTTCAATAATACCAAATCGATCAAAGTTGATAGTTGATTTAGATGTTGACTTATACTAAAATTATGAAATTACTTTGATACCCCTACTTAAAAGTAATAAATTAAGAAAAAAATATAAATATATTAATGGCGTGTTTACTAATCAGGAATCTCATCCAAGGAAAGGGAATTAAGTTCATAATTTTGAATTACAGTGTTTACTAATGTTTTGGGGAATTAAGTTCCGTGGACCCCATCTACAAATCAGGAATTAAGTTCCTGAAAGAAAGGGAACTTGATTCCCCTCACTCACCTTAGGAATCAAGTTCCCTTTCCTGATTACAAGGGGAATTCATGTAACTTTACTAAACTATCCTAACATAAAATTAATAACAAAAAAAAAAAAAAAAAATTGTACATATATATATTTTTCATTAATATCTCATATGAAATTATGTTGTAAAAAAAATATATATATATATATATAATAAAAATGAATTGCAAATACCTTGAATTTGTTATGTATATATAAATGATTTTATTAGGAAAATAAAAAAGTTTGATATAAAAATAAAAAATAAAAACATAATCACGACAAAAATAAAAATAAAATTTGTGAACTATCGTATATCGACTTCTTGCAGATGTTGCATGGTAGATATATATATATATAATGAATAAATAAATAAAAATAAGAAAATAACATGCTTTCATCGTGGAAGACATAAGTTTTTTTTTTTTTTTTTTTTCTATCGGTATTTTAGTTTTTATCCTATTAAAATTGATATATATATATATATAGCTCTATTTTGTAAATAAAGGTAATTTAATTCCGATTCCCCTCCATTCCCTTTCTGGTGGAAACGCACCCTAAGTTAAAAGTAGTGTAATACTTACAAAAAAAAAATAAAAAAATAAAAAATAAAAAAATAAAAAATTAATTAATTAAAAGACATATATATATTTTTTTAAAGTAAGTTGTGGCTACAAGAGTTTCCCAGTCGTCTCCACGATCTGAACCCAATTCCAAATCTAGGTTTTTCCAAAAAAATGTGTTTTGTAAGCATGAAAAATGTGAGAAACTTGTCTTTGAATGCCACCGGTCTCTCTTTCTCTCCTTGTATTCAATTGAATTTGAGTTCGCATTTACAAGAAAGCCATAGCTATACATCCCAAAAAAAAAAAAAAAAAAAACATGGCTAAGAATATAGGTACCAGGGGTTTGATAGCCTTACTGGAAAGCATTTTAATTGAAGCATGCTTATTTTGAATGGAATGTAGTGCCTGAAGCTTCTGGTTCTTGGTAAGTGGTTGTGTTATCTCGGAGACCGTGGATTGCTGGAATTTCACCTCCAACAGTGATACATTGGACAGAGTCTAGCTATCTAAAATGCTGCATGACCAAAACTTCATAATTGGAATTACGTTTCTTTAAAACTTGAAATAATATAACACCATTTAAGCTCTCTAGGAACATTTGGATTACCTTTTATCCACTTACCTTTTACATTATGTCTGAGGAACATTTTCTAAAAAATAAAAATATATAAATAACGAGTTAGTGTGTCAATATCACATTAACTTTGATTTCATCATATATGCAAATGATAATTGTGGTAATTATTTGTACCAATGCAATGCATCACCACTTTGCAAATATAGACAAATTGGTCTCCACTTGAAACTTTCGGTAATCACAAGACGCTTTGTTTGCACTTTGCAGATAAAAAAAAAATTCCAATAATTGAATCGAATCTTGCTAACTTTTTGCTTTTATTAAAACTTGAAAGAAAAGCCAAATTAACTGGAACGGTCACATCATCAATGTAAACTATCAGCTGAGAAACTTCAACCAAATTATCATCCATATTAAAATAAATAGTCATGATAACATCATAGAACTCAAAGTACAAAACATAATGAATTACATAACAAACCAAGGAAGTTTTATCTTCTAAAGAAGCAAGTCAATGCAATCCAAATATAAATTTAAAAACTTTAAAGATTGCAATACAATATTATACTGGGAAACGCATAGATGGTATCAAAAAAGACAAGCAGCTAAAAACAACCAAGATTTGTTCCAATATATCTACATCATAACTATTTCTAATGCTAAATCTACACTAATGAAATTCCAATTCTAAAACATAAGCTCATAAGAAAAGATAAACCAAATGTAGAAAAGAGAACTAAAACACAAAAATAATGGAAAGTCACCATCAATTTTTATCAAGATTCATACCAAAAACACTACTTTTGTATAAAGGAGAATTACGAAAATATGTCATACAAGGATTTAAAAATACCCAATTGAAAACCCACAATATCTCTTGACAATTCTTGCCCAGCAAAGAAACTGAAATTACTTTTCTAATTAGATAAGAAAATACCTGATTAGAGAGATTAAAAGTAGAAAAATATACCAATTGAAATCCCAATGAAAACCCTTTATCATTTTTTTTTTTTAATTACTTGTGACAAATTAATTTAAAAAGTCTAAGTTTAATCATTATTTTCAACAATCAATTTTGGAGGGAGACTTTGAACCAAAACATAAAGACAAAAAATTAAATTTGTTACTAAATAATACCAATGGTGATACATGTAAAAATTGTCACTAAGAAATGTGTCATTAGGACATTTTTCTGTATGGTATTGAACTATTTGTATGGGATTGGATTGGATAGTGTTGAACTAAATTAGTATTGTATTGTGTTTGGTGAATTATTGATATAATACTATCTCTAGTATGGTATAACATGAGATTGGATAAAAAAAAAAAATAATAGTAATTGAAAATAATTATGTTTTATGAGAGGTCGGTATAAAATTATATTAAATTAATTTTTAAATAAATTAAATCATTTTAAATCAATTCAAAGTAAATAAAAATAAAATCATTTTAAATTAAATTTGTTAAAATTATTTAAATTTTTTTGAATAAAATAATTATTTTTTAAAATTATTTAAAATTATTTTTGAATTAAAATAACATTTTTTAATTGATATTAAAAAAATTAATGTTAGAAATAAATTATATTAATATTAAAAAGAATAAAATATAATAAATTAACTTTTAAAATAAATTAAATAGATTTAATATTTTTTATATAAATAATTTAATTAAAATAAGAAAGAAAAAAAAAATGCAAATGTATAACAAAATATTGTCCCAACCTTTATGGTGAGACTATTTGTCCACATTTGATTGGAAAAATCCAATCCTGTGTAGACTACAAATGTGAGATTGGACTAAGATTAGTTCAATCTCACATAAAAAAACATGCCATTAATGTCAGTTATCTGGTGCTCGTAGTGAAAAATAAAAAAATACTAAACATCAACCTTAATTTGATGTTTTTAGTTTTCCATGTTTTACTCCAAAAAAAATTAAATAAAAATAAATTTTAAAAGCATTCTTTTACTTTTCTGTTTTTAAATTATTTTTTAATTTATATTTTATATCATTAAAAAAATTATCTTCATTTGTTTAAATTTTAATCATTATGGGTAATTTGATATTTTTATTTATACAAGTTTAAGAAAATAAAAGGTCTAACTTGCTCTGCATTTATGCCAAACTTTAAGGAATCTCAGTGTATTTACCCCTTTGTAAAACAACACCCATGGGCCATGAGTCCATGACCCAACCCAATGCACCCTAATTAGTTTTAATCGCAACCCAAAAATAAAAAATAAAAAATAAAAACAATTTTTGAGAACTCTATATAATTGTAATTTAATTTCCTCATGATCAACACAGTAATGCTACAGTAAATAATAATAATACACAGTATTGCATGTATACATCAAGTGCCAAGTATAAGTCGATTTGATTTACAAACATTGAAAAATTAAAAAAGCTAGAGCTTCAATGATTGATAAACAAAAAATTCTAAATCCAAACAAATTCCGATACTGCAAAAATAAAATTATATTTGACAAAATGATTTTATGTCTTAATTAATTGCTCTCTCTGAATCTCATATAAGGCCCGTCTAGTCTCAAGCAATTAGTTGTAGATGAAATTGCAATCATCAGAACCTGCAATAATAGATGCATAATTAGGTTTGATAATATTAATTAGATAACATTACAAGGATCTATATATATATATATATATATATTTAAAAAAGAGCAAATTGCACCAAACTCCCCTAAGGTTTGCCCTTTTACATCCGGTTTCAACTTTATCATTAATTGGCACTTACCTCCTTTACCGTTAGTCAAACTTAACCGTTGACCAAGTTTGACCATTAAAAATACCAAAATACCCTTGCAATTCTTAATTAATTTTTAAAAATATATGTATAAGACGGAAATGCCCCTCACGCCCCTTATAAAATATGTAAATATAATGGTAAAACTTACTTGGATCAACAGTGACAAGCATAGCAGTCCCACCAAAATCACAAGTTCCTCCACCCACCTTTGTGCTCTGCCAGTAACTATTGAAAGCATACGAAGCATGTGCAAACAATGTATTGGGCTGAAAGCATGGCCCATTGGGTTGAATCGACTTGCAATCTGCACCAGACCAGCATGCATAATCCACCGCTTCTTGAATTATTGGGTCAGGCACTGTTGGCTTGGCCACACACCAAACCGCAGATTGAGGCTTTTTATGTGGGGAAGGAGGCGGTACAGATGGTGATGGATTAACAACCGGCGGTTGATAGATTGGTGGCCTTGGAGTGTATTGGGGTGGGCCTGGAACATGTTTTGGTGGGCTTGGCCCATAATGAGGTGGATTTGGGCTAGTTGATGGGCTTTGTGCTGTGCTTGGAGGTGGGTTTGTGTAAATGGGAGGGAATTTATCATATGAAGGAAGTGGTGTTGGAGATAATGGATTGATAGTGTAATCGCCATATGATTGATCAGCTTTTGAGTTCAATAATTGCACTCTTGCATCTACAGCAAATAATTGTAGACATGCAAAATCAGATGTTATTTGTTAGAGAATTTTTCTTAACATGCCTGCGTGGCTGTATGCAATGAATGATACTAGAGATGGTAATTTCCCCCAAAGCCCCTAAATCCCCTAATCTCGGAGACGAGGATGAGGATGATTTTCATTGCAATTAAAAAAAAAAGGTCCCATTTCCCCATTTTTCCCTAAACCAATAGCATGAAAGGACTGATATATGAATAAAAACTATTGATATATATATAAAAATTACCGGTGAGAGTAGTGAAGAAGGTGGTGGCTGCAACTAAAAGAAAGAATTTCACACAAACACTTGTTGGTGGCTCCTCCATAGCATGCAATGAATAAACACCCTTTAGCTTCCAACTATAATTTCCTGCTTCGTTCATGATTTATAGAAAGCCACTAAGCCCATTTTCAGTACATAAAGTGGATGCGACTATTAATATTTAACAAAATCAACTAAAGGAAGATTCTTGTTCGTTGGCCATGTATTCTCATTTACAATGCCACATAGTCATATAGTGTAACATTGCTAACTGCGAATATATGCTTGCTTGGAAGATGAGACAAATTAAGAAACTTATGGTTTTCTTTCTTTCCTTATAAATAATTTTCTTTTTCCACCTTTTTATTTGCTTGCTTTCTACTCAAACTCTCTACTATGACAAAATCTTTAGAGCAATGGGGGGTTTGTTTATTTTTTCCACTTTTCACTTGATGGGTCTGAATTAGACTTATTAGGTTGTTTTTGTTTGTTTTATTTTTTACCTGGTCAAACAACTTAAAAACGAAAAAAAAAAAAAAAAATTAAAAATTAAAAATTTTGAGTTATTACTTATGCTTAGTTACTAAATCATAATTACAATATATTCTTCCAAAACAATCATCTTAAAATAATAAATCAATAACAAAAATTAATCTATGAATTAATTTTAATATTTTGATAATTTTAGAGTAGTATTTATTAAATTATATTTTTGTGACTATTTATATAATTTCAAATAAAATACATAACAATTAGTAGCCATAAAAGTACATAAAACATTTGTCTTCAGATCTTTTTGCTGGAGAAGAAAAAAACAATCAACACATATATTCGAACATAAATTAGAAGAAAAAACAAATAAACATGTCTCTCAGAGTCTAGGTTTAGTTAATGTTCAAGCTTCAGTATGTCAGTCTTCTGATAAAAAAAATAAAACAACAAATTACCCTTAGATATACCAACTGATTGTTGCACTCAACCACTAAAATGTTGACACATCACCCCAATGTTTGCTATCAATCCCGATCTTCACACTCAAAAAGTTTTACTTACCTATTTTCTCTATTTCTCTTTCTCTCATGGGGTTTTTACAATTTAGTCCCTATATAATTGGGAAACATCTGTTTTTTACTTACTTATTCAAACTAGTCCCTATATAATTAAAAATAGTTCATTTTAATCCTATATATGGTTGGTCCAACGTTGTCAAAACTAAAATTTAGAATGGTAGAAAAATCATTTTGTCTAGTTTTACCTTAAACTTTAGTTGACCAATACAAAATTGTAAAAAAAAAAATGGATTTTAAAAACTTACAATAAAAAAAATGGAAAAATTGAAAAGAAAATAAATTTAAAAATGATTTTATTCTCAACAAAAAAAAAAAATGGATCCATTTTTTAAATAAGAAATTTTTTTTTGTTAAAAAAAAAAAGAAAACAAATTAAAAAACTTTTTAAAAAATCAAAAAGAAGAATTGAAAAAAAAAAAAATTCAACTTAGGTGGAGATTCAATCTAGGTTGGATCCCCACCCATCAATGGATCTCCACTGGAGATCAATTGATGGATCTCCATCACACAAGATCCATCAATTTATTTATCATTTTTTGAATTTGTTCTTCTTTCTTTTTTTATCAATTATGGAAAAAAAATTAATTAGAGTGTAAATTCTTCTTTTCACTCGTCCGTCATTTATCAAGGGTAAAAAAGACTTTTACCTGATTTTGTGATGGTTGACCGTTAGTTTGACTAACTTTAGGACTAAAATGAGCTATTTTTAAATCATATAGACATATAGTGACCAATTTGATGAAAATTCAAATACCAAGTAAAAATCTGACGTTTCACATTTAAACAGGGACTAAGTTGTAAAAACCCCTTCTTCTTTTTTTCTTTTTTTTTTTTTAAGTTGACATTGCTACTTGTCAATGTTTTAGTGGTCGGGTGCACCAAACATTTTCTCAACTCTCTCTAGCTTTCCCTACTTGGCATACGATAGGTTTTGTCTAAATTAAAAAGGGGTAATATAGTAAGACCCCTGAAGTTTGTCATAAATACTATTAAAAAGTAAGTATGCATTTATCTACTCATACCTATTTGAAAGTTCACAAATTAACTTGGGTGTGTTTACAATATATTAATCTAGAGGGGAGGTGGGGGGGTTGGGGGGTGAATAGATTTTAACAAATTTACCCAATTTTCGTGATTAGTCAATATTACGAAAATACCCCAATCTAGTCAATACAAAATATTAAATGTAATATGGTGCGGAATTATAAATGACACTTGATATTTACGTGGAAACCCTCACGGGAAAAACCACAGGCTATTATAGTGCGCCACACTCGAACCTCGAAATCCACTAATTGAAATGTAGTTTACAACCTATGTAGACCTTGTCTAACACTCCGGTCTATAACCCCCCACTTCTACCACGTGGGCCTTTAAAAGTGGTTCTAGTCCAATTTGCTTGTGTGACCACCTAATCCCGGTGTCCGACCTAATCCCGGTCTATCACACAAGACTTCAATTGCTTGTGATCTAAGCAACCTAATCCCGGAAGCTACACGCAAGACTTACCTCTCAATGAAGAGATTACAACCTATATGAATATATAATATACTCAACAAATGCAATGAGAGCTAGGCAACTCTATATGCTTATCTAGGATGATTAGATGGCAACAAATGCAATCTTATATATCAATAGCTAAATGACATGTCATAAAGCTTAGCAAATCATAGATTCAATAACCTAGATGTTGCTATCAAAATACAACACTCAATCATGTCAACACAGCAATCTCTATTTTGTATCTAGAATATATTCTAAGAGCATACAAATAATATAAGAGATTTCTTTGATAAATAAAACACTAAACTTAGATAAGATTAGTGAAGAACATACCAAAAGATGTGTGTTGAGCAAACCCCATTCAAATAAGCAAACTAACTATGTTAGAAAATGCTTAGATGATCTTTGATGCACATGAATATGGTTTTGAGTGTATAAAAATGAGTTCTTGATTTGATTTTCTCTCAAATATCTCTCTTTAAAGCTTAGGGTTCTTTAGAGTCAGAGGACTAAGTTAGAGATTAGAGAAAGTGTGATATTTATAGACATCAAGAACAAGGCATGTGAAAAGACAAAATTGCCCTTGAAGACGCACGATCGGCGGTTTTATTCGACGGCCAGGCCGCCGATCATAACCGCAGAATTGGTCCCGAGAGAAACCGGGGAGAAAGGGCGGTTTCATTCGGCGATTTCGTAAC
Organism: Acer campestre; assembly: GCA_954870605.1. Lineage (NCBI taxonomy): Eukaryota > Viridiplantae > Streptophyta > Magnoliopsida > Sapindales > Sapindaceae > Acer > Acer campestre. The sequence continues at coordinate 16,293,115 of OX940805.1, read as the reverse complement.
CGTCGATCTAACCGCAGAATCAGACCCGAGATATTAAATGCATCAGGTCTGATTGGCGGTTTCGATTCGACGGCTAGACCGCCGATCGTAACCGCCGATTCACCAAAAATGGTGAAACCAAGGAGAAGCCAAGAGCATTCTCCGTGAGCGGTCTTCACGTAAAACCAAGCACATTATCGTGCACGCGCGGACATTTCCGAACACATTCGGGAAACGAATTGCAAGACACATAAACACACAACAAGATAAAATAATCAAAGTGCTAGTGTGAAATGTGACATGTGAAGAGAATGCACACATATGCAAGTATGCTAAGTGTGTGTGTGCTTATAAATCTCTTCAAAGAAAACTAAGCACTTGAGAATATACCTTTGAAGTGCTTATCACCTTGAGGTCTTGAAAAGGGCCTTTAAGCTTGATCTTCAAACACCTATTCTACCCTTACAATTCAAACCCCAATATGTGGTCTGTCCACGAAATAAGCCAATCAATAATGGGAATCCTTACAATATACTCTTAAAATTGAACTAATAAAATGATCAAATTGCCTATAGTTACTAAAATTTAAAAATGAAAATAATATTTTTATAAAATGACCAAATTGCTCTTAGGTTTAAGGTTTATTTGGTTTTTTTTTTTTCTTTTTATATTAAAAGAATTTCTAGTCAGGTTAGATATATAACTCAAGATGAAATCGGGTTATAATTTAATAACTTGATTGCACCATTTATTTGCAACAACCTGATTGACTTGACCATATGAAATCGAGTTAGGTTAGGTTGAAAGTGCCCACTCCTAATACTGTGAGGGACAACAAAATGCATTGAAGAGAACATGTGTTTGCAATAAGGATGGGCATTTCCCCATGGGGGCCCACCACCACGGGCCCCCATGGGGTTTTAGAGGCAAATTTTAGCCCCAAATGGGTTTTTGGGGTGGGGTGGAGGCAAACTTGGCCCCCATTTTATGAATGTAGGGAAAAATATACCCACAGCGGAAGCGAGACTAAAAAAAAATAGTTTGAGTAGCTTTTAAAATTTTTCCATTTTTATGAACCTTAAACCCTTTTGATTAATTAAAGATATATAATAAATAACAAAAGATTAATACCTCTTGTCGCGTGATCCGATTGACTTACGTCGATAGTAATCCGCAAGATCTTCAATCCTAGCACGAACGTGGATCACCTAGGAGCGTGGTCTCTCTTTCTTTGAATTACAAACCTGAGAGCGGATATAACAAACTTTTCTTGATTCGTTAGTCCCAAAAACAATCTAAAGAAACCTAAGATTATTCCGGTCACTTTTGAGTTCTCAATCTTATGATCGAAACTCGCGTGAACCTAGATCGATGTAGTATACACAAGCTTATTGATGAATAAGCAAACAATATACCATCAAAGAATAATCTATGTTCCTTTTGTTTTTAGTAGAATAAAAGCTCTCTATCTATGAGTTGAGAAGAAGAAGAAGAAAAAATAAAATTTCTGCACTAAAAACCCTTATGGCCGAAATTCTCTTCTTTTTCTTTTAAGGGTGGCCGAATTCTTTCACCAAAAAGGACTAGGGTTGCCGCAATTTTCACTCCAAAAATATAGGAGTTTTAGTTGCACCCTAATTCACTTTCTAAGAGTTCAAACCCTAATCCAACTCATAAATCTTTTATTCCTTATTTGACTAAAATAAAAAGACTTCTTATTTGATTAAATAAATAAAATTAATTATTTATTTCCTTGTCAAACAAGTCTTTTAATTTAAGTACACTACTACCAATAGTATACCAATAGGAATCATATTTCCTAATCAGAAAAGATTTGTTTCTTAATTAAACAATTAATTAATAAATTAATTAATTCTTATTTAATTAAACAATGAAAACAAAATAATATTTAAGGCTATTATAGCACCTTGCCGCCCCATATAATATATTGGGCCAAATATTATTTTTCTTATTTCATTTAATCTATAGGACTTTTAATAAAAAGCCCACATGTGAACTAGACACATTCTTACTAAAAGAAACAAGCCCACATGTCATCCATTAATATATAGATATAATTTAGCAGCCCATTACATAAATAATATGCAAATTATATTCTTAATATATTAAATGCAATTCTAGATGGACCCTAAATTGGTCCGGTAGAATATATCAAGTGATCCATACAAGTCCGTGTGGATTGGGGATCTTGGCGGGCTATCTAAATTTAAGCTTCAATAGACATAACTTAATCACAATCAACAAATGATTCACTTAGGTCCGATCCATTAATTTTAACTCATTCCACTAAAGAACTAAAATTGAACTCTTAAATAAAGACAGAAAAGGAAGTTGTTTCCTCATTCATACCCTAGACAATCATATTGGAGATAGTGTATCCTCGTGATTAATATCAGTAATCGCCAAGAGTTCATAGACCGCCTATAACTCTCCAAGTTACCATATTTACTCATATGACCACATTTTGAACTTGGATATTTTGACTTGTCCAGAAGCCATGTTTTCAATAGACACTATTGAAAACTCAACGTTGAGATTTAATATCCAATTACCTCAAAACATTCATATGATGATATTATACTCTCATTTGTTAAATGGAGCCACGATGTCCATATCTATAAATGAAGTCCTCTATCGATTAACAAATGAATATCACCAAACTATCGAGGATAGACTATGCGATATAATCGTACTCATTGATAGCTCAAATGATATCACCTGCAACCATAAGTCCATCATTTATCTCAGGATTAAGATAGACTCTCCGATTGTCCTGATAATGAAATTACTTTTATCTACTGACGGTTATAGATAAAGTATTTCATTGTGATCCTGTTCAATGCACCCAGTGCACTAGATTCTTTTGCTCGAAGACACTCCGATGATTTTAGACTCATCATATCTCATTTGATCCCACTCAATTGCTAGCAAAAGAATTCTACAACTTTAACAAGATAAAGGTGCCCAACCTTTAACTTAAGTTGTGAACAATATTCAAGACTAACTAAAGAATTGTGTCTACCACATACATATCCAGATGTATGAACAATTCTTCTTTTCTCATAGTCTTTAGACCTTATGATTATTTACTTTGACAATTATTAAACTATAAATGCTATAAGATTTGTTTAAAACAGAAATCACTTTATTAATATGAAAAAGATTGTTAATTACATTATTACACTCTTGCCATTGAGCATAATCCTAACAATGAATGGGTGAGGTGATGGGGGGACCCTCCCACACCCACATGTCTAAACAATTTTAAGAAATAATAATAATATATTAATAGGGTCAAACTAGATATTGGGATTGTCGGATTCCATATTTCGAATTTCGATTATCGGATTGAAAATTAGAAATTTAGGATTGGAAATGAAAAATAATTGGGTAAATAAGGTTTGGGGTGAGGGTGTGGGAACCTCCCCCCAACGCCCCCATACCCAGTTCCCCCAAATGTGGAATGGGGGTGCGGGTGGGGGGACCCTCCTCTGCTCCAATGGGCCCCCACACCAATCCCTAGTTTGCAATGAATTTACAAGGTTGCCAACATAGAGAGAAATCAGAATTGGTGAAGCAATGTGTTGGATCGAAAATTAAATACAATGATTTTTGCTTGGTTCGGCCAATCATTGCGTACTTTCATACTTTCAAGCTTCACCAAGCTTAGAATTCTCCGCTATGATCTCCAATTGGACTTCTGGGTGCCAATTAAACCTTTATAACAATTTCTACTTAGTGATCCCTCACACTAGGATTTCACCCAATACAAGTGTTCCTTAACGCTCAACAAATTTTTCTCACACTCAAATACAAATCTGAAAGATTGAGCATAAAAGAATCTCTTTCTCAAGGAGTAAATTAAAAGATTTAAGCATCAGAGTACGTACATGTGATATGATTTGATGACTAGAAGTAGCTCACATATCACTAAATGACTTCATATAGATGATAGGAAGGTTTGTAAGCTCTTAGAAGACTCAAAGAATGGCTAGAGTGATGAATTTATAGAAACTTTTCATTAGTAGCTATTTTTTGCCCGCTATAGTGAAAATTACACTTTGGTTACTATGGTCTATAAAATTATCATTTACTTCTCAATATTAAATTTGAAAATATAACCATTGGGACCTATTGAAATAAAGGTTTGCTCATATAGTTTTGGAACATTGCCATTTGGTCGCTATACAATTATAGTTTTGACCTCGTTGTTTCAAAATAGTGCACTTATACCCTTGATCGATCATAATAAATTATAGGTTGGATTTTCATGTCTAAATGAAAAATATAGTCCCAACCAATTTAGATAGAATCTAAGAACACATAGGATTAAAACAACTCTATAAGTCCCACCATTTTGTAATTGGCTTCACTACTACAAAAATGTTAAAAGACATCGGTTTTTAGGTAACCAATTTTTTTTTTTTTTTAAAAAAAAAACTTTTAGACATCGGTTCATAAAAAAACCGTTGTCTTAAATATTGCAGTTTGAAAAGACAACGGTTTTTGGGCAAACCAATATTTAAAAAAAAAAATGTTTAGACATCGGTTTTTATATGAACCGAAATATTGCGGTTTGAAAAGACAACGGTTTTTGGGAAAACCGGTATTAAAAAAAACGTTTAGACATCGGTTTCTATATGAACCGATGTCTTAAATATTACGATTTGAAAGGACAATAGTTTTTGGGAAAATCAATATTAAAAAAAAAAACGTTTAGACATTGGTTTTTATTTGAACCGATGTCTTAAATATTGCGGTTTGAAAAGACAACGGTTTTTTGGCAAACAGATATGGATTTATTTTACAATAAGATATCGATTTTTGGGCAAACCGATATTGAATAAGTAAACTTTTAAATTTCATAAATTTACTTTTAAATCATTTATTTAAAAAAAAATTAAAAAAATTGTTTATTTATTTTGCACCCTCTTGTTTCATACTAAGAGACACACATTAATAATTCAATTACCCATATAAATTAGTAATCCGAGTCTTACATTTGTTCATTAAATTGCAAAATGTATGTAGAGAAATATCTCCTATGTAGTGAGAGTTGTATTCCAAATCATACTTATTACAATTGATGTCACTAGTCTCATATAGAGTATAAACCCGTAACTCGACTATATATGTTTTAAAAAATATAATTTTATTAAAAGTTTCAATAAATATTTTTTAATATATATCTGTCGTAGAAATTAGAATTTTGATTAGTTGAATAAATTTAAATTTATCTAACAAGTTTTTTTTTTTCCTTCTAACAACTCATATAGGTTATATATAAATATTGTGCAATTGTTAACACATTAAATCTTGTAGTCAAGTGATAAAGGCTTACAACTTTTGACTTGAGGTTTCAAGTTCAACTCCTAATAATGATTATACGTCATCAGTTTTATATATAACCGATGTGTTTTAAAAATTGTTTACATCGGTTAATAACCGATTTTGTTGCATGTCATTTTTCTAAATCACTCAAATTGACATCGGTTATAAAACTTTGAAAAACCGATGTCGACCATGTAAAAAAAAAACGCTTTCTTTTGCGTTTTTTGTAGTAGTGCTTATTTCTATTACAAACCACAATAAGATACTTTTGTATGGGTAATTTAGATTCTTCATGGGATCATTGTGATCAAGCTTCCCATCATCTTAAGAGCATTCGGAGCCGTGCTTAAAGGTATAAACTACTTGACTTGTTCTCTTGAAAAGATTAAATGCACACACTCACAACTCATTCATTTGTGTCATTTTTAGTGTGCTTTTCACCTACTTCATACCTACACAACATTTATATAGCTTTAGGTGTGATTGACTGCTTCAAAAAGAGAAATTTTGTCTTGACCATGGTCTGGGCATGATATGTAGACTACAGTGTAGACCGCGTTAGATTCTAGTGGATCTTTGTTGAGTGTGTCGCGATTAGATAAATCGCAATTTCAACTATAGTCAATTCCAGTGACCAATCTATGGTATGGAGCGTGGACTTGGAACCGCAGTATGTGCCACGATGAATTCTAGAGAGTTCACATGGGTTGCTTACGCAAGATGTGAACCGTGGTGACAAGACTGCGATAGGTGCCATGTCAGCAGGTTGCCTTGGTTCAACGGTGCATGCACCACGGTCGACGTGTTTTTTGTAAAACATAGTGTTTTGACAAGACCTGCTATATAAACCTCTCTTTCTCTCATTTTCAACTACCAACCCCGAAAATTAGATCTTTAAGAGAGAGAGAGAGAATAGGGTTTCTAGTGAGAGAAACCTTCAAGATAGCATTTTTAACTCTCATTCATCAAATTCATGTGTGTTTAAAGCATCATCAAGCATCATTAAGCACGAGTCTTTATTAACTCTCCCTATGTTAGGTAAGAATAAATCTTTATATCATTTATTGTTCTTATTCTTTCTTTTACTTCACATTTATTGCATATTTTGAAGTATATAGAGATTCTCTTGGGGTTAGCTAATAACTAGGGTTTGTGGGTGTTTATATTCACATATAGTTAAGCATCGTTATGTTTATCTAGCATAAATTTTCATTGAGCATTCATACATGTTCACTTAGGCATTTATTCTCTTCTAGAGTCTAAGTCTTGTAGCTACATATGGTAGTGGTACAAGCAAGTGTCAATAATCACTACAAAAGGCCTGTTGGTAGATAGGTTTAAGTTATGATCCTTGAAAAGAGTGACTAGGGTTGTCAACTTAGGATGTAATTAAACTATCATATAGTAGATTTATGTGACTAAATGGCTAGCAAGGCTAGTCTCGTGGGTTTTTTTTTTCAGTTGAAATCGAGTGTTGTTGTCTTTATTGTAATTGGGTTTTAATTTTGACTAATAAAAAATTTGGTAACTTTATCGATTAGCAATCTGTTCACATCTCCTATAGGTTAATTGTATTTGTAATGGACACAATTTTAATTGGTATTAAAGTAGGTTCCTAGATATACTTAGGTAGATGCTTTCTTTCTATTATGTCTTGCACTTGCATCTCATACATTTCATCAAATACTATGAGTGGGAGTGAAATGTATAAATTGAGAGCTTCGAATTCAAGGCCACTGTTACTTACCGATGACAACTATTCATTTTAAAAAGGAAGAACGAAGTCCTTCCTTTCAGCTATTAATGAGCATGTTTGGATGGTCATGGAAGACGAGTACACTCCACCAACTGTGGTAGCTGAAGACAGAACCACCATACCCAAACCGAAATCTTCATGGACTATTCAAGAGTTCGAACAAGCCAAGTGGAACTCTAAGGCAATATTGGCATGTCTTGTTCTATGCAATGAATGACAATCAATACAAACTCATCCAAATTACAAGAAATGCACATAAAGCTTGGAAGGTCCTTCAAACCACATATTAAAGCACATGGAAAATGAAGTTGTCAAAGCTCCAAGCTTTTCAGACTCAATTTGAGACTATAAGGATGGACGAGAATGAGTCATTCGATGAATTTCAGATCAAGTTGATGGACATTGTCAATCAAAGTCATCAACTAAGAGATCCTTACTCCGAACTAGAATCATTCATAAGATTCTTAGATCTCTTCCTAATAGATTCGAGTCAAAAGTGATGACCATTGAAGAAAATAGTCACTTGAAGAATTTGAAGGTGAATCAACTCATCAGCAAGTTACAAGCTTATGAGTCAAGGAAGCTTACCACTCCAATCAAGTAGCAAAAAGGGATCTCTTTGAAGGCCGCCAAAGAGGATAGCGATTCCGATGATGAGTGAACAAGTTCAAGAGATTCATGAACCATGATAAGAAAAGAATGAGCTCCAAAGGAAAAGAGTTAAAGAAGAAAACACCCTTTAAAAAGGGTAAGCCAAGTCAAGACAAGCCTTCTAGAAAAGGTGTTCAGTGCTTCGAATGTGGTGGAATCAGGCACATTTCCCCTGAATGTGGGAACTTGAAGGAAAAACAGAAAGGGAAAGTAATGGCATCTACTTAGAGTGATAATGATGACCAAATAGACAAATAAGACTCATTGGATGATGAAGATGGTGTGGCAAACTTCACTGTTTTTGCGGTTCCTAACATGAATAATGAATAAGAAGATAACAATGCATTAATTCTTGATCTTGAAGAAGAAACATGTGAAGATATTTCTAGATGGGATGATGAGATGGAAAAAAAAAGGAGAAAATTATTCAAATGTTGATGAGTCAAGTGATGAGAGTTCGTCAAACTCTGGTGATGATAGTAGTGATGATGAAATTTCAAGGTTGAATCTTGCCAATCATGAAGATGAAAGTGATGTGGATATTACCATAAGATATAACAGATTTAAATGCATGGCAATCATGGTCAACTCATTACTTATGGAACTGAATTTATGTATCAACACGGGTTGGAAATGATTGCAAAAGATGTTGAAACTTTTAGTCGTTTTCTCGGAAGACTAAGGAGAATTGCTAGAAGTGAAAACCTAAATTTGTCCCTATGGATAGAGCGTCTTGAAGAATTGAAAGACTTAGTAGAAGCCAAAGATGAATCCTTGAGACTAGCCAAGGAAAATGAAGAAAGGTTAATGAAAGAACTTGAAGAAGCTAGATAAACCTCTTCAAGTGCGAAGACAAGCTCTGAAAAGCTTGATATCATGTTAAGCATTGGCAAGAAACATGGAGATAGGAGAGGACTTGGGTTCGTTGATGATGGGATCACTCCTTCTTGTGACAAGATGGTTTTTGTGAAGGTTTCCAAATTGCCTCTTCCATTTAACATCCCAAGAAGACAATTTAATTGGGGGGATCCTTAAAGAGTGCCAACTTAAAGATGCTTCCAAAGAATCAAGCTCAACCTCAACCAATAGGGATGTCTCAACCAAAGTTTCACCAACCAAAGGAGCAAAATAAACAAGCTCAACAACAACAAGCTCAACTAAGAAGACAACAATCACCAGTTCAACAACAAAGAAGAATTCAACAGGTGCAACATCACAAGCAACCTTAACGGAAGAGTAAAGCTTCGATGAAATCATAAGGCCATGGTGTAACTTCTCCATTTGTTCCTATATGTCATTTCTGTGGTGTTATTGGTCACTTTAAGCCAAATTGTTTCAAATATATTAAAAAATGTAAGGTTGATGGCATGATAGAAAAAAGAAGAAAGCGTAGATCCAACATGCATGAACTTAGGAAATCTATAGACCCTGAACAAATGGAAACTAGGAATGAAAAGTTTGCACTTAGGTGGACTAGAAAAAATAACTATACATGTCATGTTGCACACATAGCTTTAAAGGCAAATGTATCTAATTCTTGGTACTTAGATAATGGGTGCTACAGGCACATGACCGAGAATAAGAACTTTTTTGAGTCTATTATCTTAGGAGAATGTAGGTATATCATTTTTGGTGATGGCTCTCATAAGAAAGTCATTGGAAAGGGAAACATTGTTTTCCTGGATTACCTTTTCTCTCAAATGCATTTCTAGTAGATGGCTTAGAAAATCTAATAAGCATTTATCATCTTAGTGATAAGGTTCACTATGTTCTTTTTAGCATAATGGATGCTCTATCATGAAGGTTAACAGTGAAGTAATCATGAAATAAAATAGATCATCTGATAATTGTTATTGCCCTGATGTTAATGATGTTTGTTGTAAGATGAACAAGAATGAACAGGTTAAGCTATGGCACCAAAGGCTTGGACATATGAATTATTGAGACTTAAAGGTCTTTGAGAAGTACCTAATGGTGTAAGGACTTCCTGAACTCAGAAAGAAGATTGAAGGAGTTTATGGTTCATGCCAACAAGGCAAGCAAACTAAGAGCATCCACAAGAAATGAAATAGACTTGCCACCAAATAACCGTTGAAGCTACTTCTCATGGATCTTATAGGTCCAATGCAAACGGAAAGCTTAGGGATGAGAAATATATATTTGTGTGCGTTGATGATTTCTTCTCTAGGTATACATGGGTTTATTTTCTTAAAGAAAAATCAGAATCTTTTGATAAGTTTAAAATGTTTTACATTAAATTCAAAATGAGAAAAATTCTCATATTAAAAGCATTAAAAGAATTAGTAATGATCATGGTAAAGAATTTGAGAATGCATGCTTTGAATCATTTTGTAATAACCTAGACATTTCTCATGAATTTTCGGCTCCTAGGATACCTCAACAAAATGGAGTTGTTAAGAGGAAAAATAGTCTTGCAAGAGATGACTTGTGTCATGTTGCTTAGCAACAAGGTTCATCGTAACCTTTGGGTAGAGGCCATTAACATTGCTCGCTATATAGGAAACCGTGTTTTTTCTAAGACTTGGTATTAGATAAACATCCTATGAATTGTGGAAAGGTAAAAAGTCAAATATTAGCTACATCCACACCTTTGTAAGTAAATGTTGCATCCTTAATAACCGTGATCAACTTAAAAAATTTGATGCTAAGAGTGATGTAGGTATATTTATTGGCTATGCCAATAATAGTAAAGCCTATAGGGTTTACAATTTGAAGACACATTATATCATAGAATCATCCAATGTTGTTATCGATGATTGTAAGCTTAAAACCAATGACCACAATGAGGATGATGAGGTTGTTAGTAATCTCTCTTTAATGAACAATAGTGAGACTTTGAGTGAAGTATAGTCAAACCAAAGTGAAGAGGAAGTTCAACCTCTTGATATGGTCACACCTTCGAACCCTCCTAAACCCACTCCTTGGATTAGACATCTTCATTACCAAGATGATATCATTGGAGATGTTGATGTTGAGATTAGAACTAGATGTCAAATAGATAACCAAATTAGCTATACTTGTTATACCTCACAAATTGAGCCCAAAAATGTCGATGAGGCCTTTAAAGATGAATTTTGGGTTCTTACTAAGCAAAAGAGCTAAATTAATTTTGAGGTATGGTCTTTTGTTCTTAAACCCAAAGACACAAATGTGATAGGAACAAAATGGGTTTTTATGAACAAATCTGATGAAGATGGCAACATTGTGTGCCCAGTCGGTATTGGTGGAGTGTTACGGGACTCTAGAGGGAAAGTTTTATGCACGTTCTTGGACCGTATTGGGATTCATGATACTAATACGACATATATTTTAGCTATTGCTAGGGCATGTCAACTTTGTGTGTCTAGACTAAAGGTGTCAATACAGGTTGGCGGGTCGTGTTAGGGCCAACCCGAACACGACATGATTATTTTTGGGTCAACCCGAACACGACACGATTTTTAAATGGGTTAGACCCCCTTGATCCAAACACGACATGAATAAAAATGGGTCAACATGAACACAGCACAGCTAACCCGTTTAATTAACGGGTTTAGTGGGTCGTGTCAAATGACCCATTTACACGACCCATTTAACCTGTTAATATTAATTTCACTAAAATACATTAAAAACACACTAAAATACAACAATAGTTATAATACTAATCAAATAAATCCCCAATCTGGAATGTCAAAACGATACTTAAGAGTTATGATCATGCTAAATCTAAAAATACAAATCCATAATTAAGTTCACAAATACAAATCTACAAGTTCATAATAAAATAAAAGGCATCCAATATTCAAAAACCAAAACATGTTAACAGACATAACAGTTAACTCTTCTTGATGCCTTGAATCCTTGATGTTAAACTTCTTGCAGACTTGCTGTCCATAAACCTACAAGATAAATTTAATACATTAGATAATAACTTGGAAGTTTTAAGAAATAAGAAAAATACTTTTAACAAACAAGTGTATATGATTTTACCACTAATCGCCAAAGTGAGATGTGGCACTTTCGATAGATAGACCTGGACTGTACTCGAGAGTTAACTTTGAAAATGCCTACAAAGTTATACTAAACAACCTAGAGAGGGGGTGAATAGGTTGACACACTAGTTTTAAAAACTCTTTCGTGACTAGTGTCAAAACCTTGGTGAGCATATAATAAACCTTGAACAAGATTGTTATGAGAAAAACAATTTGCACAAGTATGCTCAATTCACCACACTTAGTCTACAAAACATATACCAAGAAACAATGCATCTCATATACAAGTATATTCAATAAAGAGCACATTCTACAATTTGTATTATGAATATTACAATGAAAGATCACTAAGTAAAACTATACAACTTTATATAGAATATTGCAAGATACAAAGTTCAAACACTTACAAGATACAAGAAACAAATGTTGATTCAACAAACAATGTGTCCATCTCTTTCTTTATCAATAACATGTTTACAAGGATGTGAAGAATTAAAGATCATAAACAAGTTATATTGAACAAACATACAAATATAAAGAGATAGAGATAGAGACAAAGACATTTGACACATTGATTTTTACGTGGTAAACCTCCGAAGAGGAAACATCCACGGGTTGAATCCATAACCATCGGCAAAGCAAATCCACGATATGAAAAGGACATACACACTCAAGACTATCAACTTTATGATATCCATCTCAAGCTATCAAATCCTAATCTAACCCTCGGGCTAGTGAATCACAAAGCCTACTCCCTATCCAAGGTGTGTCCTACACCTCTAGGAAGCAACTCCCTATCCAAGGCTCTCAAACCTCTAGGAAGATTTCCTTGCTTAGCCATCTAGATCATAAGGATCCTAGTCAAGCTTCCCTAGCTCAACCATCCGGAGTACCACACTCCTAACTAAGACTTTTGCTTAGTTATCCGGATTCTTTTGATCCTAACTAAGGCTTCTTGCTTGGCTATCCGGAATCCTTTCCTAGCCAAGTCTTCTTGCTCAAATTGAAGCTTCACTCACTCTAAGATGAGACTTCCACCTTATGCAAGGCAAATGATCTCAGTGATGCAAATGATGCAAACACATGCAACATAGAATATATGATCAATACATCCTATGGAAACTAGAAATAATCAATGAGCACACAATGTATATTTTTCTAGTTTATGATCCAAAACATGACACCACACAAAATGATGCATGAGCATATGAAAATGTATGGATAAGGTACACTCCATGAAGATCTAGACATAGACAACAAAGCACACAAAATAAGGTTGTCTAGACCTTAAACATGAACAATAATCTAGAGCATGCAAAACACCTAAAACATGTCAAATCCTAGATTCTATTCATGTTACTAAAGCTTGAAAACAAAGCGTTATCATTAAGCATATATTCAAGACTTTAGAACACAAACAACAAAAAATGCTAGAATGACAAGATATGATCAATGAATATTCTAGCAAGTACTTAGAGCAAATATATTCATAATAATCAATTAAATCCTAATTAGCTCTAAATACAAAATCAAATGAGCTAATCCTAGAATTATTCAATTAAAGGATCAAAGCACATTTCAAGGATTATTAATCATAAAATGATTCAATCAAATCTCAAATAATCCTAGATGTCAATCTAATCACAATACAACTCTCAATCATGTGAAAAACAAAGAATCCAATAATCTAGTCCACATGTGTCTCTAATTAGACTTTTCAATTAGATTGATTATGAAGCTATCTTTCTCAATAGCATTCACCATACATACACATACATATAGAAGAAGAAACTCCAAGCAAATTGAAGGTTTAAAAATATGAAATCACCAAGATATGAACTCTACCTTGATTTCACGAGCTGGTTCGGTTTTCTGAGTAGATCACTCTGAAAATTAATCAAACAGCTACAAGATCACTTGTAAAAGGTAGAGGACTCGATTACGAATAATCTCCAACTTGAATCACTCAATTATGATTTCGTATAAGAAAGTTATGGTGTTTGGAAGTTGAGAAAATTGGAGAGAAAAAATTTGACGGGATTTCAAACTTTTCTTCTTGAAAACAAATGGAGAGAGATGGAGGTATTTAAAAGGAAGGAGAGAGAAGAAGATTGTCAGCCAATAAAAATAGGCCACCTCAGCCCAAGGCCGTGTGGGGCGCGTGTGCCACACGGGACCAGAGGGCTGGTTGGACCGTGTGGCACACGGCCTCCACACGGGGTGGCCATGCCAAGGCCCAACGGCCATGGTGCTTCTCCCGCACACCTCTCGCGTTCTTCAGTCGTATTCGGGCATCCAAACTCCGAATTCAAATCCATTTTCGGATTACAAACCATGACTCCGTCACGCACAACGAAGACTATGAAACTTTGACAAATGGTTGAGAATTCATCTTGGAAAATGACGACGAACACAACTCAACGAATGAGAACGAAAAGTAGCGTAGCTACATCGTTTGGACTCGAAACTAAATGAATGAGTAACCGAAATGACCAGGACTCAATAAGGAATCAATTAAAAACATGTACAAGACCAAAACATAAGAAACACAAACATACAAACACAAGTTCACATATGAATGCCGTTTCCTAGACATAGTCTTAGAACATGCAACTCTAAAGTGTATGAGCATTTGAGTTCAATGCATGAGCATACAAAAACATGTGAATGTGTTATATAAATGATGCATAATGATGCAGGGACACTTGTGAATGATTTTTGTGTGTGTGCCTTACGCCTTACAAGAGGAAGAAGAAACTTTATACCTTTAGCATCCAAGTACACGCTTTTCCTCTTGAAGACGATATTTGCATGAGATGTTGCTTCTTCAACTTTGAGGCTTCTTTCTTCTAAGAATCACCTAAGCAACAACTAATACAAATAAAGAGAGTTTTGCAATGGAATCAAGCCAACACAAATAAAGGATCTTACAAACTTCAAAATATCTTCAGCAACTTCATCCACTTCAAGAGTTTCACTCACTACAATAATACGAATATTAATGTTATTATACTTAAATATTAATCAAGTAAACACCAAGTAATAAAAAGCTTACCATTTTCTCCTTGCATCCAATCTCTAGTGCAAACTATTGCCTCCACCACATCCAATTTTAGTAAACTGTGAAACCGATCAAGGACTCGACCACCAACACTAAATACCAATTCGGATGCCACTATAAATACTGGGATGCTCAAAATATCACGGGCCATGATCGAAAGATCGGGTAACAGATCATATTGACCTTCCAAAAGTCCAAAACATCCAAATTCGATGACATTTCAAGTTTTGGTTCATCCAAGTATAGCTCCCATTGTGATTTTTGGATACAAACAGTGGAATGTTCTTGTTGGTTGTAAGCTTCATACTCATGTACATATAGTTTAAAGCAAAATAAATAAATAAAGAAAGTTAATGTTATAAATAAAATTATAAAACAAAACAGAAAAATAACAGTTGTAAAACAGAAAAATAGCAAAGTTAATGTCATTACCTGTATAATGTTTGTAGTGAATGAAACAAATTATAAAGTGTGTCTAAAAAACCTAGAGTGGGGTGAATGGGTTGTTAATCCGATTAGTTACCAAATTTTCTGATTAGTCATTTTCAAACCCAATACAATGAAATACAATAAACATAATTAAAGTGCGGAAAACAATAAATTGCACGTTGATTAATTTACGTGAGAAACCCACAACTGGGAAAAACTCACGAGATATTCTGCTAGCCACACACGGTCCTCAAATCCACTATTTGTAATGATATTTGCAACATAGGTTGCTCTCAACTATTCTCGGTTACTAACCCACCACTACTACCTTGTGGGCCTTTAATAGTGATCCTAGACTCACTTGCTTGTGCATTAAGCAACTTAGTCACAC
This sequence comes from Acer campestre, assembly GCA_954870605.1. Classification (NCBI taxonomy): domain Eukaryota; kingdom Viridiplantae; phylum Streptophyta; class Magnoliopsida; order Sapindales; family Sapindaceae; genus Acer; species Acer campestre. The sequence continues at coordinate 16,277,504 of OX940805.1, read as the reverse complement.
GGTTTAACTTCTCAAAGAAGAAATCAACAACCTATGTGAATATTATGACAATATTCTAAATGCAAATAATGCTAGGTTACACTAGATGCTTAATTAGAGATTTAAAGAGAAGTCACTAAACTCTAATTATCAATGCCTAAATGAATACTCATAAAGACCTAACTAGATGGCAGGAAATCACTCAACATGCTAGCTATCACAAACAACCACAATCAATCAACAATATGTTTCACAAAGTATTTAACTTATACTTAACATATATTCATGTGGTAGAATCAATGCATTTAGTCACAATAAATGCAAACCTAGAATAATTTCTATCAAAAACTATCTCAATCAATCAATGAGATAACTTAGCTAGATGTTATATAAACTTGAAATCCTAGCTATCACAAAACAAAAACTCAATCGATCAACACAAACATCACAACTTGTAGATTAATCTTAATCCAGATGCCAACAAGTCATAAATATGATTTCTTGCTAAGTAAGATCATAAAATGAATGAAGATGGTGTTCAACTTACCAAGTCATGTGTGTAGAAGAAGACTCGTGCATGAGCACATCCTAGATGATCCTAGATAATGCTTAGATGATGATTTATGAATTAAAGAAGTAATCTTTTTGCCTTTTCTCTCAAGTATCTCTCTATGTCTCTTTAGGGTTCTTAATATGCAAAAGTTGAGTTCAAGAGAATGAGATAATGGTATATTTATAGAGAGCGAGAAAAGGCTTGGTGAAAAGACAAGTTTGCCCCTGAAACGCACTGATTGGCGGTTTCAAACCGTCGATCACAACCGCCGAATTGAACCCGAGAACATCATGTATCAACGACGGTTTCATGGCTGCTGATCACAACTGCGTTTTTGAACCCGAAAGATCAATCAGGTCTCAAATGGCGGTTTCATTCAGCGGCCTGGCCGCCGATCATAACCGTTTTTTCATCAAATGTGGTGAAACCAAAGGATAAGACAAGAGATTTCTCTGAAGGCGATCCTCACGCTAAACCAAGCACACCAACATGCATGCGCAGACATTTTCGAATAAACTTCGGGAAGCGAATTACAAGACACACTATCAACACAACACAAACCATCAAAGAGGTGCAAGTGTGAAGTGTGAAGAGAATGCACACAAGAAGCAATGAACACAAATGCAAGCATGATAAGTTATGTGTGCAACTAAGTCTCTTCAATGGAATTAAGCACAAGTGATTTACCTTTGAAGTGCTTATCATCTTGAGGTCTTAAGATGGTCTTTGAGCTTGATCACCAACAATTAAGCACCTAAGCTACCCTTACATATCAAACCTCAATTGTGGTTTGTCAACGAAATAAGCCAATTAAAAATGAGGAATTTATAGTGAAGATGTCACCGCCCAAATCAGTGATGGTGTCACCACCTCCACTAGAACTAGGTAATAATGTTGAACTTGATCCCCTTGTACTCATTGAAGTGAGGGTGTACTCATTGAACAAAGATAACAACTTGTTCCAAACATTGTCTAGCTCCGATTTCTTGTAAGCAAAGTCCACAAATGTCATCTTATAGCGAGGATCTAAAATCAAAGCTGTTGCCAAGATAACACTAAACTCACCCCAATACTTGTAGTATTTTTGGTACATTTGAATGGCCTAACAAAACTTCCACCAAAGAAAACTAGAAATAGTATACCAAAAATTCACAATAATCTAGATACGGTAACAACTCAAAGTATTTCATGATTTTCCATAGCTTTTGAGCTCATAAACTTTGATAAAGGCATTTCAAGCTTCAATGTGTTTTTTGTTAACATACCCACAAACACCCAACACACTTTGCATGTATATACTGAGAAACACAAAACATATTCACAATATCAAGTAACAACCAACTCAAATCAAATAAATTTGATACATTTACCTAGAAAATAAATACAATTAAAATTAAGTTTCCCAAAATATTTAAAGTTTACGAGGTCTACCTTTACCAGCAACTTAAGTCCTTTTCCAACCAAAAATTTGGCTCAATCTCAATTGTTAAACCTGTAATATGCAAAATGAAAAGTACAAATGTATAAATTAGATTTTTTTTAAAAAATAGAAAATCAACAAGAGAGTGAAATAGATTTTTCTATAGCAAATACAATATATAAAGACAAGCTCATTTTGACTAAAAAGAACTATATTTTGAAAAAAAAAAAAAATTATTGTAATCTGAACTTGATTTGAGCATTGTACTTTTAATTTATAAAACTATTAGTGGTTTCAAACAAAATGTTTAGCAAGTTAAATCAATTGATCCAAGCTTGTAATAAAATAAAATTGATTTGAATGTTGCAAATATTAATAACCATGAATTACAAAACTTCAAGAAAAGTGGAAAGAATTGATAAAAAAAAAAAAAAAATGAAAATTTAAAAAACCATCAAATCCTGTAACAACTCAAAGCATTTCAATTCCTCAACTGGCAACAAATCTTCAAGCCTGACGAGTCTATTTTACTTCTTAATGACAACAACTGTGAAATCCAACCAAATTAAAGCTAAAAATAAATAAATAAATAAATAGCTTGAATCTTAATAATTTTCTTTTGTAAAATTGCTAAAACAGTAGGAGTGAGATAAATACCCTACAAATTTGGAATTTTACAGAATTTAATGTACTAACAAAAAAAGTTAAAGATTTTAGTTCACTTACAATAAACAACTCAGTTTTATGAGAGCTTCGAGAGATGTTTGGATAATTGGAGAAATAAAGGATGACAGAAATTTAAGCTGTGAGAAGTTTTAAGATAGGGAAATTGTTTGTTTGTTTGTTTGTTTTTTTTTTTTTTTTTTTTTTTTTTTTTTTTTTTTTTTTTTTTTTTGTTTAGATACAATGAAATTGTGATAGTGAGAACTTTTCAGATAAAGCGAGATTTTGTTTGGTGTTGAAAATAAGAAGTAAAAGTTTTAAACAAATTATTAAAGATTAATAAAAGTTAAAAAAAAAAAAATTGAAAAAGAAATTTGTTCAATTATTAGAAACAATCAATGATATTTTACAGTTAATAAGTGAATGTTCTAAAAAACTGTCAACTCTTCTTGACAGTTAAAAATGAATATCAATTTTTATAAGTTTATTGACAGTTTTACAAAACTGTCAAAAAATATGGGTTTTCTTGTAATGTACTTAGTAAGTGTATTGGGATTTGCAATATGCCGTAATTTTGTTTGGATTGACCCGAAATGAGAAGCTCCTTTGTCTATTTCATGATAAAAAGGGGAGTATTTCAATTATTGTTTCGTGCATAAAGGGGAGGTTGCTACATCGGGGGGTAACTCTTTAGGGGGAGCATACTTCTTTTTGCATTGTTTTGAATATCTCACATGTGCTTGTTGTCTTGGAAAAGTTGCTTGTTATTTGTTTCTCATAGGTGTGCTTTGGAGACCTTGGAGACTAGTTTTTAAGTATCTCTTTGTAATAGTGAGAATGTACGTGTTCAAATGTTGACATTTTGTAATTGGCTTATTTCCTTGTTTTTGTGAGTGGGTGGTAAGTCCCAACATTTTGTAATTGGCTTATTTATGTGAGAAACCACAATGGGAAATTTAGGTTCTTCATGGGATCATTGTGATCATGATTGGAAAGCTTCCCTGCATCTCAAGAGCTTTAAGAGACGTGCTTAAAGGTATAAACTATGTAACTTGTTCTCTTGAAGAGATTAAGTGCACACACTCATAGCTCATTCATTTGTGTCATTTTTAGTGTGCATTTCACCCACTTCACACTTGCACAACATTCATATAGTGTGATTGACTACTTGAAAAAGAGAAATTTTCTCTAGACCATAGTCTAGGACGAAGTACGTAGACCGCAATAGATTAAAGTTGATCCATGTTGACTGTGTCGTGGTTGGATAAACAACTGTTTAAACTGCGGTCAATTCCAGTGACCACTTTGTGGTATGGAGCGCGGTCTGGGAACCGTAGTACGTGCCGCAATGAATTCTAAAGAGTTCACGAGGGTTGCTTACACGGGACGTAAACTGTGGTGACATGACCGCGGTGGGTGCCATGTTAGTAGGTTGTCCTAGTTCTGTGGTGTGAACCATGGTGCTTTCACTGCAGTCGACGTGTTTTTTACAAAACGTAACATTTTGACTGGACCTGCTATATAAACCTCTCTTTTTCTCTTTATCAACTACCAACTCCAAAAATTAGTTCGTTAAAAGAGAATAGGGTTTCTAGTGAGAGAAACCTCCTAGATAGCATTTTTAACTCTCCACCCTCAAATCCATGTGTTTTTAAAGCATCATTAAGCATGGGTTTTCATTAAATCTCCTTGTGTTAGGTAAGAACAACACTTTACATCATTTATTGCTCTTATTCTTTCTTTTACTTCATATTTATTGCATATTTAAAAGTATATGGAGATTGTCTTGGGGTTAGCTAGGCTTATGGGTGTTTATATTCACATATAGTTAAGCATATTTGTGTTTTTTTAGCATAAATTTGCATTGAGCATTCATACATGTTCACTTAGGCATTTATTCTCTTCTAGAGTCCAAGTCTTCAAGCTACATGTGGTAGTGGTACAAGGAAGTGTCAAATATCACTATAAAAGCCCCGCTGGTAGATAGGTTTAAGTTACGATCCTTGAGAAGAGTGATTAGGGCTGTCAACTTAGGATGTAATTAAACTATCATATATTAGATTTTTGTGACTAAGTGGCTAGTAAGGCTAGTTTTGTGGGTTTTTCCTAGTTGGAGGATTTCCCATGTAAAAATCAAGTGGTGTTGTCTTTGTAGCTTATTTACTTGATTTTTATTGCAATTGGTTTTAATTTTGACTGATCAAAAATTTGTTAATATTATCGATTACCAACCTATTCAACATCATTCCCCTCCCCCCCATATAAGGAAAATATAAATGAATCCTTCCCAAAATTTAGTATAAAAAAAAAAGGTATTCATTATATTATTGTTCCATAAATAGAAAATGGAATCTCCTTTTTCAAAATTTATTAATTATGTAATAAATTATTTTGACCGGTTTTTGGTTATTTTTTACAAATACTTAATACCTACCCATATGTGCTTGCCCTTACAATTTATTATTTAAGGGCTTGAGTTTGTAGGGTGTCGATCTACAATCGATACGGATCGGGTCGTATGTTGTTAGACCCAATGCAACTTGGGTTAAGTTTCCGTGGATCGTGTTGTCGTCTGCTGGATTGACCTGCAAAAGAGCTTAGTCGACCGAAATTGATATTGGTCGTCCGACCTAATAATCTGCAAAAATAGAAGAACAGATAAAATAGAACAGCAAATAAAGAGAATAGCAAAGGAATTGGTTTAGATTGATAGCCTTAGTTATGCTTGGGCTGAGCAATGATGATCGTGATAATGTGGATTCCGGTGACCGTGATTCTTTTGAGACAGAATTTCAGTACGCTTTCTTAAGCTTGTTTTTCTATATCCCTCTACTGAAAAGAATGCTTGGCTATTTATAGGAAAACTTTTAGGTAACCGTTCGAAGTAGGTAGGTAGGATAGAGGACTGATTGTGGGCGAGATCCTAGGAGAGATTCTCTCCCCCAAAATCTCGCTGTTAACACACCTGGCTGACTTGGTCTTTCAAACGACCAAGTCACATTGTTGCTGTCTTCGTTGGGCTCGCTGGACTCTCTAAACTTGGGCCAAAGTTTAGTTTAGTTTAGTTTGGGCTTTTGCACTCTTGGGCCTATGGGCCATTTTTGGCTACCACAGTTTGTCCCCCACTCTCTAAAGAGTTATTAATGAAGTAGAGAGTGATTCAATCGACCGTTGTCGAACGAAAATGAATTCAACTTTTAGTCGACTGAATTCGTAGCTAACTTGTTGAGACGAGCTTTTAACGTCGTCTGAATACAAAATCTTGAGTCGACATGATCTGTTATTGCCTACTCGACATGGTTTCTTGAAGTAGTTTGAACACTTGAGTTGGAATTAATTTATATGAACTGTGTTGAAACGCCAACCTAGTTTGATAAGAATTGAGCTGTTTATCGAAACAAAGGATGTCGTACTACCAACGTCGTTCGACGAATATTCTGAAATGAGGGCAAACCAAAGGTCAAATTGAAAAGACATCTGCCGCTTCTGAAACCCTAGGATGACATCAGAGCATTAAATTTTGGCGTGCTTGGTTTGCTCGAGGGATTTTGAAATTCAAAAAACTCATCATGAGCAGTTGCGTGCGTGCGTGGGTTATCGGTAACTGTAAGGTTGCAACCACTTCTGGTGTAGACACGTGGCAAAAGGGGTGCAAAGGGTTTGAGTTATAAATATAACCTCCCAACCCTTTTAAACCACTTTTGCGAAGAACACACCGTCTGAGCTGCCACTTTCGTGAAGAACACACCGTCGAACTCAGGAAATCTTCAGGAGCTTCCAGCAACCCCAACCGTTTCACACCGGAATTCTACTTCTTTTTCTTCTCAAAGGTGACTATTCTTCTCTTTATCTTTCAGTTTTTCCTGAAAAAACTTTGCTATTTGAAATAAGGGATAAAAACGTAAAGAGATGTGAGTATTTACTTGAATAATAGAGTTCTGGGTTTGAATGCATTGTTCTTCATTGTTCTTCATTGTTTTTTGGTTGTTTGTTTGATTTTGATCTTTGTTTGCATAGTTATCTGTATTGCTCGGTGTTTATTTATTTCATACGACCGATGTAGACTGAAAGCTTTATTCAGTCGACTTTGTAGGACGTTAGAACTTGTAGATGGTAGGTTTTAAGACGACGATCCTAGAATAGGATTTTAGAAACCTTAGGTTGTGATTGTAGCGCCACAGCTTCTGACTTGTGCATTTTTTGCCTTGTCAGCTTTAGGAGGCACTATGTCGAACGACGATGTTAGCATGTCGAGTGGAGAAATATTCCTGTCGAGCGACAACACCATATCTGATCCGAAATATAGTTGGACAAGCGAAGGGGAGGATAGTGTTGAAGTTGATAGTGGTGTCGGCGTTGATCGACGAGTTACACTAGAGGATCCGTCGAACGTCGTTTCGATAAACACAAATAGGATACTAGAACAAGGCGGCGTACGTGCGGTTGCGTCGATAGTCGACCATCCAGAATATATAGATGTAGACGAGGCCACTACATCCGGTCGACCAGTAGGTGTGCTAGAAGAAAGTCCGTCAAGTTTGGTGTCGGAGGAAAACTTGTGCCTGCTGAGGGAAATTTACGGCATCCCTAGTAGTGTCGAGTTGCGTGCACTAAAGGAGTATGAAAAGGCCGACTGGGACATAGCTGAGTGGACATGTCTTTATGAATACACATTCCGTCTGGGGTTTAGGTTCCCCATTCCCCCTTTGGTGCGACGAACATTATTGTACTACGACCTTGCTCCGGGTCAGCTAATGCCAAACACATGGAGGATCTTGCTAAGTTTGAGTATACTTAGTGAGAGATACAGCATACCATTTGGGATGTCGAGCCTCCTCCACAACTATTATTTGAATGAGCACATATACGACCGAGGTCGCTATATGTTAGTACCTAGAAGTAAGGAGCAGCAGATCATTACCGACACGACAACGAACGATCGAAATTGGAAGGATACCTACTTTTTTGCAAAAGGTCCTCCAGTCGACGGTCCTTGGTTCGTGGACAATGAGCCGTATGTTTTAAGACGGATTTGGAACCGATATGGTGAGTGTCGTCCGAGTTTTGTCGTAGATAGGTTTCTTACTTTTACCTGATTTCTTTGCTGATACCTAGCTTATTTTGTAGAAATAAAGGGCTTAGAGGCCAAACCGTCGAGCAAAATTGCTCCTGTTCGCACTGCAGCAATGCTGAATATCCCTGAAAAGGATAGAAGCTGTAAAGTGTTGTTAACAGAAGGTAAACTTAGGCCTACCAGGCTATGGAGGTGGTCGACTCATAATAGGTCGCGAGCGCCATATCCTAACGTGAAGGATTTCTTGTCGTATATCTGGATTAGGAGGAGTTTCGAAATTCTTCAATATTCAATGACATTCTTGTCGCCTGTTTCTGACAATGAACGTCGTGTTGCAGTGACATCAATGGCAAATGCAAGGGTGAATATCCCGGAGACTGCAGACGCCCTGAAGAATCTCAGGGACGACCTGATGAAGAAGCGACAAGCAGCAGCAGCAAAGAAGAAACAGGCGGGGAAGTCGGCTGGAGGCTCTGCGCAACCGCAAGAACAGGCCTATGAATCTTCTCCTGAACGGTCTCCTCAGAAGAAGAGGCCGAGGAAGAATCCGCCGGCCGACAAAGGGAAGAGGGTCGAGTCGACTGCTAGAAAACAAGCGGCTGTCTCGCAGCCGGACTCGTCGACAGCGACCCTTTCTAATCTGTCATCGTTCGACGATCCAACTTCTTTTTTGGATAAGTCGTTCGACTATGTCCTTCCTGCAGATGAGAAGCACCTGCAGAAGATGAAACTTGAGGAAGTCTTCGACACGACATTCCTCTCGGCATTCCATGTGAGTTGCATACATTATATATATATATATATTATTTTTTATTTGATGTCGTTCTATTTATGCTGACTTTCGACGCTGTGCAGTCTTTGCAGGCTTCTCTACACTTGTATGGGAGGTACAAGTCGTTGGGTGAAAAGTATGGGAAGCAGCGGAAGCTTGTCGACGTCACTAGGCAGGAGAAGGCCCAGGCCGACAAAGCAGTCGAGGAGCTCACAAGAAAAAACTTGGCTCTTGAAAAAGAGTTGAGTGATATGAAGGCCGACAGGGATCGACATTCCATGGAGTCGACCGAAGCTCGTGCCGCCTTGATTGAAGAGCAGCATAATGTTGCTGCTCTAAAGGCTCAGCTGACGTCGATCGCCTCTGCTGCGTTAATTAAGGCGAAAGCAGAGCTGTACAAGGAATATATGTCGGGCCAACATGTAAATTGGAGCCGCGACGAAATGCAGGAGATGGTTGAGACTTATGATGAGATGCGTCGGCTGGAGGAGGACGACAACGCACTCCCCGAAGGTGCCGATGTTGCTGGCCTCCAGTCTGCTATCGATCCACCAATCGACAATCAATCTCCTGCTGATCCCATTGAAGCTGCTTCCCTCCTTGATCCCCCTGCCGTCTGAAATTTAATTTTAATTCGAACAATTTTTTGTAATCATGGATGATATGGTCGTTCGACCTCCTTTATATTTATATATTCTCTTTTTGAAGGCTTTTGATTTGTTTATATATCATGATTTGCTTACAATCTTTAATGCACGTGGCCTTCACTTGATTTGTATGTGGAAACGACACGACCATCTTATAATAGGGGTTTACACAAGTTTAAACATCTGCATGGAACAAGCCTGTAAACTAAATACTCATGCGCATGTCGAACAACTCCATAGTATAGATAAACATGGCTTGTTTATTCATCATAAAATATGTGTACAAGAGTTAGTCGACAAAATATTTCGCATACCTGCGTTCAGTCGACCATTCATCGCGTATGTACGATAATCGACAGTTTACAAATTCACTAACAAAAAGTCATCAATTTGTTTAATACAACTCGCGTACAAGTAATACAACTCGCGTACAAGCGTTTAGTCGACAAATGTCATCACGTACATGCGTCAGTCGACAAAGTATATTTGAATCGCGTACATGCGTTAGTCGACAACTATAAATCGCGTACATGCGTTAGTCGACCACTATATTTGAATCGCGTACATGCGTTAACTTTCATTTCAATTTTCATCTAGTGTTGTCCCCGACTCCCAGCGTGCGTTTGTTGAAATGATGGTGGGAGTAGATTCTTGTTGTCGTCGACGTCGGGGTATTGCCAATGCTGAAATAACAGAAGGATATCGTAGCAAAATAATACGTAGAAGTCGACTGAGGTTATGAAAAATGTTTTGTGAGCTCAGTTATAAACTTGTACTAAGTTTTTCATCATCGCTCTTTTTCGCGTCGTTAGTATCTTTAGAAATATCAGAAAGTAAAAGCAGTAAATGAAATTAATGTAATTTAAGTTTTAGAAGTGATACTGTTTCAAGTGGAGTGCGTTCCAACTGTTGTTCAGCTCTCGACCGTCGAGTCCTCGCAATTTGTAAGCTCCTCGACCGACGATGTCTGTTATTTGATAAGGCCCTTCCCATGTCGGCCCCAATTTTCCGGCTCCCTCTTCTCTGGTGTTTTGGAAAACGCGGCGTAGTACCCAGTCGTGTAGCTTAAAGGTTCTGACATGTACTTTTTTGTTGTAATGTCGTGCGACCTGTTGCTGATAAGACTGTACTCTTAAAGCCGCCCGATCACGTCTTTCATCCAGGTGATCCAACTCGAAGGCGAGCTCATGGTTGTTTTGAGCTTCATTTGGATTTGCACTCCGTGCGGTTGCGAGCCGTGTCTCGATGGGGATCACTGCTTCAGACCCATAGACAAGGGAGAACGGAGTTTCTCCAGTCGACCGTCGTGGCGTGGTTCGGTACGACCATAGGATCTCTGGGAGCTTTTCCACCCACTGATTTTTTTTCCGCTTCTAGTCGTTTCTTCATGGTGTTGATGATGGTTTTATTCGTTGACTCCGCTTGTCCATTTGCTTATGGATATCGTGGAGTTGAGAAACTCAGCTTTATCCCATACTTATCGCAGAAGTTCTTGAAGTCGAATGAAATGAACTGTGACCCGTTGTCGGTCACTATTTCTCGTGGGACTCCGAACCTGCAAATTATATTTTTCCACACAAAATTGCGTACCTCGATGTCGCGTACTTGGGGTAGAGCTTCGATTTCTACCCATTTTGTGAAGTAGTCTGTCATCACCAACATGTAGACGACGCCTCCAGGTGCAGCTGGGAGTTTTCCTACAATATCCATCCCCCATTTCATAAAAGGCCAAGGGGCTGAGATTGAATTTAACATGCCAGGGGGTAGATGGTAGACTGGTGCGAATCTTTGGCACTTGTCGCACGACTTCACGTGATTTTGGGAGTCGGAGCGCATGGTTGGCCAGTAGTATCCTGCTGTGATTGCTCTGTTCGACAGACTTCGAGCCCCCGAGTGATTTCCACATTCTTCATAGTGTAGACTCTTGAGAACGTCGTACGCTTCTCGTGGAGTTACGCACCTCAAATAGGGTCCTGTAAAAGATTTTTTGTATAGCTTACCGTATAAAATACAGAACTTCGCAGCTTTTGCTTTGACTTTTCTTGCCTCAGCTTTGTCCCCAGGTAGAATGTCGGCTCGCAAGTAGTCTAGTAGTGGATCCATCCAATTTCTTCTGTAGTCGACTGGGGTGACTATTTCTGTTGCTTGAATAGTTGGTGTTGTAAGGTGAACGACTGGAATCGACTTTGATCCGCTTGTCATTGTCGAGCCGAGATAAGCTAGTGCATCTGCACATGAGTTCTCCGACCTGGGTATTTGTTCGATGGTGAACTTGTCGAAAGTCGACTGAATCTGCTTGGCTTTGGCCAAGTAGGCGGTCATCCTTTGATCTCTTGCTTCGTATGAACCGTTTATCTGTCGAACGACTAGTTGTGAGTCGCTGAATACTTGGAGACTTTTGACATTCAGGCTCTTGGCTAGATCGAGTCCAGCAATCAGCGCTTCGTACTCCGCTTCGTTATTCGTCGCTCGGAATTCGCAGTGGATGGATTGCTCAATTATGTCCCCGTGAGGGGATGTGAGTACCAATCCCAGTCCACTGCCTTTTACGTTGCTTGATCCGTCGACCGACAAAGTCCATTTTCCGTCCGACATTGTCTCTGTTAGAGCTATTAGCTCTTTTTCAGCCTGCAAGTTTTCGTTAGGTGTAAAGTCTGCAAGGAAATCAGCTAATACCTGTGATTTTAACGCTGTCCTTGGATGGTAATTGATGTCGTACTCACTTAGCTCAACAGCCCATTTCGTCAGTCGACCTGAAACTTCAGGCTTATGCAATATATTTTTTAGAGGGTAAGTTGTTAATACCTTAATTGAATGGCACTGGAAGTAAGGCCTCAACTTTCTGGCTGCAACGACCAACGAGAGTGCCAGTTTTTCCAATTGACTGTATCGTGTCTCAGCATCGAGCAGTGCCTTACTTACGTAGTAGACTGGATGTTGTCGATCGCCTTCTTCCCTTACCAATACTGCACTGACGGCTGTGGTCGATACGGCTAAGTACAGGAGTAAAGTCTCGTTGTCTTTAGGTTTTGACAGCAGTGGTGGGGAGGTCAAATACTCCTTAAGGTCCTGCAATGCCTTCTCGCAATCGTCGTTCCAATCGAAGGCCTTGTTTTTCCTCAAGGTGTTGAAAAATGGATGGCATCGTTCAGACGACTTGGAAATGAACCTGTTCAATGCTGCTACTCGACCAGTCAATTTCTGTACGTCTTTGATGCATTTGGGCGACTCGATTTCTTGTATCGATCGGATTTGGTCTGGGTTGGCTTCGACTCCTCTTTGTGTGACTAAGTACCCTAAAAATTTTCCTGATGAGATACCAAAAGAACATTTAGTGGGATTTAGTTTCATACCGTACTTGTCGAGGACGTCGAACGACTGCCTGAGGTGGTCTATGTGTTGTTGAGCCACAAGTGATTTGACCAGCATGTCGTCGATGTAGACTTCCATCGTCGAGCCAAGCATTTTGGCGAACATCATATTCACAAGCCGTTGGTAGGTAGCACCTGCATTTTTCAATCCAAACGGCATTACTTTATAACAGAAGGTACCTCGTTCGGTTACGAAGGCTGTCTTTTCCTGGTCGTCTGGATGCATCAGGATCTGGTTGTAGCCTGAATAGGCGTCCATGAAGCTGAGTAATTCGTGTCCAGCTGTTGCGTCGACAAGCATGTCGATATGAGGTAAAGGGAAGGAGTCTTTGGGGCATGCTTTGTTGAGGTATGTGAAGTCGATACATACCCGCCACTTGCCATTCTTCTTTTTGACGACCACGACATTGGCTAGCCAATCAGGATACTGGACTTCTTTTACTGAGCCAATGTCGATTAGCTTCTGGATTTCTTCGTTGATGACTTTGTTTCTCTCCGGAGCGAATTTCCTTCGCTTTTGTTTAACTGGTCGATGATCGGGGTCGACCTGTAGTTGGTGCACTATTACCTCCGGATCAATGCCGACCATGTCTGCGTGCGACCATGCAAAGTTGCCTTGTCGTTCCCTTAAGAAGTTGATTAGTTGTTCCCTAACTTCCTTCGACAGTCTCGACCCTATGAATACCTTCCTATCAGGTCGACTTGAGTCGATCGACACTTCGTCGAGATCCTCCATCTTTGGAGTGTTTGGTGTCGACTCGACTTTGGAGTCCTGTAATTGCTATAAAGATTCTTTTTTCTTCTTCATGGCGTTTTGGTAGCATTCTCTAGCTGCTCTCTGCTCTCCTTTAATTTCACGAACTCCCCACCTGGTTGGGAACTTGATCATTTGGTGGTAAGTCGAAGGGATTGCCTTCATTTCATGGATCCAGGGTCTTCCTAGGATTGCGTTGTAGGGAGACTGACAATCGAGCACCAGGAAGTTGACGTAGAGGTTCACGCCTTCAGCGTAGATGGGTAGCACGATTTCCCCCAACGTACTTTTTTGTTCTCCACTGAATCCTGTCAGCATCGTCGTCCGACGGCTCAGCTTTGACTCGTCGACCTGCATTTCCCTCAAGGCACTGTTAAATAAAATATTGCATGAACTGCCATTATCAATTAGAATTCTTTTTGTTAAACAATTTGCAATATGAAGTGAAATAACGAGTGCATCATGGTGAGGAGAAAACAAATCTGATTTGTCTGTCGCCCTGAAGATGACGGTCTCGTCGACAGTCGACTGATGCTCCCTACTTGGCTGAATTTCTGTATTTAACACTTGTCGTGTATGTCTTTTTGCAGCTGAGTAGCTAATACCACTCACTTCAGAACCTCCTGCAATGAAATTTATCACCCTGTCGTGTCGAGGTGGTTCTGGGGGATTGTCGTTTGAGTTTGACGTTCTTTCGTTACGTCTGGCCAAGGTTTGTTTTCCCTTCTCTGTTAAAAACTCTTGTAGATGCCCTTGTTTTAATAGCTCCGCAACTTCGAATTTGAGGGCGATGCAATCCTCAGTTCGATGGCCGTGATCCCCGTGGAACTCGCATCTTAACTTTGCATCTCTATGCTCTGGTAGAGCGTTCATCTTTCTGGGCCATTTCACAGTCTTGCCCATCTCCCTCATAACCGCTACAAGGTCGACTGGTTCGATGCTCAGATTGTACTCGGGTACTTCTGCTCGTGGTCGACTTGCTCTTGGGTAGGACCTCCTGTATGGTCGACCGTCGCTTGAGCCTTCGTCATTCTGTCGAGTTGCCCTATCTCCAGTCGGATAAGGTTCTGACCTTCTGTCGTTCGACCTCCTATCCACTCGGTCGTTTCTGCGGTTTGAGTAGTTGTTGGCTCTACCTACGTAGTTAGCTTCATCTTCTTCCCATTTTATTTGAGCCCATGCTTTGGCCAACACATCCTCCATTGTCCTGCATGGATACTTGGTCAATTCTTTATAAAGGTCAGAATCAAACCTGAGGCCCTTTCTGAAGGCGTATATCGCAGTCGCCTGATTGCAATGAGGGATTTGGACCTTCTCCCTGTTGAAACGACCTACATATGTCCTTAAGTTTTCGCCATGCTTCTGGGTTATAGTGTATAGGTCGTCCGACTGTTTCTCCAGCTTGCGACTACTCACAAATTGCTCCACGAATGTATCTGTAAGCTGCGCAAAAGAATTGATTGAATTATTAGGTAGATTAGTGTACCATTGTAGAGCCGGACCATTGAGACTGGACCCAAATGCTTTGCACATGCATGCTTCTCGTAGGTCGCGTGGAATGGCTGGGGTGAACATCCTCTGTTTGTACTGCGCTATGTGGTCGTCTGGATCGGTCGTCCCCTCGTATTGTTTCATGTTTGGGAAGCTGAACTTTTTGGGCATCTCGACCAGCGCTATTGAGTCGACGAAGGGTGAGTCTGCAAAGCTATTCATGTTGCTCCTTTTAATTGGAGCTGGAACACCAGGGATCCTTTGTATGAGAGCTTCCATTTCTGCAAACCTGCGAGAAAATTCCAGATTAGCCAGAGAGGATAGATCCGGATTTGACTTTACCAGGTTTGGTGTCGACTGGAGCGACACGGGTGTCCCTAGGACATTTTCAGGTTGCCTGCCCGTAACAGGATCTTGCTCGTTGTCGTTTCGAGCCGGCAAATTGTTGAGGTCGATATCGACTCTAGTCGTCTGGGGTGTTTGCTGGGTTTGTCCGACATTTGGATTCACATCAGGTGCTGATGGGCCTGTCGGAGCGTCTCGACCTCGTCGGTCGACCTCTTGTTCAGTGTTGGGGACAGGAACTGGATTCCCCACGTCTTCGCTGTCGGGAACAACGCCATCGACAATGGCTCGCAGTTCTTCATTAGTGGCTCGAATAGTAGCGTTTTCAGCTTCCAACGCTCGTAACTTCTCTGCGTTTGCTGCTGTTTGAGCTACCAATGCAGCGATCTGCTCTTCAATGGTTGGGGTAGTTCCTTCTCCTGACATCGCTGTCTGTTTGAAAGTATGAAGATTGCGGTTGATATTTGTAGAGTTGCAACGAGCCCCACGGTGGGCGCCAAACTGTAGGGTGTCGACCTACAATCGATACGGATCGGGTCGTATGTTGTTAGGCCCAATGCAACTTGGGTTAAGTTTCCGTGGATCGTGTTGTCGTTTGCTGGATTGACCTGCAAAAGAGCTTAGTCGACCGAAATTGATATTGGTCGTCCGACCTAATAATCTGCAAAAATAGAAGAACAGATAAAATAGAACAGCAAATAAAGAGAATAGCAAAGGAATTGGTTTAGATTGATAGCCTTAGTTATGCTTGGGCTGAGCAATGATGATCGTGATAATGTGGATTCCGGTGACCGTGATTCTTTTGAGACAGAATTTCAGTACGCTTTCTTAAGCTTGTTTTTCTATATCCCTCTACTGAAAAGAATGCTTGGCTATTTATAGGAAAACTTTTAGGTAACCGTTCGAAGTAGGTAGGTAGGATAGAGGACTGATTGTGGGCGAGATCCTAGGAGAGATTCTCTCCCCCAAAATCTCGCTGTTAACACACCTGGCTGACTTGGTCTTTCAAACGACCAAGTCACATTGTTGCTGTCTTCGTTGGGCTCGCTGGACTCTCTAAACTTGGGCCAAAGTTTAGTTTAGTTTGGGCTTTTGCACTCTTGGGCCTATGGGCCATTTTTGGCTACCACAGAGTTCATAAGACTATTGCCAACTTACTAGAAATCTAATTTCCCCCTTCCCGACTAGGGTTACCTTTCGATCCAATAATTTTTACTTTCTCTTAGATTGTTCATTCATGGCTTCACAAAAAATCGTATATACTGACAACGGTGTGTTATATCATCATATTGCATGGACTCCTTCCTTTGATGACTCATGGTGAATCAACTTTGCTGGACAAGTTGCTGCCGGATCTAAGAATATTGCAGGAGCTGGAATCATTCTTCGCGATCAGAATGCCAAATTCAAAGCAGCTTATGCAGCTCAAGTCAGAAATTGCAACCGCCGTTTAGAAGCAGAATTGGTTGGACTAAAGCATGGCCTTATTATGGCTATAAGGCATGGAGTTGATTACCTTGAAATAGAGGGAGACTATTCGATTGAAATGCGAGTGCTTGCTGGTGAACAAATAATCTCATCATCAGCAAACATCAACAAACTTGCTAAGAAATGCTCTTATCTACTCAAACAATTTCGTAGTGTGAAGAATAGTCAAGTAGATTTTGATTCGAATCAAGGAGCAAACGAGGTTGCTGCTATTGGTATCGACCTTAAAAAACGTAAAAAGAGGTTTGGCGAACCTCCTTCTAACATATCTGGAATTTTAATTACTGATGTAATTGGTCGTTGGATTTATAATCCTATGCCTTGATGTGTATTTTTCAATAATAATTTATGCATCGCATTTTTCATCAGGTGATTGTTTTATTTTTATTTTTGCCTTATTGTGGCTATAAGGCCAAGGCCAACCCATAAGGCCAGCAAACCCAGCAGCTCGCTGGGGCCTCCAATTGACTCAATTAACCTCTTCATCTTTTGTAAAATCAAGGGCCCAAAAATCCAATTTATTTATATTTAAAAAATGACCCAATCCAAGACATGCAATTTATATAAATGTAAAAAAGGCCCAACTATTTCTAATTTCTAACCACATCGTTTTTTTTTTTAAAAAAAAGGCCCACTAATTCTAATTTAAAAAATGCCCAAATAATTAGTGGACATTGTTTTTATTTTTTTTAACATTAAAAGGAAACTTGATTCAAAGATTCAAAAGGTCAACAGAAGCACAAACGAATAAGGAAAAGAAAACAACCCAAAAAAAACCCAACCAAAGCACAAGGAAAACAAAAGGAGAAACACAAGACAACCAAGATAGGAAAAAATATCAAACATCGAATTGCTTCGAAGAGGTAGTGTTTTTGGCTCTCTTGTTTTATTTTTTTTGTTGCGGGTACATTTAATTGGAATTTAATTACTTGTTTGTGCTGCTCCACTTGTTGAATTTGTGAGAAACTTGTATAAATTGACGAATTGTGCATCGATGCATGTTACGATATAATTACATTGTATTTGGTATATGGGACCCTGATTTTTATTAATATCATGAAATGGTTTGGGCTCAGAAATGTCTAGAGACGGCCCTGTATAAAACATGGGGTTGATTACCTTGAAAGGAGACTATCCGGCTGCAATGTGAGTGTTTTTTGTTAGATATAATGTTATTTTTTATGCCCTTAAAGCATGAATTGTTATAACATTGTTTTTATGATTTAATAAAGTTGGGTTTATTTCACATGTTTGAGCATATGTTATACAAAGAGCCATATTTATAACACGTGTGATTTATGTATTAACATGAGATGCTAATACAGAAAGATATAAGTCATGAATTATATATAAATAAAAGTTGTTCACAGTTATTTATGAAATTGGC
The DNA here is from genome assembly GCA_954870605.1 of Acer campestre. NCBI lineage: Eukaryota > Viridiplantae > Streptophyta > Magnoliopsida > Sapindales > Sapindaceae > Acer > Acer campestre. Next base: position 16,259,560 of record OX940805.1, on the reverse strand, counting down.
ATTTCATACCGATAAAACTGTAACTTTCCTATTTTTATAGTGAGTGATTTATCTTGGTCACCCAAGTGGAGACTTCGAGTTGAGAAAGCTAGTGTATATTAGATATACATCGAATTGGACTGATATAAGTTGTGATATGTTATAACCAATGTCACTTGATCATGGCTTATGTAAGCTTTAATAAACTTAATTGATCTCAATTTTGAGCAAATAATGGACGTACATTCATAGATTATTTCTTTTGAGGTATCATAGAGTGAGACCTATATTGTATATGGTCGAAACCTTGATGGCTTGGAGATTTAATTTTATGGATTGTAGGAACATATATTTGTAATATAGAATCTATATTCCGGTGCTCGCCTAAGCTTTTTGCGGGACTTAATCATTTAAATCTGTGGCTGCAGTTTATTCAATAAATTGTTTAGTGAGTAATAATATTTTTATAAATTTAATTTACAAATATAGATGTATTGAAAATGATCATTAGAGCATTCAGTGGCTTAGGGATAAATAAGTAATTAAAAGGCATGACAATGATTTTGGGATTAGTTTAATTATGAGGATTAATTTTGTGGTTATTGGTCTAAGGGCCAGTTTGGTATTGCTGTATCTTTTGTAATAATCAATATTAGATGTGCTGAAGGAATAATCATCTGTGAAGTTAATCAGCAGATATTTGGTTAATTGTATTTTTAAAACTACTACACAGCTCAAAAGCAATATACATATGTTTGATAATTTTATTGTAAAAGTGTTAAGATTAGTTGTAATGACTAAAATATATATGATTTTAGGACCCTATTTCATTTTTTTTTTCATTAATTATATATATTAAATCAATACTTAAGTAGAATATTTAAATTAGAAAAAAAAAAATTCCTTAAGAACAATAAAATATTTTTAAAAAATTTTATAAATCAAATCAATATTTAATTTTGAGATGAAATAAAGTATATAAATGATTTTAACTTTATTTCATAATGATAATAATGATATTTTAGAAGATTCATTAAATGCAAAAAAAAAAAAAAAAGATTATTTCATAATCACTTTAAAAAAGTAACCTCCACTTACTTCTCAAAATTACTTTCAAAACTTAATAGGTTATCTATTAATCATTTTTGAAATTTTTACCAAACAATATTCTATGTCAAAATTATAAAATAATCTAATTTTAACTTTTCAAAAAGTAATATCAATCTGGCAATAAGACCAAATCCAATTCTAATTTAAAATAATTTTAATTAAAATGGGCTTTACATAATAACATGATCCATGGGTTACTAGAGTGCAGTTTTATGCTTTTAGTGGAATAGTGTAAAGTTAATTTAAAAATACTAGTGGGTCATGAGATGATTTTGACTGGTTTTTTAAATTAGAGCGAGGAAGCTATCTGTTAGTCCCTCTACTAGCTTTATTAAAATCATATTAGGGCTCTATGTACTCTTTCTATATATAGATATAAAAGAACGTACATTTGAGTAATACAAAAGGACTAAGAAATTAGGGTTGTACCCACACACAAAGTCTATAGTTTTAGGATAGCAAAGAAGATTGCAGCCGTGCAAAAGATCGTATCCGTTCTTCAGGTAATCTTGTATCCTTATGCATGTATACATGAACAAATCAATTCTGCTTCCGCTTTTGTTAACGAAATTTATTTTAAATTTTTTTTGTTTTATCGATTGAAAACTAACATTTTTTGGTGAAGAATTAATCTGATTATCATCAAACATCAACCAACTTGTTGAACATTGCTCTTATTTGTTAATACAATTTTGTAGTGTGAAGATTTGTCAAGCAAATATTGATTCGAATGTAGGAGCAAACAAGGTTGCTGCTATTGGTATCAGCCTTAAACAACGTAAACAGTGGCTTGACGAACCTCCTTATGAAATATCTAAAATTTTAATTACTGATGTAATTGATCGAATGCTTGATTAATTTATTCCTTGATGCAAATTAATTTATTAAGGGTGAAATTCATTTTCTTCTCTCTAGTTTGACCTATTAGTCAAACTGGTCCCCCAGTTTTGAGAATTGTTTAGTTTAGTCCTTCTGTTAGGATTTCCGTTAGAAAGATGAAATCTGACAGGGTCAGAGGGTCAAGTGACCCTACTGCCTCTTATAACTGTTGAAATGCATTGAAAGACCAAAATGACCCTCTATAATTAAATTAAATAATAAAAATTAAAAACAATTTAAAAATAAAAATAAATAATTAACAAAACCCTAATCTCTCTCTCTCTCTCTCTCTCTCTCTCTCTCTCTCTCTCTCTCTTCTCCTTCTTCTTCTTCAACATAGCACAGGATCAAAATCAAACCTAAAAAAACCCAGCAACTTTAGATCTTCACTAAACCTAAAAAACCCAGCAACCCAGAAACCCTAGATCTTCATCTTCACTAAACAAAATTATACCCAACAACCAAAAATCCAAATTTTACATAAAAAATAATAGATCTAATCTCCTTCCCAAAAATCCAGCCACCACCACATAACAAACCCACACCACCATCATCATCGTTATCAATCTCAAACAACAACAACAAATAACCCATCTTAAAAAGAAAAAGAAAAAATCGAAAATGCAAATCAAACCCAGAAAAAAAAAAATCGAATCCACACAATAAAGTAATAGATCTGCTTCATCTTCCAATCAGGTGCCACACCAAAAAAATAAAAATAAAAATAAAAAAAATCATCTCTACCTCCAACAAAAACCCCAACGATGGTTGTGCTTTGTTGAGTACTTGATCAGAGGCATGGAGGATGACTTGAGGTGGGGATCTGTGAGCTTGTGACAGGTCAGGATTCGACACGTACGGAGAGGCGGTGACGCAGATAAAGAAAATTGGGATTGTGGGGAGTGAGTTGGTCGATGATGGGTTGCGACGAACATAAAAAGGGTTTTAAGGAAAAAAAAAAAAAAAACCTCGATTTGGTGGTGGTGGAGGAGGAAGATAAGAAATAAAGCTTTTATTAAAAAAGAATGAAATTAAAAACTTAAAAAAAGATTTGGTGGTGGTAAGGATGATGATGGGTGGGCTACTGGGTGGTGGTTATTGTGGTTTAGTTGTGAATTTTTTGGGTTGGTTAGAGATTTTTATTTTATTTATTTTATTTTATTATTTTTTTTGGGTTTGATGTGAATTTTCTTTGTTGGAACTTCATTGGATATTTTGTTGGTGTTTGGTTGGAATCTCCATTGAAGAAGCATATTTTCCACGTTTTTTTTTTAATTGTAGGGTTTTTGAACCAAATGGGTTTTTGGTTGTTTGTCTGTGTAGAAAATACGAAGGGATTATTTTTTATTTTTAAATTGTTTTCTCTTTTAATCAAATTACTTATTTGCCTTTTATGAAACTAGTTTCTAGAAGCTCAAATGGTCAGTTTACGATTTTACCCTCTACACTTGGATGAAATCTTTGCAAACCCTAACGGAATTGAATGGCATGGACTAAAAAACACATTGTGGGAAACTATAGGGACCTGTCAACATAATACTTAAAACCGGGGGATCAGTTTGGCTATTAGATCAAACTAGAAGAACAAAAATGAATTTCACCCATTTATTAATTTGACAGTCTGACTTTCAAATTTCTTCAATGGTAGATAACCATATATATTGAGAAATTAATGTGATATTGTGATACTAACAAGAATTAAGAAAGATGAAATGGGTATTAGAGGAAATATGTATTAAGTTGACTTGCCAAGCGAGTTTTTCTCTGATAGACTTATAACTATAAGCATACTTATAGCACACTCATTCACCTCATCACTTTTTGTCATGTAAGCATTATTTGACCCAATTGTATTGCTTTTTCTAACAAAAAGCGATGAGGTGGATAAGTGTGCTAAGTATACTCACAGTTATATGCCTACCAAAGAAAAACTATTTACCAAGAGTGTACCTAGGGATGTCAGTGGTACGGGTCGAGGACGGATTTTCCATTACTATCCTCAATACCAATTTGTATTAGAAATACCATTCCCGATAAATACTCACCTTATAATAAACAGTGCAGGTACGAGAATTCTCCATTAGGAGATCGATTTTTTGCCTCTTACCTCCCCGTTTTATTAATATGTTTTTATAATGACTTTTTGATAAAAATCATATCAAATTTATTGACTAATATGAAAATAATAGTGTGGGGATATATTATATATAATGATCTGAAATTGAGCAGTGTTTCAAAAAAGAGAGGGAAAATTATGTTATCTGAAGACAATAGTTATTACGTGCTTCAACACACACACACACACACACACACACACACACACATATATATATTGATAACAAGGTACGAGGACAGGGCGGGGTGGGACTTGAAATCCCGTAACCATACCAAAACTAAATCGGATATTGAAAAGAATACCAATCTCATACCACAACATAAATGGTAGGTCCAAACCCATCCCTAATGGGATGGATTCCCACGAGTCCCGGTCCAATAGGTAATTTTGACATCAGAGGAGGACCAAGAAGGAAGAGGCTTATCACGCTTGACGAATCTTGAATAGTTTTCTAGAAACGAAAACCTCTCTCCCCAGAACTCTTTGAATCCCACCTAATGCTTCTAGAACAATGATTGCTTTGCCTCGGACTCTCCCATTTTCGTTCTTCTAACACAAACATACACAAAACCCTCTCTCTCTCTCTCTCTCTCTCAAAAATCCACACTTTACAGCTTGCAGTCTCTTTCTTTCTCTCTCTATTTGAGAGATGGTCTCCATCACCTATCACGATAAAAGAGTTCATCTAGAATGAGATCTTAATTTCTAGATGTCTTTCCTTTTTTCTTTCTTTTTTGGTTAATGAATATATCTCCACAAACAAGTTTTTATTTTAGTTTTTATTTATTTTTATTTTTTTTTAAATAAGCTTGATTAGTTTTGACAGTCAATCTTGGTCCGCAGTTCAGTTTGACCAAATTTGATTAATAGTAGGGGAGGTTAGTGTCAATTAACGATAAAATTATTTCCACGTGTAAAAGTGTAAACCAAAGAGGAGTTTTGTGTAATTAACTCTACATTATTTTTTTGTCTAATCCCATTACATATCAAACAAGGCACATAACTATTTTTAGTTATATCCAATGTTGCACTAAACACGCAGAACACTGTAATTAATCTAATCATATCCAATCCAATTTAATTACTTAAAATAATCGAATCATATCTTGCGCACCTAATTCAATCTAAGTGTACACATCGTCTACCACTAGCGGTGTTAGTTTCTTTTGGCTCATAGCAAGTTTGAGGCAACATGTGGCATCGTAGGTTCGTAGCTGTTTTTTTTTTTTTTTTTAAACGCTAGCTGCCTTCTTGCTCGTACATTATTTGCAATATGTACTTTGTATTCACGTCTCCAACGATAACTTTTTTTTCTCCTTTTTTCTCCTTTACGTGGAGTAACAAACGTGATGGTGGAGCTCACATTCTTGAGAGGCTTGACAGAGGGGTTTGCAATTCGGGCTGGAAGAATCTGTTTCCGATCTTCTCTGTCAAGCATCTTGAATTTTGGGGTTCGGACCACCGTCCGTTGTTGATTGAATTCTCGGACAAGCGCAACCATCCTATTCATTCTTCTACGAGGCGTTTCTTCTTTGAGGACTGCTGGGCCAATGATGAAGAATGTAAGCGGATTATCTCCTCTGTTTGGGGAACCGATGATTGCAATGGGAACTTGCAGGAGATTCTTGGCAAAATAGTCACTAGTGGGTCGAAGCTTGATGCCTGGAATGGTCAGAAACGTAAGCAACAGTGCCTTAACATTAGTAGGAATCGGAAAGCTCTTAGAGATGCTTTTGCAGGGAACGGTAACTACAACTGGAATTACATCAGGAGAATGGAGAGTAACCTGAATGATGCCCTGTCTATTGATGAGGATTACTGGCGCCAGAGAGCCAAAGCTGATTGGATGGCTAAAGGTGATCGGAACTCTCGCTTTTTTCACGCCAAGGCCTCTGGTAGACGTGCTCGGAATAGAATTGCGGGTTTAATGGATGACTCTGGTGTTTGGAGAGATTCTTCTGATGATTTGGATCAAATCACTTCTGCCTATTTCTCTGGTCTTTTTTCTTCAAGTCAGCCGAGTCAGCAGGACTTGGAGAGGGTTACCAAAAAAGTTAAATTCAGGCTTTCTGAGCACAAGGTCAGGTACTTGGAAATGAAGTTCACGGATAGTGATGTTCGCAAAGCAGTGTTTGATATGAGCCCTCTGAAGGCTCCAGGGCCTGATGGTCTCTCAGCGGGTTTCTATCAAAGATTTTGGCCTGAAGTTGGGAGCAGTGTTACGAAATGTTGTTTAAAAATTTTGAATGAGGGGGGCCCTGTAGGAGATATTAATAATACCATAATTTCTTTAATTCCGAAGGTTCAGTCCCCGACTTCGATTTCCGACTTTAGACCCATTAGTCTTTGCAATGTTATCTATAAAATCATTGCAAAGACTATTAGCAACAGATTCAGAAATGTCCTTAATGAGGTGATTTCGGAGGAGCAATGTGCGTTCATTCCAAGGCGCCTCATATCTGACAATACAATCGTTGGGTTTGAATGTCTTCACGGAATTAAGAGAAGGAAGCGGAAGTTCGGTTCAATGGCCTTAAAGCTCGACATGTCCAAGGCTTTCGACAGGGTTGAATGGGATTTTATGGTTAGTATGCTGCTGAGTCTTGGCTTCCCGGTTGGCTGGGTCAATTTGATCAAGCGCTGCATATCCTCTGTCAATTACTCAATTTTGATAAATGGGGAAACTCATGGCAGCATCATTCCGTCAAGAGGTCTGAGACAGGGAGACCCGATGTCTCCCTACCTCTTCATTGTCTGTGCTGAAGGGCTCTCTTGCTTGCTGAAATCTGCGCAGGAGAAAGGCAACATCGAAGGCTTTAAATGCAGCATGAAGGGTCCAGCTATTACCCATTTGTTCTTTGCCGATGATAGCTTGGTCTTCTCGAAAGCGGATAGTAACAACTGCCTGGCTATCAGGAAAGCGCTTGGTAAGTATGGGAAAGCTTCGGGTCAGGTGATCAATTTCAGTAAATCTTCCCTATGTGTTAGCCCTTCCATTTCCAATTCTGAGGGTCAGCGTTTGGCACACCTGGCTAGTGTTAATTTTGTTGATTGTCATGAAAGATATCTGGGGCTGCCTTGCTTCACTGGTAGAAGCAAACGGTTGGTTTTTGCTGACATTGTGGACAAAGTCTGGAACAGGATGAAAGGCTGAGGTGAGAAATTTCTTTTGGTTGGAGGGAAAGACATTCTAATTAAGTCGGTAATCCAGTCCCTTCCTGCCTATGCAATGGGAATATTTCGGCTCCCTAAAGGGCTTCTTAAAGAGATTCAACGTCTTTGCGCGAGGTTTTGGTGGGGGAGCACCCCGGTCAAGCGCAAGATGCACTGGTGTGCCTGGAGCAAGCTGTGCCAAGATAAGGAGGATGGTGGTTTGGGTTTTCGTAATTTGGACATGTTTAACAGGGCTCTCTTAGCCAAGCAGGGTTGGCGTATCATGCAGCAGCCGAACTCGCTTGCAGCCAGAACCTTGAAGGGTTGCTATTTCAGGGACTCTTCCTTCATGGAGGCAGCTGGTTCTGCTTCTAGCTCATTCGTCTGGAAGAGCATTATCTGGGGTAGGCAAATTCTAAGTAGTGGCATGAGATGGAGAATTGGGAACGGTTCCGTTGTTTCCATCTACAAAGACAACTGGCTGCCTCGGTCTAATGGGTTTAAAATCATCTCCCAGCCTATTCTTGGCATTCACGCAAAGGTGGATAGCATTCTTACCCCTTCGGGTACCTGGGACACTAGTCGCATTAGGCATAATTTTGTTAAGCAGGATGCTGATGCCATTTTAAGTATTCCAGTTGGATCCTGTAATCACTCTGATGCTTTGATTTGGCACTATGACCGGATGGGAAATTACTCGGTTAATAGTGGTTATAGGGCTGCTCTGAGCATGATTGATTCCCCGAGCTCTTCGCATTCTGGTGGTAATACTCACTGGTGGAAGTCTCTTTGGCAGACTCGCATCCCTCTGAAAGTCAAGATTTTCATCTGGAAAGCTTGGCACAATTGGATTCCTACCAATTCTAATCTGGCCAGAAGGGGTATCAGTTCTGATGGGATTTGTCCGCGTTGCAACTTGGAGGAAGAGTCTACAATGCATGCCCTTTGGAACTGCAGGAAGTTGAGAAATAATCGCAGTGATTGGGGTAATTTGCACTCTGGCTTACAAGGTATCTTCACAAATTTCTCTGATTTTATTTATGAAAGTTATAGATCCTTAAACTCTAAGGACCTTGGCCTGTTGTGCATTTTTGTCTGGCGTATTTGGTTTGGTAGGAATTCTTTGCTTTTCAACCCTCAGAAGAAGGATTTTCTATGTTCTGTTAGTTGGAGTAAAGCCTTTTTGGCTGACTATAACAGGGGGTCTGATAAGCAGTTCTCGACTCCTTATTCCCCAGCTCCTTCGGTTGTCTTTTGGTCCCCCCTGCCCCGAATTCCTTCAAGATTAACTGCAGGGCTGTTACTGATTCCAGGTCTAACAGTTCTGGGTTGGGTATCATCCTTAGAAACCACAGTGGTTCTATCTTGTTTTCTTGCAGCCTCTTTCAAGACTCAGGGATGGATTTTCTTTGTGCAAATGCTGTTGCAATTCTTAAAGGGTTTCAGTTTGCGCAGAGCTGGGGTTTGGCTCCCTTTTGTGTTGAGTCCGATGTTGCTAGTGTGGTGAATTTGGTCAATCTGCAGAATCATACCAATTCTAGGTGTGGTAACATTATCAGTGATATTCTCGATTTGATGCAGGAGCTGGGCTCTTCCTCTGTTATTGCTGGTTTTAAAGGGTCGAACAAGCATGCTGTCGCTCTGGCTAGGCAAGCTCTTTCGCGTAAATCCGATCTTCTTTGGAGGAGGCCTGGTCGCTGATTGTTCTGCTGCTGCTTGGTCCCCTTTTCTGTTTCCTCCCCGCTTTGGGGTGCTGTTGTTTCTGTTTCGCTCTTTGGAGCAGTCAAAAAAAAAAAAAAAAAAAAAAAAAGTCTCAACTCAATTCTAATTTCTAACTAATATTTTTAAGTTGCATCATTAGAAAAACTAAAGCCATAATTTTTTTTCGTTAGTGTCCAACTAAAAATTCAAATCATTTTACAAAAATAATAATGAATTATCTAAAGCTATCATTTTCTACAATTAATTTTTTTTTTTTTTCTAATAATGACATCAATTTCTCTTATACTGTTATAAGTTGAATCAAATATAATAAACAGGTTTTTTTTTTTTTTTTTTTTTTTTTCACAATATAATCAACAGAGTTAAGTGGTTTGGAGGAGGAAGATTCGATCATTAAAATTGTGTATATTGATTCCAAAAACATAAAATGATGAATGATAATTGAGTGTCGATATTGCCACACATAAATATGATTTACATACCCATATTCTATATATAAAAAAATTAATTATAAAAATATTCTAATATAAATTTACCAATAAAAACAAATTACTTTAATTAAACAAGAAAACAAATACTATGTACACGGACACACGGTACACCTATTAATTACATCCATCGTATCTTCAATCATATCTCTTTATTTAAAAAATAAAAATAAAAACGAGATGAGGTTGGTCCAGTGGTATACCCCTCACACCTACACCTCGAGATTGTGAGTTCGAGTTCTCCTCCTTCTCCAAAACCCCGAATTTATTTAATACACAAAAAAATATTTTAAAAAATTATTATAAACCCTAATTATATTTCTTTTTTCTTTTTTGACAAACCCTAATTCTATTTAGTATCAAAATATCTCTTTATTACATGATTATCATATAACAATGTAATAAAATGAATTTTCAGAGGACTCTATTCATACAAATGTATGTATTGCTTAACTTTTTTTATTTTTTTATTTTTTATTTTATGTATATTTATGAAATATATCAATAAACAAAAAGTGAGAGGTATTTTTTTTTATTTAAAAAAAAAGATAGATATAAATTGATGTATTCATGAGTTTTTTTTTTTTTTTTTCCTTGAGAAAAATCATGTATATTGTTATTTGTTTTGACTATTAGTCCGTACAAAGTTGGAATAATGATTAATTTTTTATGAATTCTCAACTGAGCATGAACCATGTTGGAGGAGTAAAACATCAACAAAATTTTAGTAAAAAAAAATCATTATATGTTTAACCTTATAAATATTTCACATTTGGATAAAAAGATATATATATATATATATATATTAAATTGAATGTATTAATAATTTAAGTGAGTTTAAAAATAAAATATATTTAAATAAATAATACATTTAAATAAACGTACTATCGACATTAAAATTGGTGCTTAAAGTAATGGTTTAATTTTAAAATTTTAGACATGGCTGTACTTATAAAATGAGTGTATAAATCATATTTATATGTGACAATATCGGCACCCATGATAATTTTATAATAAAATCAAATCAAAAAATAAGAAAGAAATTAAAAAAGGGTAGAATAGGAAAAGTACATAAATATAAGGGACAGTATGGTCTCTACACCCACAAAAAGTCTCAATCACGTGACCGGAAGAGACGTTGTTTTGGAAGTAGCAAATTACAACGGTCACTTTTTTTTTTGTGTCTTCTTCAACCTTAATTGGTCCTTGTTTCTCTCTCTCTCTCTCTGCAAATTCGAGTGCTAGTAGAAAATGAATATCGACAAAGAAGAAGAAGAAGAAAGAGAGAGTCTGATAATAAGGAATGCGAAAGTGGTGGAGTATTTGCAGCCAATAATGTCTAGAGAGCTTCTCTGCAAGTTCCCAGATAACTCTTCATTCGATTTCGACTACTCGCAGAGCTCGATATGGTCTCCTCTGGTTCCTCGCAATTACAGTCCAATGGATTTGGATTTGATCACACCCAGAAAGCTCTCTTATGAATTCGGGTTGTTTGGATTCGAGTTGGAGAAGAAGAGCATGAAGAAGAAGAAGAATACAATCACTACTACAACAACAGCATTGAATGTAAATCTTAATCTTTTCAAGAAGAAGAATTCGAAGAAGGTCTCTGATTTCTCTCCAGCTTCTTCTGTTAAGGGTTCTTGTGCGCCTATCACTACTAAGGTATTTAATAATCTGCAGGCTTCTTGTTTCTTTTGATTTTTTATTTTTTTTTTAGTGATTCATGAAAATATATATGAAATATTGTGTCAGGGATGGAGTAAGTTGCTGAAAGCTGCTTCAAGACATTTTAAGAAGAAGAAGAAGAAGAAGAAGAAAGATTCTGCGGCGCATGTGAATTGTGAAGCTCTCCAATTATTTGAGAAATGGAAGTAATTGAAGACCGAAGACTGAAGATTAGTGCAGTGCTCTGCACAATTTTTGGTTAGCTGAATTGAATTTGGGATCTATAATTAAATCACTTGCTGCTGTAGTTAAACATATTTGCCTAATCATTGACATTTGGAAATTCCTTAGTTCAATACTTGATCTGTATTTGTAATCAATTCTTTAATCAACTACAATTACAGAATTTAAATTCTGAACATTTTTTTTTTAATTTTTAATTTTAATTTTTATAATATTTTTGATTTGGAGGGGGATTCGAACTCCGAATCTTAACTAATGTTGAGAGACAGCCTATGCCTACGAACACAAATTCAAGACATCGCCTCCTTCCTTAAGAAAAGAGGAGGTATGGTCTCATTAAGAACGTCAACTCTCTTTCAATGGCTGTTTAGAGATTGTCGGAGTAGTGATTTTAAAATTTGAAATTATATTTATTTACATATTTAAAATCATATTTAATTAAATATAGGAGAAATATTTTAATAAAATGTAATAGAGATATTTTAAATTTTATCCTAATTTAAATATATTTATTATATTTATCTGATATTTATAATTAATTTCATGGTTAATTTTCTATTTTAATTTAATATTTCAATTAATTAATGTTAATTTTTATTTTTATGAATGTTTTTAACATTTTATATTAATTAATTATTTTTTATTTAAAATATAATGTTTTTCCACATTTTCACTGTGTAATTTTGTTGTTTTTACAAGAATGGAATAAGAAAAATCAAAATGTCAAAAGAAAAAAATGTATAATATTTATAAATTAATAACATGTATACCATATGTTGGATATATTTACATAGTCTCATGAACTACCGACAATGTGCATCCCGCTTCCTGCATAGCATCCGACAATGTTACGGAGTTTCACATACCCGGCTCGGCACTCCGTGAACAGCTCTCAATACCGATACAAAGATACCGTCATGCATTCGGAATCACTGATTGACAGGTCTGACCCCTTTCTGAGCACATCAGGACAGCTGCCAGCACCAGCAAGTATGATTCCGACACGTGTCCCAGGCTGTCAGACCAATGGCTATAAAACACCCCATTTTTTACCTCTTGTGGACTTTTGGGCAACTTTTTTACTTTTATCTCTCAAATTACTGTATCCTTTCGGCAAATATATCATTGTACTCTCATTTGCTCGCATATATAGAAAGTGGGGGAACGTTTATTCAGAAGGTCCATTTTTACCCTCAACAGTTGGCGCTAGAAGGAGGGGGTGAAAATCAATACCTTCGCGGAAACAATGGATCAACAGCCCGACAACATGCATCCGAACATCAACCTCGAATTGAGACCCCCCGGAACCCATGATTATGCTCAGAACCAGCAACAGCACCCTTGTCCAGGGGCCCCTGGGGGACAGCAGCCAGCACCCCCGAACTACGGCTATTATGCATACCCCGGACAATTTCCGATGCCAACCCCGATGTTCGGCTATCAAGGACCTCCACCGCCTTACCCACAACTACCAAATAGCCAATTTTACGCACCAGTCCCTCAACAAGCTTATTACCCGCAAGGGTACCCTCCGATGTACACACCACAGCAGCCTCAACTGGCCCTCCCACAAGCAAATGATCCGATCATTCAGGGAATCGCCAGTAGACTAGACACATTAGCTCAGAATGTAACTAGGGTGATTAATGTCGTTGATGGAGGCGGACATCAAGGGGATTCGGATGAAGTAAATTCACGAGCTGAGGGAGGTGTTCCTGAAGCACCGAACGCCGAACGGAGAAGGAGGCGTCACCGGGCCGCTCAGTTTATAGAACCGAACCAACGAGATCAGGTAGACCGCCAACCACCGCAAAGAATTGCGGGAGTAACAAGAAGCCGAGAAGATCGGGACGGGAATATCCAAGAAGAAATTCCGAGAAATACGAGGCACCAGAGAAGCCCCCCGGGAGGATCCCGTAATCTGGAAAGAGACACTGAAAGAAACACCTTCGCAGATCCGGATGCTTTCAGGGATTTACAGGATCAGCTCGTCGATATTCAGGATCAGATTCATTTCGGCCGTCATCGCCCCTCCAGCCACAGGGAAAGTCCCTTCACCGAAGAAATCACTACGGCACAGATACCAAGCAACTTCAGAATGCCGCGGAAAGATATGTGCGGATTCGGAGGATCAGGGGACCCAGATGATCACCTTGACTCGTACCTCGATTGGATGAACATGCAAGGAGCGTCCGATGCTGTGAAATGTAGGGTTTTTCCCCTGACCCTTTCCGGGGATGCACGGACATGGTACGGAGGCCTCAAAAGGCAAAGCATATCTTCGTTCAACGAATTATCAAAAGAGTTCCGAAGTGGATTCGCGGCAAGCAGAAGGAGAAGGAGGCACATGGTTCATTTGACATCCATCAAGCAGCATGATTCGGAAACAATCAGAGACTACATGAAGAGGTTCACAGAAGCGGCTAGACAAATACAAGATTTTAGCGAAGTTGGGGCTGTGATGGCCTTCACCCAAGGGCTTCAGCAAGGTCGGTTGAGTTGGTCGTTATCGAAGAGAGGACCGACAACCTACCGAGAATTGATGGAAAGGGCAGAGAAGTATGCTACAGCCGAAGATGTCAGTGACAGTAAGAGTCACGCCACTTCCGCAGAACCCAGCGAACCATCAAGGAGATGGGGAAGGCAAACCAAAGATAGGGGGAAGGAGCCCCAGGCTTCGAAACAGGTTAACACCGGAATATCATTTCGGAATCTAAGACCTCCGCACAGAGACAAATTCGAGCAATACACCCCCCTAAAGCTTCCACTCGACAGAATGCTTGAAATTGCCAACAGGGAAAAGTTATTGCGGCAACCGGACCCACTACACACACCTCCGGAACGTAGGGACCGGAGAGTACATTGCAAGTTTCATAACGACCATGGTCATGAAACAAGGAGGTGTCGGGATTTGAGAGATCAGGTGGAAGAAATTGTTCGAGGAGGAAAGCTCCGAGAATATGTGAAGACGCAAGACACGAGTGAAAAAACATCCAAGGTAACTCAACCAAATAACCGATCCAGTGTAGCCGCTCAAGAATCGGATGATGAAGAGCCAATCAACTACATCGATGCTGTACCGGCCTTAGGAGATATCGGATCTACATCCTCCGGGAAGGCACCTGCAGTAGTATGTTTGACAACAGCCCCAGAAGAGGCTGTAGGGGATTGGGGACCGATATCCTTTTCTACCGCGGACACAGTCGGGGTTAGGTACCCCCATTGCGATGCATTGATCATCTCCGTGAAAATAGGAACTCGCAAAGTGATGAGGACCCTTGTTGATCATGGCAGTTCTTTAGACATCATCCATTGGGATCCGTTACAGAAGTTAGGATACACCCTGCAGCAATTACAAGCATCTAGATACTGCATCAGAGGTATCGGCGGGCATCGAACGAGGCCGGTAGGCCAGATAGAACTACCAGTAAGGTTCGGAACCAGACCTCAGACACGCACTGTTTGGGTCTGCTTCCAAGTTGTCGATATTCCTTTCCCTTTCAACATCTTAATCGGAAGACCGACTCTGTATGCCCTCCGGGCGGTCACCAGCATTTATTCATTAAAAATGAAATTCCCAACCGAGGCCGGAACAGGAGAAGTGAGTGCCGACCAGGAAGAATACAAGAGGTGTATCCAGATCGGATCAAACCCGGTCCTCACCATTGACAACTACAATACTATTCGTGTGCCGAAAGGAAGAGTCCCGAAACTTCGAAAGTTGAAAAGGAAACAGATTGGAGAGATAGCCGAAGCCGAGTCCTCCGATCCCACTCCACTCGACGAGATTCATGTCACCAGTCTTGATCCCCGGGAGGTGGGTTCGCAGCCGGTAGGGGAACCCACCGAAAAATTGCTAAGCATTATCCTTCGCGACAGTGAGCCAGAGAAGACCGTCCTTATCGGAGCCAATTTAAACCCGAAGGTCAAGAACGAAGTGGTGGGGCTCTTAAGGGAATTCTCGGATATATTCGCATGGAGCCATACGGACATGCCCGGAATAGACCCTTCCGTGATTTCACACTCCCTCAATGTTGACCCGATGTCCAGGCCGGTATCCCAAAGAAGAAGGTCCTTCAATAGTGAGCGATATGAAGCAATAGCCACCGAGATAAACAAACTCCTCGAAGCAGGGTTCATCCGAAACTTAGACTACAATGAATGGCTGTCCAATGTAGTCTTAGTGAAGAAGAAGGATGGGAGGTGGAGAATGTGCGTTGACTTTACCGACCTGAATAAAGCATGTCCGAAGGATAGCTTCCCTCTGCCGAGAATAGATCAAATGGTAGATGCCACATCAGGCCATGAGTTGCTTAGCTTTATGGACGCCTACTCCGGATATAACCAAATTCGGATGGACGAAATAGATGAAGCCAAGACTGCTTTCATTACCGATCGGGGAGTATATTGTTACCGGGTGATGCCATTCGGTCTTAAGAATGCGGGAGCAACTTATCAAAGACTCGTCAACCGCATATTTCACAAAGAAATCGGAAGAACCATGGAAGTCTACGTTGACGATATGCTGACCAAATCGGTTACCGCCGAGCAGCATGCCCCGAACCTTCGAAGAACCTTCCAGTTATTAAGACAATACCAAATGCGGCTGAACCCCACAAAGTGTGTATTCGGAGTATCATCCGGAAAATTCCTCGGGTTCATGGTACATCAGAGGGGAATCGAGGCAAATCCCGACAAAATCAGAGCTGTAAGAGGACTTCTACCACCGACAAAGGCCAAAGATATACAAAAACTCAATGGTATGATTGTGGCACTATCCAGATTCATCTCGAAATTGACCGATAGGTGCCTACCGTTTTTTAAGGCTCTAAAGCATAAAGGCGACTTCTGCTGGACACCTGAATGTCACACTGCATTCGAAGATCTGAAGACCTACCTCCAAAAACCCCCGATGCTGGCTAAACCGGAGGTTGGAGAGACATTATTCCTGTACTTAGCAGTGTCGGATGCAGCAGTAAGTTCTGTACTTATCAAGGAGGAGGGTTCTGTGCAAAGGGCAGTATACTACGTGAGCAAAAGCATGACAGGGCCAGAAACACGATATCCCGCACTCGAGAAAATAACTCTAAGTCTCGTAGTCGCGTCCAGGAAACTCCGACCGTATTTCCAATCACACCCCATCACTGTATTAACCAACCAGCCACTCCGACAAGTTCTACAAAAACCAGAGTTAGCAGGGAGGCTCACTAAATGGGCTATGGAACTCAGCGAGTTTGAACTTCACTTCAGGCCGAGAACCTCCGTAAAGGGACAGGCAGTAGCAGACTTTATCGCAGAATTTTCAAACCCCGATATCTTGAATCTATCAACCGAAACTGTGGCACAGTGGGAAATGTATGTCGACGGATCCTCTAACCGGCATGGATGTGGAGCCGGGATAATTATCAAGACCCCCGATGGCATCATAACCCAAACTGCTCTCAGGTTTGATTTCAGGGCAACGAACAATGTCGCCGAGTATGAAGCATTAGCTACCGGACTCAAAATAGCGTTGGGCATGGGGGCCGAGCTTATCACCGTGTACAGCGATTCTCAGCTTGTAGTTAACCAGGTGAACCAGAATTACCAGGCCCATGATTCCGAAATGATGAGGTACCTTGCGAAGGTGAAAACATTGATGGCTAAGTTTGCTCAGTGCACGGTGGTCCGGGTATCCAGAGACCATAACTCCCAGGCTGACGCCAAGTTAGCCTCTACTACTGATATGAAGCTCCCAAGAACGGTTACGGTGTTTCGTCTTCCAGAATCCAGCACACATGAAGAACAGGAAACCGCTGTGTTGATCCCCGAACCCGATCTCGGCTCATGGATGGTTCCCATAATGAACTACCTCCGTGATGGGACCCTGCCTCCAGAAAGGGATCTCGCTCGGAGGATCAGAAGACAAGCACCCCGGTACTTGATAATTAATGGGTCCCTCTTCCGACGTGGCTTCTCTTTGCCATATCTCCGATGTGTCAGTCCCCCTCAAACCGATCAAATACTTCAGGAAGTACATGGAGGCACCTGCGGTAGCCATTCCGGCGGAAGAAACCTGGGCCATCGAATAGTCCGACAGGGGTATTTTTGGCCTACACTTTTCAAAGAATCAAAGGCACATGCCGAATCATGTGATCGGTGTCAGAGAACCGGTCCTATTCCGCGCCTACCTGCCGAAGCACTAACTCCTATGTCCGCACCTTGGCCGTTCTCAAGATTCGGAATTGATATTATCGGACCTCTCCCCAGGGGAACGTCAGATAAGAGGTTCGCTGTAGTAGCAGTTGATTATTTCACCAAATGGGTGGAAGCGGAGGCTTTGAAGCACATAACCGAGGCAAATACAACAAATTTCATCAAGCATTCCATTATATACAGGTTCGGAGTTCCCGATACTTTGGTCGCTGATCATGGGACTCAGTTCGACAACAACAAGTTACGAAAAGTATGCTCGGACTTCCACATAAACCTGAGGTTCTCTTCTCCCGCCCATCCTCAGAGCAACGGTCAAGTAGAGGCCGTAAACAAAACAATCAAAACACTCCTCAAGAGAAAGCTACAGTCCCGGAAGGGGGGTTGGGTGGAAAAGCTTCCGGAGGTTTTGTGGGCCATACGGACTACACCGCACTCTGCAACAGGGGAAACACCTTATTCTCTGGCTTTCGGAACCGAAGCAGTTATACCAACCGAAACTTCCATCCCCACGAGAAGAATCTCCGCATATGATCCGGGATACAATGAGGAAGAACTCCGATCCTGCCTTGAGGAATTGGAAGAAAAAAGAGACATGGTGAGAATCCGAACCGCGTATCACCAACAAAAGATAACCAGACACCACGACAATAGAGTCCGAATGAAAAGATTCAACCCAGGGGACCTTGTCCTAAAAAAGGTGCTACCTTCTTCCGGTGGCCTGGGGGACAGATGGGAGGGCCCATACATTATAGATTCGGTCTCAATGAAAGGAGCTTACAAGCTAAAAACCGAAGATGGTACGCCCCTGAAAAACCCATGGAATGCAGACCACCTGAAAAAGTATTTTCAATAAATTCCGCAGCTTGTAGGGACACTACGTATGTATCGTTTCGGTATGTTTATTGAAAGTTACCAATTATGTTTCATCTTTTTTGAATTTTATATCTCTGTTTTATATCTCTTATCGGAGCACAATTATCTCCAGAGGGTTTGAACCCCGAGAAATGCACCTTGAGTGCCAAAGACTCTCTAAGGGGAGCATAAAGTCTCCAATATCGGAGCACAATTATCTCCAGAGGGTTTGAACCCCGAGAAATGCACCTTGAGTGCCAAAGACTCTCTAAGGGGAGCATAAAGTCTCCAACATAGGAGCACAATTATCTCCGGAGGGTTTAAACCCCGAGGGACGCACCTTGAGTGCCAGACTCCAAGATGAGTATCAAATATCGGAGTACAACTATTCACAGAATCGGAATACAATAACATCCGAAAGTAATAAAACATTGAAACTTAAGCATTCAACACAAAAGCCCTCTTTACTCGAGGTACATTGCTCGAACTAAAACCGAAGATACGAATTCCGAATTAATAATATTCGCAAACTTAACAAAATAAAATCAAAACAGAAAATCAAGCATCGGAAGTCCATGGTACCGATAAATTCCGAAAAGACGAATATATTGATTAATTAAAAGAGTACAAAATTCGGAGTAACATCGACCTCCGACATACCTGAGTTGCAAAATCACGAGAAAACAAAAATGGGTAAAACATATAGGAGGCTGAAGGGGGTGCCGGGGTTCATTCTTTTCGGCCAGGAAGCTCAAGGAGGCGATCGGGAGCGAACCTCTCATCATCATCTGATACCGCGTCAGGTTCATTTTCGGATAGAGGCTCCTCATGAAAAGTCTCAGATAAATCGGCCACAGGAGGCACTTCCGCCCTCTTCCGATTCTCGGTAGCCTTCTTCACGTCTGCATCAAAGGCCGAGAAATCAAAATCCGGATACGAACGAAGTAAAAGCTTCCGTACGTCCTGAACCGCTTTGTCAAAAATATCTTCCTGCGTCTCCGCGAAATCTTCCGATGCCAGAAACATCTCGACAGCGTTGTCACCGAGATCAGCCTTCATGGTTCGAATAGAGCCGTTCGCCTTTTTCAAGCGATCCCGATACTCACAGAGACGCTTATGCTTATCCCGACAAGAGGTCTTGGCCTTTCGATATGAGCCAGAAATGTCTCTGATAATCGACCTCTGGAGCCCTGCCACGGCTTCCGATTCCTTCAGCTGGTTCTCAACTTTCCTTTTCTCCTTCTGCACCCTATCAAACCTTCGTTTGGCATCCTCATATCTGTCCTCCATGTGAAGGAGACTGCCGAAAGCCTGACATTCCGAAAAATAATAAATATATGAACACATAACATATTTTTGCCTACCGAAATAACTAACTTGAAAGCAAAAACCATTCGAGACGGTTTTAACACATTACCTGCCACATGTACGCCTGCCCATGTCGGATCCGATCGACATTGGACATTTTCCCGTGTCCGGAGATCTCTTCACTCCGAACAAGATCCTTCCCATAGGTACATAGATATTGCACCCCTGTCTCGGGATTTATAGGATTTGAATGAGAGCTGGATCCCAGGATTGGTGGACTCCGAAAATAGTTCGGAGATACTCCCGTGTCCCGCTCGAGCACATCACGGGCAGTATCCTCCGGGATATTATCCCCTGAATCCACTATTTCCACGTCGTCTGGCAAGACTCCGGGATCCTTCTCTGCACTCACCCCCGAAGGAATGGCCTCCGGGATTTGGGAGGTGCTCCCATGAACAGCAACTGATACGGAGGGCGGGATGACCCGCGTCCTCTTCAGAGTAGGTACGGCCTCCAGAGCTTCTTCCTCGTCTATGAGGCTCGGAGGGGGCCTGATCACCCTCTTCTTCCTTTTCTCTCCGGTTCTCCCTTTATCGGCCATCCGCTCCCTAGCAGTCTTGGTGATCTTCTCTGAAAACAGCCGATAAAAACAGAAAACGAAATTCAGAAAATATGTACCTATAGACTGAGAGACAAACGAGAACATATTTCGGAGGCTTACTCTTCTTAGAAAGAGTTTTTTCCACTTTCCGTCTCCTAGCCTCCGTGAGATCCACGATAAAACCGAGCTCGTATAGTCTTCGGTCGTCCAAAAGGAAATCCACGTGCCTCCTCTCCCGAGAGACTAGCCAAGCGTCTGAAATGTGCTTCCTCTCCTCCCTGGTCAGGTCCTCTGAAGGTACGCGCTCCCAAGCAGCTGCCGAAAAAACATACTTAGCAGATAAACAAAGTAATAAATTCAACACAATAAAACAGAATACCGATAAAACTAGAAAGGGCTCCAAACACCTGGGATATTGAACACTGAGCGAACTCTCTGTGGTCTACCACCGAGCCGCAAGTCTTTTCCCCAGTTGCCCCCCGCAACAAACCAAGTCTTCTTCCACTCTTTGTTTGAAGACGGCAGCCCGGTGATCAGAGGTTCGCCGTCTTGCTTGTCCCGAGAAGCAAGAGCCCACCAGCCATCACCCCCCGACTTATGGGAGTAGAGGCTGTAGCAGTGTCCAATCTCCGCAAATGTGGGAGGCGGGAACTTCATGCCCTTCCACAGAGAGTACATCCCGATCAGAACCCGCCATGCATTCGGGTTCAATTGAGCGGGAGCAACCCCGATTTCCCTCAACATCCTCCGAATATAGGGTTGCAAAGGCAACCTCGCCCCAATCTCCAAAAAGGCGGGGTGAAACGCCACCGATGTACCCTCCGGGTTACTAGCTCGTTCCCCCTCTTTGGGGAGTCTTAGGCCTACAGATGCCGATATAGAGAACTCCGTAGCCATCTTATGTAATTTTGCCATATCTATCCTATTCCCTCTCACGTGGTTAATGGCAAACCTAGTATGATCTATCTGATCCCTTACGGAATCCTCGGAATTGTACCCCGCTATACACCCAGGATCACCAGGTCCGGAAGCACCAGCCTGCGCCTCTGAGGGCATCTGCTGAACCTCCGGACTTCCTACATCCGAGTCATCGTTAACTCCGAATACACTCCTAGTACTACTGCCTACAGATACTCTACCAGAGGTAGACTCCGAGGACTCGGACCCCGAGCTAGACGCTACTTCCGGGCTTTGAACCCCAGCCTTCCTCACCATCGGATTATATCAGGATTTTCTAAATATTGCGTAAGGATATGAAATGTATTTGTCTTCGGATGATAACCTGTTTTCTGTGCTTTCTGCTTCCTTGCCAGGAACTCCGAACACGCTCTGATCAAATTGCAAAGAACAAGTAAGGAGTTGGAAGACCCAGCGTCGCTATTTATAGACAATGAAAAAGCGCGGGAATTTCGAACACCAGAATCGAGGCCACCGTCAGGCGACACCTGTTCACCGCCTCTCATGGGTCGCCACGTGCCAGCCGCCCATTGCCCGTTACACGAATTAATCTAAGCGTAATGGGCCCAAAAAACTCCGCCGAGCCCATTCCCAAATGCCGAACTATCAAGCCCCACAACCGATCACTTCTCGCAAACCTCCGGCTGAGGAACTTGAGGGGGAAATGTTGGATATATTTACATAGTCTCATGAACTACCGACAATGTGCATCCCGCTTCCTGCATAGCATCCGACAATGTTACGGAGTTTCACATACCCGGCTCGGCACTCCGTGAACAGCTCTCAATACCGATACAAAGATACCGTCATGCATTCGGAATCACTGATTGACAGGTCTGACCCCTTTCTGAGCACATCAGGACAGCTGCCAGCACCAGCAAGTATGATTCCGACACGTGTCCCAGGCTGTCAGACCAATGGCTATAAAACACCCCATTTTTTACCTCTTGTGGACTTTTGGGCAACTTTTTTACTTTTATCTCTCAAATTACTGTATCCTTTCGGCAAATATATCATTGTACTCTCATTTGCTCGCATATATAGAAAGTGGGGGAACGTTTATTCAGAAGGTCCATTTTTACCCTCAACACCATATAAGTCCATGAATTAATTGATAAATTATTTATTAATTTATAGAGATATTGAATGTATATATTGACGGTATCATTGAGAATCTTTTCGATAACAAAGCTAATGATGATACTGTAATTTCTTGACGTAATACCAAAATTCAACCCCATAATTTTTAAATGCATTATGAAAAAAATTAGAAATGAGTTCCACTTATATTTATATTTCTAGAAATCAGAGTCAATCTCAATCCTACAGGTACTGTTTAACAAATTATTATTTGTTTTTTTTATAAGAAAATTTGTATTATTTTATAATTAAAATTTATTATATTGTTTTTTGTTTTGAAAAGACTTCCGTTGGCGTTACTCAAGCTTGAGATATTGAGATATTTATTAGAGAGAAAATTAGAAATAGCCACTCAAAACAATAAACTTTCCTTAATAACCATTTTTGAAACTTTAATTGTTAATAACCACTTTTTAAAAAAACTTTCAGTGTATGTCCATAAATTACCAGAGTACCCCTGAAAATCGTTTTATTTTAAATCTCGAAACAAACTTGAAATCATGGGTAAATTGAAATGTTCAAACTTGAAATCAGACTTAAATTGAAATATCAAAACTTGAAATTAGGCCTAAATTAAAATATCAAAACTTGAAATTTGGACTAAATTGAAATTTTACATTTCTTCTTCTTCCTCTTCTTCTTCCTCAAAACATTAGGTTTTTTTTTTTTTTTTTTTGGTTTCCCTTTTCTGCAGATCACCTCGCCGGCGAAGGGGGTTCGATTCCGTCGCCGACGAAGAAGCAGCAGCAGACGGCGAGGAGGTCGCCGGCGCCCACGCCTGGTCCCCCGTCGCCTGTCCACCACGCCCAGTCGCTAAATCAGCGACGCCCAACATCCAGCGAGCGAGAGAGAGCTGGGAGGGAAAGATGAGGTCGCCGAGAAGCCCAGGAGGTCGCCGGCGCTCGGCGACCTCCAAAGCCCGTCGGCTAGAGAGAGAGAGTAGTCGGGGAGAGAGAGACCAGAAGAGAGAGAAAGAAAAAAAGAGAAAGAAGAGAGAGAGAGCTGATGTGGGGGTTTATATATGAGGGCTTTCTTGTAATTTCTCAAAAAAATGGTTATAAACAAATAAAAGTTCGTTTGTTGTTAAAAAAGAATTTCCACTAATCTTTGTGGTCATTCTGTGTAATTTCCACTATTTAATATGATAAGTTTTTCAAATGATAAGCTTACTTCTTACACTCCTACACCCATCCATCAAGATTGAAGAAAAAGCATCAACTGCCAACCAAACAATATCACATCTCGACAACCGTTGGGGGAAAGGCCACGAAAACTCAGCCATGGCCGCCTCTGTACCTCGTCCACTCTCACCAGCACTATCAACCACCACTTCTCCTCCTCCTCTTCCTCCTCACCCTCCAACCATCTCGCTTTCCCCACCATCCCCAACACCTAAAACTCCCACAATACGTTCCCGCTTAAGCAAAATTTGTCAACAAGGCCAACCTCATCTGGCACGCCAACTGTTCGACACTATTCCCCGCCCAACCACAGCTCTCTGGAACACCATCATCATCGGCTTCATTTGCAACAACATGCCTCATGAAGCCATTTTGTTCTATGCCCGCATGAAGAAGACCTCTCCTCACACCAACTGTGATAATTACACTTTCTCTTCTACTCTCAAAGCCTGCGCCGAGACTCGTAATCTGAGGGTAGGTAAA
This sequence comes from Acer campestre, assembly GCA_954870605.1. Taxonomy (NCBI): domain Eukaryota; kingdom Viridiplantae; phylum Streptophyta; class Magnoliopsida; order Sapindales; family Sapindaceae; genus Acer; species Acer campestre. Next base: position 16,235,485 of record OX940805.1, on the reverse strand, counting down.
GCAGTGCATTGCCATTTTATTCGGGGTTTGTCCAACCCTAGTAGGATTGTTTATAACTCTCTCTTGAATATGTATTCTACATGTTTGAGTTCGACAAATGGTGAAATGGGTTATACTGGTTTTTCTGATTTTGGTTTTGCCAAGTATGATGCAGTACGTCAAGTTTTTGATACAATGCGTAGGAGAAATGTTGTTGCATGGAATACTTTGGTGGCGTGGTATGTAAAGACAGAGAGATACACGGAAGCAGTTATGCAATTTAGGAGGATGATCAGAATGGGAATTATACCTAGTGCCGTTTCTTTTGTTAATGTATTTCCAGCTTTTTCAAGTTTAGAAGACTATAAGAATGCTAATGCCCTCTATGGATTTCTTGTTAAATTGGGAACTGAATATGTGAATGATTTGTTTGTTGTTAGTTCGGCTATATTCATGTATGCAGAACTTGGTCGAGTTGATTTGGCTAGGATGATTTTTGACTGTTGTTTGGAGAGAAATACTGAGGTTTGGAACACTATGATTGGTGGGTATGTACAGAATAATTTTCCAATTGAAGCTATTGAGCTTTTTCTTCAAGCTATGCAATTCGATGAGGTTGTTCTCGATGATGTGAGTTTTCTGTCAGCCTTAAGTGCAGTTTCACAGTTGCAGCAACTGGACTTGGCTCGACAGCTGCATGCCTGTATAATTAAGAATTTAGCAAAATTGCCAGTTATTGTAGTCAATGCAGTTATTGTCATGTATTCAAGGTGCAATTGTATCCATACATCCTTTAAAGTTTTTGATAAGATGCTGGAAAGAGATGTTGTATCTTGGAATACTATGATTTCTGCTTTTGTGCAGAATGGGTTGGATGATGAAGGATTAATGCTGTTGTATGAGATGCAGAAGCAACAATTTAAGATTGATTCCGTGACTGTTACTGCTTTGCTTTCGGCAGCATCAAATCTTAAAAACCAGGATATTGGAAAGCAGGCCCATTCTTATCTTCTTAGGCATGGAATTCAATTTGAGGGAATGGAAAGTTATCTTATAGACATGTACGCAAAATCTGGTTTGATTAGGATGTCACAAACAATCTTTGAGAAAAGCGGCACTGGAGACAGGGATCAAGTCACTTGGAATGCTATGATTTCTGGGTACACTCAAAATGGACTGGTTGAGGAAGCCTTCACTGCTTTTAGACAGATGCTTGAACTGAATGTAACTCCCAATGCTAGGACTATAGCATCAGTGCTCCCAGCTTGTAATCCAATGGGAAATATAGAGTTGGGCAAGCAACTCCATGGATTTTCCATTCGCCACTTATTGGACCAAAATGTCTTTGTGGGCACTGCTCTAGTTGACATGTACTCCAAGTCAGGAATGATTAATTATGCTGAACATGTTTTTGTTACAACCCCAGAAAAAAATTCTGTTACATATACTGCAATGATATTGGCTTATGGTCAACATGGGATGGGTGAAAGAGCTCTCTCTTTGTTTCACTCAATGCAAAGTTTTGGAGTTGAACCTGATGCAATTACCTTTGTGGCTGTATTATCAGCTTGCAGTTATGCTGGTTTGGTTGATGAAGGTCTTCAAATCTTTGACCTGATGAAGAGAGAATACAACATTCAGCCCTTAATTGAGCACTATTGTTGTGTTGCAGATATGTTAGGAAGGGTTGGGAAGGTCTTTGAAGCCTATGAGTTTATTAAAGAATTGGGTGAAAAGGGTAATGTTTTGGAAATTTGGGGATCACTTCTTGGTGCTTGCAGACTCCATGGACAATCTGAACTAGCAGAAGTTGTTGCCAAGAGGTTGCTTGAAATAGATACGAGAAACAACATGACAGGATATCAAGTTTTGCTCTCAAATATTTATGCAGATGAAGGAAAGTGGAAGAATGTTGATAAAGTAAGGAAAGAGATGAGGGAAAGGGGGTTGAGAAAAGAGATTGGTTGTTCATGGATTGAGGTTGGGGGTCATATGAACTGTTTTATGTCCAAGGATGAAGAGCATCATCACAGCGATGAGATATATGAAATGTTGGAAGGGTTAGCCATGGAAATGAAAGGTGCTGGTTATAGGGCCTTTCAAAACTCAAATCCAGAACTCATCTCTTAAGTTTGATGAATGAAGCAGAACATTGCTTACAGATCTTGCAAATGGCAGACTAAACAATGTTTAAGCAAACGGAAGATAGCTAGCTTCAGAAAATTGATTGGCGGATGGATGGCTACTCTTTTGTTTTGTGTGTGCTTATGGTGGCTGCGAATATCATGGTACCTCTAAATGTGATTCCGCTTGTCCAGACTGACAATTTAGGATTGTGGCTGAATTACTGGCTGATTTCTGGAGCAGGTCGGTATTTTTTATGAAGAAGATTGCCATGGATATTGCCTTAGTAATGGAGATTGTGCCAGAATAGGTTGTGGTCAAATCGGCTAAAAAGGATCTCATTCCATTTGTTCAGGTTAGTTACAATAAACATTTCACAAACTTGCGTTAGTGTCATAATTTCAGCTTTAACTTAAAATGATCTTAAGATCTCACACTATACTCAACAGGAGCAATGGGGCTGGGTTTTTTTTTTGGTTGCATCAGTATGAATATTTGTGTTTGATCCTTATGCTTGAGTTTGTTTATTTGATTGTTAATGCGGCACCTTTCCATTGTGGGGGTTCTTTTTTTCCTCTTCATAATTGTTGTCATCATTTGTTGTCTTGCATTTTATGGGATCGAGGTCTTTTCTGTGCCGAAGTAATAATTCATCCATACCAGAATTAGATTATGCTACCTGTGACCTGTCTAATCTTGTTAGAAAAAAGTCTAAAGATATTGGAAATGTAGCTTTGAAATTCAGTGCAGTCACCTGTGATTTTATTGAGGTTGTTGTAAGTCAGTAGAAAAGGCTTTATTGCAAGAAGTTTGTGATTCTTTGTGAGCATTGTTTTTTTTTTCTTCTGAATTTAAACATGTTAGAATTGTTCTTTATTCACGACTGTGGAGAAGTAAATTGAGATTTTTTTTATTTCTGTTTTGGATTTTTTATGTTGAGGGGGATGAGTTGTCTCTATAGATTTATAGGTCTTGTTTGGGTGTGTCCTGAGGCTGTCTAATCTTTTCTATAACATTTTCAGTTTCCTTGTGGACATTTTCTTTTAGTTCTTCAATATACTTTTTTTGCTTGTGATAAAAAAAAAAAGTATAACTTCTCTAAAATATTGGGTCACTTGGGTTCTGTCATTCAAATGTTTTTGGTACTTTCTAAACTGCTTGGCTTTCCTTGTGACTAGAAAGTTTAAAATTGTTTCTTTGCAATTTATTTCAGGCAGAAAATTGAGTGATTTGGAAATTCAGATCTGCACAGAAGATAGATGACTTGAATTGAAAATTTGAACGGGATATAGCTGGGAATAAATTATACAGAAAGAATTAACCAAGTAAAATTAAAAGCATATTCTCTTAGTTTACAAGATTTGATGTTCATTAAATAAACAAGAAAATGATTACTTTGGGTTCTCTGTGGTTTGTTGTTTCTTTTATTTTTTCCTTTTCATTTTTCATTACTTTGACTGCTGTCTTGCTCTATTTTTTGTCCTTAGGTTCGGGAAATAGGGATTGCATATAGGGTTTTAGAACTAATTCATTTAATAATTTTATTATTTTTTTCTGAAAATTTCAGTCATAGTAGTAACTTGAACAAATGTTATGTAGACGGCAGAACCCGAGGAGACCAGATTCACCCTATCATTATCTCTCAGCATCTTCTGAATTGTGGGGATTGATCTTGGATTCATCCTCTGCTCCCCCAGTATGTGCCAGTATGCTTCTACTGAACTATGTGAATAGAACCAGGGAAATTGAAGGGGCAACTGTACAGGATCTTTGACAAAGAATTCTACCCTTGTTTTGTCTTTCATCAAACATGAGAGAAGAAAACTAGTAGTGAGGTGATGCATGATTGATTTTATGCCAAGATTCAACAGGTAACCAGTGTTCTTTTTCTTTTCTCACTGCTTAATAAAATATATGGAGCATATTTGTATTTAATATATGATAAAAAAGAAGGCATCAAACTTTTGGAAAATTCTTATACATTCTCAATTTTCTATTCTGATGATAATATAATACACAACACAGGAAGTTAGCAGTTAGAACCATTCTCACCAATGAGGATTTAGGCATGCCCAAAGATGAGTCCAAACGTTAGGTAATGCATTGTATCACAACATATTAATTGATACACTATCCAATCTTTAGTCAAGTTCAGGTTTTTTAAGTTTCCTGGAAGGAAAAAAAAAAAAAAAAAAAAAAACAAATGGTTCCATAGTCTAGTCCATCTCAACGAGTTAGAGAATAACATAAAAAAAACTTGTAGAATTGAGTCTTTCCTTCAACTGTCTTTCTAGCAAAATACCATTTACAATTGCAAGACACTTTAAACTTCATCATTTAAACCTCTCTAACAACAGATGTAATGATCTTATTCCAATTAGAATTTAATGTTTGAGCAGCAAGAACATCTCACTAGAGATAAGAGAATTGTCATTCTTAGAACACTTTGATGTTTACTATGGTAAACGTTTTAGAACTCTCTAAATCATTTCTTCCAATAAAATCTTTTGAGTTGCCCTCCAACTTGAAGGGAGAAATCCTAAAGTTTTTACAAGATCACTCATCACAACATTTCAAGGGTATCTATACTTTTTTTATTTTTATTCTTATAAATCCCATCTAAACTTTTACCTTCTAACAACTGGCTTGTTACAATTTTGCTTCATGTAACTTCATTTTTTGCTTGCTTAATTTTTGGATTCTTCTTTCTCCTTTGGATTCTTTTTTCTCCTTAGACACTTGAATAAAAATACTGAACTTAAAACAAAAGTGACAAAAAAAGGGATATTATTTCAATATAGAATTATGATAATAAAATTGCATACAAAAAAAATAAATAAATAAAAATAAAAAAAATAAAAAAAATAAAAAAAAATTGAAGTAGAAGAGGTTTTGACATGAAATACAATATTGTAATAAGAATCATGGAAGTATTTGTGAAGCACAACTTCATAGTGGCAAAGCAGTTGTTTTGATGAAAGTTTATAGTTTGGAAAGTAAGAAGTCAACATTCGCTAAGTGTTTTGAATTGAGTTTCTTGTATCATCCAAAAAACAATAGAGAAATGTTGTGAAGTTTTAAGGTTTCTATCTGGACAAAAAATATATATTTAGATTTATATAATTATATGTACATAGACAGGAGAAGGTTTTATTTGCCTTCTGTAATGGTTATGAAGATTTTGAGTTGGATTAAACTTAGAAAGTGAAAATTGTTTCACAAGTTGTATCTTGCATGCAACATAATTGCAAACCAAAAATCGTTGTTGTTAACATTGTAAAGAACTCAAATCTGGATGCATTTATTGTTAACTTTGGCATGTTTAGACTTGTACAGTCTGGCTCATCGAGTAGAATAATACTAGTTAGCAATTTCATGATAGCAATGTATTTGTAAATGCCTACTGGTATAATTCTAGATGAGTCGGGATGTAGAAGTCCAGTCATTAAATTAGCAACAACTACCTCTAGTTATGAGTTAAATAGAATGTTGTTTCTTGGTATGTCGTGGTGAGCACTATTTATTGGATGAGTGAGTATGTAAAAATTATACCATGCCAAAATAATAATAATAATAATAATAATAAAAGGCTGCTTCCAATCCAAAGTAGCACGTTACTTGATATGTTGTAGTGAGCAATTGTTGGTGAGCAATTATGATGCAAGTAAGATAAAGCATGAGCAATACTTTTTGCAATATTCACTCTTTTAGTCCATTCCAACTTAAGAATTTTATCACCATTACATAGAGAAGTTAATAAGGTTTCCCGTTCTATTTACTCTTAAATAATTTATTTTTTTGTGCAAACAAAAACCATAAACTTTCACAAATTTCCATAATGTGCTTTGGATAATAAAGGAATCTCAGTTTTGAAACTTTATGCAAAAGTTGATGCTTTGATATCCAAACGATAAAGCTTTTTCAAAGCAAAAACTTTGCTACTAGGCAATTGCTCTTTGTAAACACTTCCATAATTCCACTTAGAATACTATATTCTATGTTTAAATCCTTTCCCACTTCAATTATATCTTTATTTTCAATTCAACTATCATAATTCCTTATTGAAACCCTACCTCTTTGTCTTAAGTTTAATATAGGAAATAAATGCGGTCATATGAGCAAAATTGTAACAAGTTCAATGTTAGAAAGTAAATGTTTACAATGGGTAGGAGACAAAGGCAAACTAGTAACTCCACAACATAAAACTTTCTTGCTCTTAAAATGTTGTAAAAAGTGATCTTTTAAAACCTTTGGGATTTCCCCCTCCAAAATTGTTGGATTGTAAGCCTAAAGATTTCATTAGAAGGAATGATTTATGGATGCTTCTAAAGGGTTTAATAGGAAATATCGATGTGTTTAAAGAATGACAATTCTCCAATCGCCACTAGAATGTTCCATTTGAAGTTATTGTTTGATGTTGGTGGTTTAGGAAATTTCTTTTTAATTAAGATTTTTTTTTTTTTATTTATTTATTTATTTATTTATTTATTTTATGGGATTTGTTTCATATTTTATCTACACTTGTTTAGATTGTTTTTATTGTAGGAAAGAAAATATTTAAGTATTTTTAAGATGAGTTTATTATAAATAGGCTTATTATTTCAGTTTATTGTATTTGTTTCATATCATTTAATATAACTTATCTTTCCTTTGGGACAATTTCTTGTTGTGGATCAAGAGTAGTCATTCTGCTAATATTTCCCATGTGAGTATCCACTGATTGCTGCATCAAGAGTCTTCTAAGTGTGTCTTAGGTTCTATGGACTATGGAGTGATTCTTCATACTTCCGTCAAACAATTCTGCCTAATTGTTACCCAAAATCAAGTACTACATGTTCGAATTGTTTGTGATTTCAATTGTTGGTGTGCAATTATGATGCAAGTAAGATAAAGCATCTGCAACACTTTTTACAATGTTCAGTCTTTTAGTCTAATCCAACTCAACAACTTCATCACTTTTACAAAGAGCATATAACATGTTTCCCTTTCCGTGCACTCAAATAAAAAAACATAAATTTTTAAATTTTTATGCAAACAAAAACCATAAAGTTTCTCAAAATTCCCTAGTTGTGCTTTGGATAATACATGTCATAGCTAAAGTTTGCTCACTTTTCAAATGGTAAAGCATCTTCAGAGCAACTACTTTGCCAGCAGGCAATTGCACTTTGTAAACACTTCCACAATCCCATCTAGAATAGTGTATTTCATGTCAAAATCGTTTTCTACTTCAATTATATCGTCATATTCAATTCAACCATCATAACACCATATTGAAATCATATCTTTGTGTCTTAACTTCAACATTATAGCCCTACTTCTTATTAAGAAGTAGGAATTCAAATTATGTAGGCAAGAAATGCAGTTGCATGAAAAAAATTGTTACATGTTAGATGTTAGAAGATAAATCATTTACGATGGGTAGGACAAGATGAAAAATCACTATTTTTTTTTCCTTAAACAGTTTCATTTGTGATGTTGTAGAAACCTTGGGTTTGACAAGATGACAAATTGCTAACTTTTTTATTGAATGGTTTTGCCCATAAAAAGCTGTGATGAGTGATGTTATAGAAACCTGGGATTTCCACCTCCAAATTTTACTTAGTCTAGTCCTCATGTACCTTCAAGTGAATTTCACCCAATTAAACAAAGTTTTGGGTACCATTCTATATGATTTCACCCAATTAAACTAACTAGCTAGGTCTTTCCTCAAATAGACTTTACAGGCAAAATACCATTTACAATTGCAAGGTTGTTTCAAACTTCATTGCTTAAACCTCTCTAATAACAAACTTAGTGGTGTAGAACCGGAAGAGGAAACAAGAGAAGTAGAGAAAAGAAGAATGGAAATTACGATATTCTTTTATTCATTTAAGTCTAGCAAGTCTAGCCTTAAAAACCACTCTGAAGGGATCTTTTTATAGTAGCCAAATACCAAAGAGATAAATACATTAGACTCCCGATAATAATAAAGCTAACTTATGGGTAGTAGTTGACTATAACATGGCTAGACTTCGACATTTAGCTCTCTCAATAATAGCAATATTGCTGTTAGTGCTTGGTAATTTGGTTTATTGGATGAGTCAAGATGAGAAGAATAGTCATGCCAAAATCAACAATAGCTGCGGTAAATTAAATTATGATTTAAGTAGAATATGCTGCTGATGTGAAGTGAATAATTTTGTATACATTATTACTGTTTAAATTAAGTAGAATATAAACAGTAATAATTGTATGCATGTATGCTCTCTTATGTGATTATGTATTAATGATAAACAGTAATTATGTCTTCATATGATGTAAGTTAAATATTCATGTCAAATCCACATGTACTATAATTATGTCTTTATATGCAATTTGACCATCATAATTCTATATAGAAAAAATAACTCTATTATTTATCGCTCGTCTTAAGTGCAAGTTGGTTACATGACCAAGAGTCAAAGAAATAGGATTTGCCCGGAGGAGGCTGCGACCTCCTCGAAACTTGGCCAAAATTACTTAATATTTAAGTGGGATAATCTCAAATAAAAACAAACAAACAAATGAGAGTGTCTTAAATATTAAGTGGTATCATTTTACTTAATTCAAATAAGGTCTTTTAATATCAAGACACAAAAACAAACACCACCTTGGACCGAAGTGCCTAAACTAATAACTTTTTCTATCTTTGTTTGTCTTGGTATTATAAGCTTGTCCTTTCCCTAGAACTTTTAGTGAACATGTGCGGCCATGGCTCTCTTTTTTTCTTCATGTCAAGCACGGGGCAACTATTAAGAAGGTTGATTGTGGTTGAAAAGAGACAGTTTCGGCTCAAAAAAATAATGAGGCGAATATCTTTTTCCTATTGTAACCTAAAATCCTGTTGGTTGATGATTTTAAAAGCTATAATTTCTTTTTGGCGCAAGTACGTAGGATTCTTTTTCTAGGTTTTGAGTTTTGTGTTAGTCTGGTAGATGATTTACCATGGGAAACTTGTTAAGATGTTGAGTGAATTGCATAAAGCTCAATTATGGTGTTGCTGAGGCTGGATTAGTCTACAAATAAGCTGAACTCAAGATTTCTATAAAAGCTTGTTGCATACATGAACCTAAATTAGCAGGGATGATCTAGTGTGATTGCTTGAGTTTTTGTTGGGTCTTGAGATATGTTAAGAGAAGTTGATAGTTGAGATTATAATTAAAAGCAAAAATTCATAGATCACGAAGTGTTTAAGTCCAAAGATAGGGGGGATTACAGAATCATGAATTGATTCGAAATGGAAAATATTTTTACCAACCTTTTGTAGAAATAGCAACAAAAGTTTAAACATATTTGCAACTAATTTTTTTCCCAAGGACCTTAGGTTGATATAGTGTATATTGAATTAGTTATTATTTTGAAAGTTCGGTATATTTTTCTGCTCGTATACTTTCCATATAGTTTGGTTTTCTATTAGTTTTTGATATGATTTTTGTGGTGTTTTTATTTTCTACAGCAAGTGTTGGAGCAGCTGGACAATGATTTTTGTTTTTTTTTTTCTTTTTTACGGTATTTATCTATCCACCTATCTACAACAAGTGTTGGAGCAGCATCAAGTACATAAGCAGATGTCCAGATGCTTGATAAGTAATGTTGTTGTACTCTTTCTTTATTGAAAGGGAGTCAATATTGACACCCATAAATATGATAAACATACTCATATTTTAATAAAAATTTTAATTACAAAAATATCCCAATAGGAATTTACCAATAAGGACAAATTAGTTTAATTAAAATTAAACAAAATAATATTTACATACATTAATTACACTCATATCTTCAATTATAGCACTTTATAAAAATAAAAAATAAAAAAAACAAACCCTAGCTCAACCTTAATTCTAATTTTTTTTTTTTTTTTTTTTTTTTTTTTTAAAGGAACGAGAAGAACAAAAGCACAATAGAGCCAAAATCTCCCATTATCATATAACATAGTAGTGGAACAAGAATTTTCAAAGATATTTAGGACTTCCCTGCGGTGTTTGTTTGGTCTCGATATACTTACTATATATCCAAAGATTGAATTTATAGCATAATGTTTTCTGTTATATCTATAGGAACATTAAGTTCCAATCACATTTCTTCATTTCATGCCCATGCCTAGGGTTACACATTTTTCCCCGGATCCCCATTTCCTCGCTTTCCCATCCCCATTTGAGGGAAATTTTTTAGGGAAAAATGGGGAAATGGGAGAGGATGGGGATGAAAATCATCCCTAAATTGAAATAGGGATAGGGATAGGGATAGGGATGGGGATGGGGATGGGGATGGGGATGGGGAGACCTCCCCCCATCCCCATTTTCCCCACTAATATAGTGAAATGGGGATGGGATGGGATGGGATGGGGATGGGGATGGGGATGGGGGGAGGTACTCCCATCCCCATTTCTCCATTTCCCCATTTCCCCCAAAATATTATAAAATAATTATATAAATATTTTAATTTTTTTTATTATTTGAAAACCTAACTATAAATATGTCATTTACTCTTTGAAAACCTAACTATAAATACGTCATTTACTCTTTGAAAACCCTAGATCTAATTGTCTACTGAGCATGAATTGGCATTTGGCTGTTATATGAAGTATTTTTTTTAAAAAAAAAAGTTTGTGTTGCTTCATATGTGAAGTTGCTTTGGTTTCAAACTTTGAATTATTGAAATGCTTTATTTTGTATGTTTTTTTTTTTTTTTTTTTTTTTTTTTTAGTTTAATTTGTAATTTTCAGTCAAATGAAGAAATAGGAAATGGGAAAACAGGGGAATGGGGTAAACGAGGAAATGGAGACAATGGGGAAATGAGGATGGTGATGGGGGGACCTCCCCCTAAAACTCCATCATCCCCATTTTCCACAAATGGGGGGAAGGGAAGGTTTGAGAAGTGAGGATGGGGATGGGGATGGGGTTTGAGGTAATATCACGGTAATGAGATAGAGAATGTAGTGGGGTCTGGAAAGACAGAACACTAGACGGCATGTGATTAATGAGATATGCAGCAGATAAGACAGCATCACCCTAAAAAGATTTAGGCATATGCATTTCGAGCAGTAAAGATCGTGCAACTTCTAAGAGATGACGATTTTTACGCTCGGCTATGCCATTTTATTGTGGAGTATGTGCACAAGATGTTTGGTGGAGAATACCGTTTCGTAAACAAAAGGTTTTGAAATTATGATTGAGATATTCCCCACCATTATCAGAGCGTAACACTTGAATTTTCTTATGAAACTGTGTGTAAACCATGTGATAAAATTTTTGAAAAACATCACATACATCACTTTTATTTTTTAAAAGGAACATCCAAGTCATACGTTTGTAGTTATCAATAAATGTAACAAACCAACACATACCAAATACAGACACAACATTAAAGGAACCCCATACATCAGAATGGACAAGAGAAAATGGCATAGAGCTCCTATTATTATTACTAAAAGGAAAAACAGTGCGATGATGTTTTGACAAAACACATGTTTCACATTGAAAATTATTTTGGCCAGTAAACGAGGATGAAATAAAAACTTAAGGTACCCAAATGAACAATGTCCTAAGCGTCTATGCCAAAGATGGATATTACTTTCCTTATCATAGTTGAATTGTACTACTCTATGAGGTTGACTAGATGAGCGTGAAGAGCCCAGAGTACTATATGTTGTAAAGTAGTACAACCCCCCTCTTTCCCTACCAGTTCCAATCGTCCCCTTGGTGTGAATATCCTGAAATACACAATGAGTAGGCCAAAAGGTGATAGTGCAGTTAAGAGATTTAGTTATCTGACTAATAGAGAGTAAGTTATTAGATAAGGTAGGCACATGTAAAACAGATGACAAGTGTAAAGATGGAGTTAATGATAAAGATCCAGCCCCATTAACTGGGGTGGGTATACCATCAACATATGACACACTACATGTTTTGGTTGAACTATAATGACTAAATTTTTGAGAATCAAAAGTCATGTGATCTGTTGCACCGGAATCAATTATCCAAGTATTATTACTAGAAATTGTAGGAGTACTGAAAGCAGAATGAAATGTACCTAAACCAGACATAGTAGCAGCGGAAGCAAAAGAATAGAAAATACCCGGAGTTTGGCAGCGGAACAGTAAATCCAGCAGTTGGAATAGTAAATCTAGAGTTTGGCAGTGGAATAGTAAATCTGGTACTCAGAACAGTATATCCGGCATTTGGAACAGTAAATCCATGCCAGAACAGTGAAACCAGTAATTAGAATAATAAAACGGGCAAAGGTACTATAGCAGGTACTGTAGATGAAGTACTGTAGGTGAGGTACTGTAGCACAGTACTGTAGACACAACTGTAACAGTTGTGAGAGAGGATTTTTTTTTTCGATTTTTTTTTAAATCGGTTCAAAGTTGACCGATTTCAACAATAAAAAACGAATGTAAGCTAAACAATACAACTAAGTTCAAAGAAGAAACCTAGATCAATTTAAGAGGCCAACAGGTCTGGTCTGACGAAGGCGCAGGAAGGTCGACACCGCATGGTGTTCAGGAAAAAGAGACGATGAATCATCGATGAAAAAGAAACGACGTGGGTCGCTATTGAAGGAAAAACGATCGGGTAGGGTCGGGTCGAGCAAGGCGACGCGGGTCGCTGAGCAAAAGAGACGTGGGTCACTAATTCCTGATCGAAGGAGGATGACTAGCAACGTTGTAGGGTAGTCGACCGTTGAAGAGTCGACGATGGAAGAAGTTCTGGTGATGAGGATCATTGGAAAGAACACAGGCAGTAGTCCTGTTGCTTAGAGTAGGCTGATAAGGGAAAAAAAGAAAAAAAAAAAAAGGGAAAAAAAGAAAAAAAAAAAAATGAACCCTAAACAATTTGTTTGGGCTCTAATACCATGAACAAATCAAAGTGTTTGTTATTATTCTTCTCCGTATATGAGGTAATTTATAGGAGAAATACAATTAGGAAACAGAGATATAATAGGAAACAAATACCTACAAATAAGCTAATTAATTCTAAGCTAATCAAATACAAGGTCAACTATACAATCTTCCTAATTAACGACAATATTCTAACATAACTATGGTATTTATCGCTTGTCTTAAGTGCAATTTTAGTATCCTTACATCCTAGGAGAAATAAAATTTTTAAAACTATGCGGATACATGAAGCAAAAGTGTAACAAGTTGAATGATAAGAGGCAAAAGTTTACGATGGGTAGGACAAGAAAATTGCTAACTTCACCACAAACCTTTGTTGCCCATAAAATGCCATGATAGGTGATCTCTACAAATAGGATGGCTAAGTGTTTAGGGATTGTTGGGCATATTTGCATAGTTTATAAACCACCGATATCATCACACTCCGCGTGTCACTTGTCCTCCGATATCCTTGCGGAGTTTTCGTCCGTCACTGTACACTCCGTCTGCGACATTGCCTGTCGTCACCATAGTACCGATAAACATTCGAAGTCACGTAATGTCAGACCTGACACTCGCTGAACACATTTGGGGAGCTGTCGGCATCAGCAAATACGATCTTGACACGTGTCCTAAACTGTCAGACCCAAGGCTATAAAACACCTCATTTTTCACCTTGTAATGACTTTTGGCAATTTTTTACTTTCAACTCTCAAGAATTACTGTATATCTTCGGTAAATCCGTTGCTGTAGATTCACCTTATTTTATATATACCAAATCGGAGGACATTTACTCCAAAGGCTCATTTTTGCCCTCAACATTTGGCGCTAGAAAGAGGGGGTGAAAATCAACGCCTTCGTGTAAACAATGAATCCACAACCCGACGACACCTATCCGAACATCAATCTCGAATTGAGACCCCCCGGAACTCACGATTATGCCCAGAACCAGCAACAGCACCAGCATCCTTACCCGGGATCCGTCAATATAGGGACCCCGGGAGGACAGCAACCGGCGCCCCCGAATTATGGCTATTACCCGTACCCGGGGCAGTTTTTGATGTAGGCCCCAATGTTCGGCTATCAAGGACCTCCACAACCTTATCCCCAAATGCCGATGAACCAATTCTATCCTTCAATGCCACAACAAGCCTACTACCCGCAAGGCTACCCACCGATATATGCGCCATAGCAGACGCAACAGGTTCTCCCACAGATAAAGGATCCGGTCATCCAAGGGATCACCAGCAGGCTAGACACTTTAGCTCAGAATGTGACCAGGGTGATTAATGTTGTGGATGAAGGTGGACATCAGGGGGATTCAGACAAGGTAAACTCACGTGCTAAGGGAGGTCTTCCCGAAGCACCAGCTACAGAGCGAAAAAGGAGGCGTCACCACACCGCTCAGTTCATCGAACCGAACCAGGGGGAACATATGAACCAACAAGCACCATAAAGGATTGCGGGAGTGACGCGTAGCCAAGAGGAACGGGACGGTATCGTCCAGGAAGAAATACCGAGAAGAACGAGACACCAACAAAGTCTACCTGGCGGATCTCGTAACATAGAAAGGGACACCGAAAGGAATACCTTTACTGATCCGGACGCGTTCCGGGACCTTCAAGATCAACTTGCAGATATTCAAGACCAAATCCATTTCGGCCATCGGCGTTCGTCCAGTCACAGAGAGAGCCCTTTCACCAAAGAAATCACAACGGCACAGATTCCGAACAACTTTAGAATGTCCCGAAAAGATATGTGTGGTTTCGGAGGGACGGGGGACCCAGACGATCACCTCGATTCTTACCTCGACTGGATGAATATGCAGGGAGCATCCGATGCTGTTAAGTGGAGGGTTTTTCCCTTGACCCTTTTGGGAGACGCACGAACATGGTACGGAGGCTTGAAAAGACAAAGCATATCCTTATTTAATGAGTTATTGAAGGAATTCCGAAGCGGATTCGCGGCGAGCAGAAGAAGGCGGAGACACATGGTCCATTTGACATCAATCAAACAACACGATTCGGAAAGAATCAAGGACTACATGAAGAGGTTCACAGAGGTAGCAAGGCAGGTTCAAGACTTCAGTGAAGTGGGAGCCGTGATGGCTTTCACCTAAGGGCTTCAGCAAGGTCGCTTGAGTTGGTTATTGTCGAAAAGAGGGTCAACTACCTACCGAGAGTTAATGGGGAGGGCAGAGAAGTATGCCACAGCCGAAGATGTCAGCGATAGTAAAAGCCATGCGACTTCCGCAGAACCAAGCGAACCCCCGAGGAGGTGGGGGAGACAAACCAGAGATAAAGGGAAGGAACCTCAGGTACCAAGGCAAGTTAATACCGGAAACATTGTTCGGAATCCCAGGCCTCCACCGAGAGATAAGTTTGACCAGTATACCCCCCTGAAGTTTCCATTGGATAGAATGCTTGAAATTACTAACAAAGAAAAGTTGTTGCGGCAACCAGAACCACTACATACACCTCTGGATCGCAGGGATCGGAGGGTATACTGTAAATTTCACAACGACCACGGCCATGAAACAAGAAAATGCCGTGACCTCAGAGATCAGGTTGAAGAATTAGTAAGGGATGGAAAACTCCAGGAGTATATCAAGATACATGACACAAGCGAAAAAACACCTAAGGTAGCTCGACCAAGCCACCAATCTAGTGCAGTCGCACAAGATTCGGATGATGAAGAACCAATCAATTACATCAATGCCATACCCGCAATGGGAGATCTCGGATCCACATCTTCGGGAAAAACACCCGTCTCGGTGTGTTTGACAACAGCTCCAAAGGATACCTCGGTAGATTGGGGACCAATCTCCTTCTCTACCGCAGACACAGTCGATGTTAGGTACCCCCATTGCGATGCCTTGATTATTTATGTAAAAGTACGGACTCGTACAGTGAAGAGGACCCTTATTGATCACAGAAGTTCTTTAAATATCATTCATTGGGATCCGTTACAGAAATTAGGATACACCATTTAACAACTACAGGCATCAAGATATTGCATCAGAGGTATCGGGGGACATCAAACAAGACCAGTAGGCCAAATAGACCTACCAGTGAGATTCGGAACCAGACCTCAGATACGTACCGTATGGGTCTGCTTCCAGGTTGTCGATATCCTTTTCCCTTTCAACATTTTGATCGGAAGGCCAACTCTATATGCCCTCCGGACAGTCACCAGCATTTATTCGTTAAAGATGAAGTTCCCAACCGAATCCGGTACCGGGGAAGTGAGCGCCGACCAAGAAGAGTATAAAAGGTGCATTCATATCGGGTCAAATCCAGTGCTCACCATCGGTAACTATAATACCATCCCTCTTCCGAGAACAAATATTCCGAAGTTCAAAAGACCAAAAAGGAGATAGGTCGAGGAGATAGCCGAGGCTGAGTCTTCCGACCCAACTCCACTTGATGAGATTCACGTCACAAGTCTTGATCCTCGAGAAGTAGGTTCCCAACTAGTTGGGGAACCCACTGAGAAATTACTAAGCATCGCCCTCCGTGACAATGAACCAGAAAAAATAGTTCTCATTGGAGCCAATCTAGATCCGAAAGTCAAGAAGGAAGTAGTAGAACTCTTAAGGGAATTCTCGGATATATTCGCATGGAGCCACACTGATATGCCCGGGATAGACCCTTCCGTGATTTCGCATTCTCTTAATGTTGACCCGATGTCCAGGCCAGTATCCCAGAGGAGGAGATATTTCAATAGCGAACGATACGAAGCGATAGCCACCGAAATAAATAAACTCCTTGAAGTAGGATTCATCCGAAACCTAGATTACAATGAATGGCTATCAAATGTAGTCTTGGTGAAGAAAAAAGATGGTAGGTGGAGAATGTGTGTTGACTTCATCGATCTGAATAAGGCATGCCCGAAAGATAGTTTCCCACTACCGAGAATAGACCAGATGGTGAACGCCACGTCAGGCCATGAATTGCTCAGCTTCATGGACGCTTATTCCGGGTATAATCAAATTCGGATGGATGAAATAGATGAAGCCAAGACAGCTTTTATTACCGATCGAGGAGTATATTGTTATCGGGTGATGCCGTTTGGCCTTAAAAATGCCGGAGCAACTTATCAGAGGCTCGTTAACCGCATATTTCACTAGGAGATTGGAAGAACCATGGAAGTTTATGTGGATGACATGCTGACCAAGTCAGTCACTGCCGGAGAGCACGCCCCGAACCTTCGAAAGACCTTTCAGCTTTTGAGGCAATATCAGATGCGGTTAAATCCCACAAAGTGTGCATTCGGAGTTTCCTCAGGCAAATTTCTCGGATTCATGGTACATCAGAGGGGAATTGAGGCGAATCCTGATAAGATCAGAGCTGTAAGGGGACTCCTCCCACCGAGAAGAGCAAAAGACATTCAGAAGCTCAATGGTATGATTGTAGCCCTATCCAGATTCATCTCAAAATTGACCGATAGATGCTTTCCGTTTTTCAAGGCTTTAAAGCACAAAGGTGACTTCTGCTGGACATCTGAATGCCACACTGCGTTTGAAGACCTCAAGACCTACCTCCAGAAGCCTCCGATGTTAACAAAACCCACGGTAGGAGAGACGCTGTTTCTTTACTTAGCAGTATTAGATGCAACAGTCAGTTCTGTACTCATCAAAGAGGAAGGATCTATTCAGAGAGCAGTATATTATGTGAGTAAGAGCATGACCGATCCGGAAACACGATACCCCACGATCGAGAAGATGACCCTCAGCCTCATAGTGGCATCTAGAAAGCTACGACCATACTTTCAAACTCACCTCATCGTTGTATTAACCAACCAGCCACTACGGCAAGTTCTTCAGAAACCGGAATTAGCCGAAAGACTCACCAAGTGGGCGATGGAGCTCAGTGAGTTTGATCTTCAATTTAGACCTAGGACCTCCGTAAAGGGACAGACGGTAGCAGACTTCGTCGTAGAATTTTCGAACCCTGATATTTTGAGTCTATCAGCCGAGACTGTGTCACAGTGGGAAATGTATGTCGATGGATCCTCCAACCGACATGGTAGCGGAGTTGGAATAATTATCAAGACCCCCGATGGTAGCATAACCCAAACTGCACTCAGATTTGATTTCAGGGCGACGAATAATGTCGTTGAGTACGAAGCATTGGCTACCGGACTAAAAATAGCGTTAAGTATGGGAGCCGAGCTTCTCACCGTGTATAGTGACTCCCAGCTTGTGGTGAATCAGATAAACCAGGATTACCAAGCCCGAGACTCCGAAATGATGAGGTACCTCACGAAGGTGAAAACGTTAATGGCCAAATTTGCTCAATGCATGGTTATCAGGGTATCGAGAGACCACAACTCCCAAGCTGATGCCCTAGCTAAGCTAGCCTCCACCACCGATAGAACAGTAACAGTGTTTCGTCTCTCAGAATCTAGCATACATGAGGAACAGGAGACTGCCGTGCTAATCCCCGAACTTAACATCGATTCGTGGATGACTCCCATAATGAACTATCTCCGCGATAGAACCCTACCGCCTGAAAGAGATCTCGCCCAGAAAATCAGAAGGCAAACACCCCGGTACTTGATAATTAATGGATCACTCTTCCGACGTGGTTTCTCTTTGCCCTATCTCCGATGTGTCAGCCCTCCTTAGACCGATCAAATACTCCAGGAGGTCCATGGTGGTACCTGCGGTAGCCATTCGGTCGGAAGAAATCTTGGCCACCGGATAGTTAGACAGGGATATTATTGGCCCACACTTTTCAAAGAATCAAAAGCACAAGCCGAATCTTGTGATCGATGTCAGAGAACTGGTCCTATACCATGCCTGCCAGCCGAAGCACTGACCCCTATGTCCGCACCTTGGTCATTCTCCAGATTCGGAGTCGATATCATAGAACCTCTCCCTAGAGGAACATCAGACAAGAAGTTTGCCGTTGTGGCAATTGATTATTTCACCAAGTGGGTGGAAGCGGAGGCTCTGAAGCACATCACCGAGGCAAACACAACGAATTTCATCAAGCATTCCGTAATCTATAGATTCGGAGTTCCCAACACCTTGGTTGCTGACCATGGGACCCAGTTCGATACGAAGGGTATGCTCTAACTTTCACATAAATCTGAAGTTCTCTTCTCCCGCCCGTCCTCAGAGCAACGGTTAGGTTGATGCCGTCAATAAAACAATCAAAACTCTCCTAAAAAGAAAATTGCAGTCTTGAAAGGGGGGTTGGGTCGAGAAGCTTCCGGAAGTCTTATGGGCTATTTGAACTACGCCACATTCGGCTACAGGGGAAACACCGTATTCCCTAGCCTTTGGAACGGAAGCAGTCATACCAACCGAAACCTCTATCCCCACAATGTGGGTCTCTTCGTACAGTTCGGGGGACAATGAGGAAGAATTTCAAGCCTGCCTCGAGGAGTTGGAAGAAAAAAGGGATATGGCTAGAATCAGAACTGCTCACCACCAACTGAAAATAACCAAATACCACGACAGCAGAATCAGAATACGAAGGTTTAATCCGGGGGATCTTGTCCTGAAGAAAGTAATGCCTTCATCCGGTGGTTTGGGGGACAGATGGGAAGGGTCATACATTGTAGACTCAGTGTCAATGAAGGGGGCCTACAAGCTCAAAACCGAAGATGGCACACCCCTGAAGAATCCATGGAATGCAGACCACCTGATGAAGTACTTCCAATAAACCCCGAAACTTGTAAGGATATGTTACGGTACCAAAGTGTATGCATTTCGGTACGGTGGGTTACCGATTATGTTTGTACTATTTTATAAATTACCGATTATATTTGTGCTATTTTACTCTTTGTTTTTTGCTTCCTGATTCATAATTATCTCCAGAGGGTTCAAACCCCGAGAAATGCACCTTGAGTGCCAAAGACTCTCTAAGGGGAGCACAAAAGTCTCCATTATCGGAGCACAATTATCTCCAGAGGGTTCAAACCTCGAGAAATGCACCTTGAGTGCCAAAGACTCTCTAAGGGGAGCACAAAAGTCTCCATTATCGGAGCACAATTATCTCCAGAGGGCTCAAACCCCGAGAAACGCACCTCGAGTGCCAAAGACTCTCTAAGGGGAGCACCAAAGTCCCCATTATAGGAGCTCAATTATCCCCAGAGGATATTAACCCCGATAAATGAACCTTTAGTGCCAAGGACTCACTAATGAGAAGTCTCCATTATCGGAGTACATTTATCCCAAGAGGGTACAAAACATTGAAACTATAACTAAGCATTTAACTACAAAGATAATTTATCATTTAGAAAATATTGTTTCAGCAAAACCCGAAGGTTCACATACCGAATTAATAATTATTGCAGATCTAACAAGGTAAAAATCAAAACAGAAAGTTAAACCTCAGATGTCTCAAAATACCGATAAAAAGTAATATATATATATATATATCAGCAAGTGAAATACAAAAGAGTTTAAACTAACATTAATCTCCGATATGGCGAAGTTACAAAAATCACAATAAAAAGCAAAAATGTAAAGAATGCAGGGGGAAGCTCCGGGAATCATTCTTGTCCTGCAGCTCGCTCAATGGGACGATCGGGAATGAACCTCTCATCATCATCAGAGACCGCCTCAGGTTCATTCTCAGAGAGGGGCTCCTCTTGAAAGGTCTCAGACATGTTGACCACCGGAACAGCTTCCGCTCTCTTCCGATTTTCGGTGGCCTTCTTCATATCTACATCGAAAGCCGAGAAATCGAAGTCAGGATGTGAACGAAGCAAAAGCTTCCGCACATCCTGAACCGCTCTATCGAAGATGTCTTCCTGCATCTCAACGAAATCATCCGATACAAGGAACATCTCAACAGCATTCTCACCGAGATCAGCCTTCATAGTCCGAATTGATCCATTCGCCCTCTTTAAACGATCCCGGTAGTCACGAAGCCTGTCATGCTTCTCCAGACAGGCGGCCTTAGCTTTCCGGTAGGAGCCGGATATGTCGTTTATGATTGACCTCTGATGCCCCACCATGGCCTCCGAGTCCCGGAGCTTAGCTTCAATTTTCCCCTTCTCCTTCTGCACTCTATCGAACCTCCGCTTGGCATCTCCATATTTCTCCTCCATATGAAGGAGATTACCGAAAGCCTGACACCTAAAAACAAAATATGTATATATAATAACATGTTATTGTCCACTGAAAAAGTTGACT
Source organism: Acer campestre (assembly GCA_954870605.1). Classification (NCBI taxonomy): domain Eukaryota; kingdom Viridiplantae; phylum Streptophyta; class Magnoliopsida; order Sapindales; family Sapindaceae; genus Acer; species Acer campestre. Next base: position 16,214,330 of record OX940805.1, on the reverse strand, counting down.
TGTCAAAAATTATTCAAAGATTTCCCGGCATGTTACCTGCCACAAGTTTGCTTGTTTGTGTCGGATCCTGTCGACATTGGACATCTTCCCATAACCGGAGATCTCCCCACTCCGAAGAAGATCCTTCCCGTGGATGCATAAATATTCCATGCCTGTCTCGGGATTGATATGCTTGGACCGAGAGCTGGACCCTAATACCGGAGGATCCCGATAACAGTTCGGGGAGATACCCGCATCCTTTTCAAGCACATTGCGGGGAGTATCCTCCAGTAAATTTTCACCGGAGTCTACTATCTCCACATCATCCTATACGTTTCCGAGAGTGTTCTCTGTGGCCAGTCTCGACGGAATGGCTTCCGGAACTTAAGAGGAACCTCCGGCAATAGCAACTGACACGGAGGTCGGATCACCCCGCGTTCTCTTCAGAGGAGGCACCACTTCTAGGAGTTCCTCCTCATCTAGGAGACTCGGGGGTGCTCTGATCACCCTCTTCTTCCTCCTCTCTCTGGCTTTTCCTTTGTCAGCCATTCTCCCTTTCGCGATCTCGGTAATTTTCTCTGCCAAAGGAAAAGAAAACTAGTAAGGCTTGAATTCAGATAAAGTATATGTATACATCCGAAAATAAATATATAAAAATTTCGGAAGCTTACTCTTCTTTGACAAAGTTTTCTCTACTTTTTGCCTCCTAGCCTCCATAAGATCCACAACGAAGCCAAGCTCATGCAGTCTACAGTCGTCCAAAAGAAAATCGACATGCCTCATATCCCGAGAGACTAGCCAAGCATCTGAAATGTGCTTTCGCTCCTCTCTGGTCAAATCCTCCGAAGGAACACGCTCCCACGCAGCTGCCGAAAAAACACACTTAGCAGATAAACAAAGTAATAAATTAAACAAAATAAAATAAAATACCGATGAAACCAAAGGAGGTTCCAAACACCTGGGATATTGAACACTGAGCGAACTCTCTGAGGTTTACCACCGAGCCGCAAGTCTTTCCCCCAGTTGCCCTCCACAACAAACCAGGTCTTCTTCCACTCCTTGTTCGAAGGCGGTAGCCCGGTGATCAGAGGTTCGCCGTCTTGCTTGTCCTGAGAAGCAAGAGCCCACCAACCATCACCCCCCGACTTATAGGAGTAGAGGCTGTAGCAGTGTCCAATCTCCGCAAATGTTGGAGGCAGGAACTTCATGCCCTGCCACAGGGAATACATCCCAATTATAACCCTCCACGCATTCGGATTTAATTGAGCCGGAGCAACCCTGATTTCCCTCAGTACCCTCCTAAGATATGGTTGTAGTGGTAACCTCGCCCCAATTTCTAGAAAGGCAGGGTGAAATACCACCAAGGATCCCTCCGGGTTACTTGTTCACTCCCCCTCTTTGGGAATTCTCGGACCTACTGATCTCGGTATTGAGAACTCTGTGGCCATCTTATGCAGTTTCGCCATATCTATCCTATTCTCCCCCATGTGGTTTATGGCAAATCTTGTATGGTCTATCTTGTCCCTGACGAATTCTTCGGAGTTGTACCCCGCAATCCACCCACCGGAGTCAGGCCTCGAAGCTCCGGCTTGAACATTTTGAGGCAGTTGTTGAACCTCCGGACTCCCGGCATCCGATTCATCCCTACCTCCAAATACACTCCTATTACTGCTACCTACAAAAACTCTCCCCGAAGTAGACTCTGAAGATTCAGATCTTGAACTAGACGCCACCTCCAGACTCGGAACCCCAGCCTTCCTCACCATCGGGTTATGTTCAGATTTTCTAATGCTATGAAAGGTAAGAAATAAAATTATTCTCAGAGGCTAACCTATTTTTCTGTAATTCTAGTTTCCTTGTCAAAGATTCCGAAGACGCTCTGATCAGTTGCAAAGAACAAGTAAGGAGTTCCAAACCCTGCATCACTATTTATAGAGAGCAAATGCGCGGGAATACGGAACGCCACAATCGAGGCCACTGTGAAGCGACACCTGTTCACCGCCTCCCATAAGTCTCCACGTGTCGCTCGCCCATTGCTTACCACGCGGGCCAACCCGAACGTGATGGGCCCAAATGACCCCGCCGGGCCCATTCCCAAGAACCGATCCATCAAACCCCGCAGCCGATCACCCCTTGCGGACCTCCAGCTGAGGGACTTGAGGGGGAAATGTTGGGCATATTTGCATAGTTTATAGACCACCGATATCATCACACTCCGCGTGTCACTTGTCCTCCGATATCCTTGCGGAGTTTTCGTCTGTCACTGTACACTCCGTCTGCGACATTGCCCGTCGTCACCATAGTACCGATAAACATTCGGAGTCACGTAATGTCAGACCTGACACTCGCTGAACACATTTGGGGAGCTGTCGGCATCAGCAAATACGATCTTGACACGTGTCTCGAACTGTCAGACCCAAGGCTATAAAACACCTTATTTTCACCTTGTAATGACTTTTGGCAATTTTTTACTTTCAACTCTCAAGAATTACTGTATATCTTCGGTAAATCCGTTGCTATAGATTCACCTTATTTTATATATACCAAATCGGAGGACATTTACTCCGAATGCTCATTTTTGCCCTCAACAGGGATGGTTCCAGAAAATTTGTTATTGGTAACATCAAAGTAACATAAGAATGACATCATCTAATCTCAAGGTTTTGATTGAAACTAATATTGCCCATCATTAAGTACTACAAGTCCAAATAGTTCCTTATTTCAGTTGAAATAGGACTACTAAATTTGTAATTTCATTTGAAGAGTCTTGCAATTGTAAATGGTATTTTGCAAAACGTCGGTTTGAAGAAAGAAACAGTTCAACAAGTTTGTTTCATTGGCACCATGTATATATGGTGTTATCCAACAAGTTTAGCTGCAATCGACCGTTTATACTACCTATTAGTTGAGGAATGGGGTCCAATATAGTCATTACCTAGAAAGAGATGAGTTAGATTTTGTGGAGCTCAAGTTCTAGAGGCAACAGATCATTGAGCCTGTTAGAATTAATACAGCTGTGAAGTTGGATAAACGATCCAGAGTTGAAGGAATAAGACCATATAGCTCAAATAGAGATGCTTCAAAATTTTCAGATTACCGAATTCTTGATTTAGCAAACCCTTATGTTGGTTGTCCTGGAGTAATAGAGCTTGCAACTTGCAAGTAGGTTACATGACCAAGAGTCAAAGAAATAGGATTTGACTGGAGGAAGCCGCGACCTCCTTCCATTCTTTTTAATGGGAGGAGGCCGCCTCCTCGAAACTCGGCCAAAATGACTTAATATTCAAGTGGGATAATCTCAAATAAAATAAAAAACAAATAAATGAGAGTGTCTTAAATATTAAGTGGTATCATTTTGCTTGATTCAAATAAGGTCTTTTAATATCAAGACAAAAAAACAAACACCACCTTGTACCGAAGTGCCTATACTAATAAATTTTTCTATCTTTGTTTATCTTGGTATTATAAGCTTGTCCTTTCCCTAGAACTTTTAGTGAACATGTGCGACCATGGCTCTCTTTTTTTCTTCATGTCAAGCCCGGGGCAACTAATAAGAAGGTTGATTGTGGGTGAAAAGAGATAGTTTCGGCTCAAAAAATAATGAGGCGAATATCTTTTTTCCAATTGTAACCTAAAATCCTGTTGGTTGTTGAATTTAAAAGCTATAATTTCTTTTTGGTGTAAGTACGTAGGATTCTTTTTCTAGGTTTTGAGTTTTGTGTTAGTCTGGTAGATGATTTACCATGGGAAACTTGTTAAGATGTTGAGTGAATTGCATAAAGCTCAATTATGGGGTTGCTGAAGCTGGATTAGTCTACAATAAGCTGAACTCAAGATTTCTATAAAAGCTTGTTGCATACATGAACCTAAATTAGCAGTGGATGATCTAGTGTGATTGCTTGAGTTTTTGTTGGGTCTTAGGATATGTTAAGAGAAGTTGATAGTTGAGATTATAATTAAAAGCAAAAATTCATGGATCACGAAGTGTTTAAGTAAGTCCAAAGATAGGGGGGATTACAGAAATCATGAATTGATTCGAAATGGAAAATATTTTTTCCAACTTTTTGTAGAAATAGCTACAAAAGTTTAACATATTTGCATCTAATTTTTTTCCCAAGGACCTTAGGTTGATAGAGTGTATGTTGAATTAGTTATTATTTTGAAAGTTTGGTATATTTTTCTACTCATATACTTTCCATATAGTTTGGTTTTCTACTAGTTTTTGACAAGATTTTTGTGGTGTTTTTATTTTCTACAGCAAGTGCTAGAGCAGCTGGACAATGAATTTACCATCGGTAGAATTCGAGTCACTGACTTAAGAGTTATTTACTTTAACCCCAAGTTAATCCATCTATCAAGAGAGATGAATTTTTTTTTTTTTTTTTTTTTTTTTTTTTTTGGGTACAGAGGAGGGCAAAGCACAAAAAGAAAAAGAACTAAGAAGAAGGCAAAATGCTCACAGAGCACTATCTAACACAAGCAGATGTCCAAATGCTCGCATAAATTGATAAGTAATGTTGTTGTACTATTTCTTTATTGAAAGGAAGCCAATATTGACACCCATAAATATGATAAGCACAAATTTTAATAAAAAAATTTAATTACAAAAATATCCCAATAAGAATTTACCAATAAGGACAAATTAGTTTAATTAAAAATAAACAAAATACTATATAAATTATAGCACTTTATAAAAATAAAATAAAAAATAAAAACAAAACAAAACAATACAAAATAAAAAACAAAAAAAAAAAAAACAAACCCTAACTCAACCTTAATTCTATTTTTTTTTAAATAAAAAAAAAATAGAACGTGAAGAACAAAAGCCCAACGGAGCCAAAATCTCTCATTATCATATAACTAACGTAATAGGAATTTTCAAAGATATTTATGACTTCCCAATAGTGTTTGTTTGGTCTCGATATACTAACAATATATCCAAAGATTGAATTTATAGCATAATGTTTTCTGTTATATCTATAGGAACATTACGTTCCAATCACATTTCTTCACTTCATGCCCACACCCATATATTATTACACCAATCCTATACTGTCCAAAAGGGCACAAAAAGCCGAAAAAGATGGGGCATTTGGGGGTGTTCATTGAGTCAAGAGAAAGCTTCCTTCCTTGATGAGCACAAACTCACTGCCAGCATCCCCACTGGATATACGAAGGTTTGCTTTCTTGGCACAAACACACTGCCACAATACATAAATCTGCTTTCTTGGCTAGAAATGGTCTTCGCAACAGATGAAGCTGTGTCTTTGACAGAAGTAACAAAATTTATCGTTTGTAAAATTGGGTGTGTTAATAACTTATGATGGTTTATAAATAAATTATATTAAAATAAAAACAATCATTTAAATAAGGGTACTATTGGCATTAAGATGGATGTTTATAATAATGTTTTAATTTTAAATTTTAGATATTGGTTTACTTATAAATATGGATGTGCTTATTATATTTATGGGTGTCAATATCCGTACCCTTATTGAAATTATCTAGGATCAAACTATTTTAATTCATGAATTTTATTAGTTTATGTGTGTTAGTGCTAAATATATTTTTATAATTTAATCATGATGATGACATTTGTTTTGATTTGTAAAAAAGAAAATATTAAGATTGTGATGTAGTGCATTTTAACTTAGGGGGTGTATTCAATTAGGATTCTTAAGGACATTTAAAGACATTATAAATTCGGGTGTATTCAATTTGGACATTTAAAGACTTTAAAAAAGTCTATATGAATCCAGTGGTATTCAATTAGGATTTCTATGGACTTTTAAAGAATCCTTCCAAATCTAGGTGAATTGAATTGGGACTTTAAAAATGTCTACAAGAATCCAGGTGTATTCAATTAGGACTAGATTTTAAAGGATTTTTTTAGGTCATGGATTTTGATGGATTTTGATGGACTTGATGGTGAGAAATATAAATATCAAAGTCCATAACAAATCCAGCTTTCTTCCCAAGATTTTCATCGGTCTCTACCATTGTTTTTTTTTTTTTTTTTTTTTGAACAATAATTATTGAAGAAAGGCAAGAAAACAACAGACACGAAACAAAGCAAACACTGCACCCAGGCAGAAAAACAGCCACAAAACACAAAAGAACCCCCAACAACAACAAACAGCGACCACAATTCATAACAGAGGACAAGGCAACAAAACAAAGCAATTTTCTACTCTTCCAAAGGTTAGTACATCTTCTACTCTTCAACAGCAATTTTCTTTTGTTTTTTTTGTTTTTGGGTTTGTCATGCTTTTGCTCTGTTCTTTTGTTCTTTTGTTGTGCTCCAAGAAATCAAACTTTTGCTCTGTGTAATTGTTCTTTTGCTGTGCTATGTAAATGTAATTTTTTTTTTCGAAAGCAACATTCTCCGGAAATTCCCTTTAAATTCTCAATAATCATAATCATTCCAATGGAAATTTAGATGGCATTCAAGTTGCAAAAATTCTTCCAAAATATCCATCGGACCTGTAAGGTTTGTTTTAGACCCTATGTTTCTAGTCGCCAATGAAATCATTGTTTCCTTCCTCGTCCTTTCTTCGATGGCTGTGCTTCCATCTGTTCTTTTCCTGTGATTTCTGACATATCCACGTCAGGTCCCCGGGCCATCAAAGCAAAGAATATGTTGTGCTTGGTCTGTCTTAAACTTGAGACACTCTTTGTTATTAGTGACCTTGAGAACCAATTTACCGTCGCAATGCCGATACTTCATGCAATACCTTGTAGATTGGGGATCAGCTTTGTACAACTGCACCGATCGCTCAACGAACTCGTCCCACGAAGTTATGTAAACCATTGTTTTGTTCCACTGAGAAATCCAAGACAATCTGCAATCGGCACACTAGCTGAGAGCTCTTTTCGTTTTTGGAGTCCTAGGGATGGCCTTTACATTGTGCTATGTAATCCAATGTTCAAAAAATATGATTTGGGTTTCTAGGGTTTATAGATTTGGGTTTCCTCAAATTTTCCACCAAACCCCCTCAACAACCATATATGTTGAATTCTGGTATGAAAAATCTCCAAATTGATTGTTTTTATAGAGAATTTTAATTATAGAAACATCCACAGTTGTAAAATTTTTATTAAACATAATGCCAAATCAAGAAAAGTATTCACTTTTATTAACTTCAGACAGATGTGGGAATTTCTTCAGCATAAAAAAATTTCTTTTGCCACTGCTTATGTCGTTGCTCTGTTTTGTTTTTTATTTTGTTGTGTTTCTTTGCTTTCTGGCTGCTGCAGCCCCTTGTTTTGTTGCCTTTTGGCCATTGTTCTGGTTCCTTCTTTTATAAATTGCATTATATATGTGTGTGTATATATATATATTTCTAACTAGTCTGATTAGTGATTACAAAGTTACTAATAGTTTTTTTTTTAATCATATTGTCCACTGCATGCTCATCATCACATGTCTCCTTTATTCAAGCCCAAATATAAAATAAAATACAACATTGTTTTGTTAATTCTTTTTAACTGCCATTGTCTTTAAACTATTATTTTCAACGCCAACTTTACTCTCTTATGTGTTTCACATAATCTGTCTCCTGAAATCAATCCGAAAGGTATCAAATAAAAAAAATAAAATAAAAATCACTTGTAGAGACTTTTAGCTTTACTGATTCCTTGTTAGTGCTTGAATTCTTTTATTCTACGATTTGCTTGTTAAAACTTAATAAATTACTCTCATCTTTTATTTGTTTGTTTGTTCATTTTTTGTGTGTGTTTATGTGGTTTCTTGAATTGAATAGTCCTCTTTACGTTATGGATATCTGGAGTTCTCTAAATTGATGTAGTTTTTATTGGATTTTCGAATGCTTGTTGAATTTGCAATTGGTTTGTCACTTGCTTTGTGATTTTGAATGGAATAGGAGTTTGTTTTAAGTGAATACTGGATGCTTACTGAATTCAAGATTTCTTTTAAATAATCTGTCTTTCTTTGAGGACATTTGAATTGCATCTTGTTTTTGAAGTTATTATCATTTATAAATCTATGGATCAATTGCATATATAGTAACATTACAAATGGGAGATGCACAAGAAGGGAATAGAAAAGGAAAGGCCAGGACTGATTATAGCAATTGGTCCATTGAAGAGAGCAGAATGTTGTTACAACTCATGGTTGATGCTGCATCTCGTGGATGGCGTGATGCGAATGGCATGCTTAGCAAGGCAATTGTAGAAAGTAGGATACTTCCCGTACTTAATGAAAAACTTGGGTGCCAAAAAACTCATAACAATTACATAAGTCGGTTAAAATTCTTTAAGAGAGAATATCAAAAATATTATCAGCTTATGCGTCATAGCTCTGGGTTTGGGTGGGATGAAACCACAAAGAAGTTCACTGCTCCTGAAGAAGTTTGGGAAGATTACTTTAAGGTTAGGTTTTTAACTTTTGTCAAATGTATTTTGTTTGGTAAATTGAGTGCATGCTAATTTTGAAACAATTTTTTTTCTTGTCTTTTTTATAGTCCCACCCGACTCATAGAGGCCTTCGCAATAAAAATTGTGATGACTACGAGGATTTGCAAATTGTAATTGGAAATGCAACTGCTTCTGGGAAAAATTCATTAGGATTAAGTGATGAAACTGATGCAAGAACTTTTGGTGTCGAAGATAGACATACTATATTAGATGACTTTATATATGATGAGACCAATGAGGCCTTTGTATCAAATCAAAATGAACCATCACACCAACCTCCACCACTTGGACAATCTTCTTCACCTTTACCCTTTCCGGCCACTAGTTCAGAAGTTCACCCAGTTAGCACAAACCAAAAGAAACGAACTAGAACCGATAATGAAGGGAACAGTAGCTTATCTGAGACCAACAATAAAGCAGTGATTATGGAGAAAATTTGTCTTAGCATTGATTCCATTGCCGCTGACTTTCGGGGAGTACATAGCCTACTGGAGAAACGAGAAAAAGATAGAGAGAAAAGTGAGATGGAGAAAAGGGAAAAAGAGAGACAAAGTTGTATATGGGATGCTATCAAAGAGACTCCAAATTTGGATGAACGTGCTCGTTACAAAGCGGTTGCATTACTTACTAATAAAACAAAAAAGGAAGCATTTTTGAAAATGTCACCTGAGGAGCGCTCAAACTGGATCACCTACAATTTGGAATGAGTGGTTATTTGGATCATGATACATCTTGCTTTATTGGAAATTTCTTTTGTTTATCAACATTTTGGTTTACTGCATTTGGTTAGTTAATTGGTATAATACATTTTTTGTTTGAACAGCAATGTATTATTTTGGTACTTATTTTGATTTGTCAATTAATATTATTTATGGTTCTTTATACTATTGTGTGAATGAAAGATTTGCTTTATTTTGGGTTCATATATAATGTCTTTAGTTCAGTTTGTAACTTAATAATGCTTTTATTAGGTGGCTAGCTGGTCGTTTATATAATGTCTCAATCAAGTATGTATGGAGAGAATGAACTAGAGGAAGAGGAAATTGAAGGAGAGGAAATTGATGAAGAAGAAACTGATAGGGAAGATATGGATGTTAAAGAATTTGAGGAAGATGAAGAATTTTATGAAATCATTAAGCATTTATTGATGGCAATTCAAGCTGTAGTCCATGTGCTAAATGAGTTTATGATTGTCATGAGCGAGCAACATGTTGAACGTCCATTAACTCGGCGACATATTACTATGAAAGGATTAAATTACATACATAATGTCTTGAATCAAGATCCTGAACATTTTCGACAGAGGTATAGAATGTATCCTGATGTGTTTAAAAAGTTATGCAGTATTCTTAGAGAAAAGACACTCTTACAAAATACAAGATTCATTTGTGTATAAGAAATGCTTGCAACATTTTTGCTCATTGTTGGCCACAATAATAGATATTGTCTAGTACGCGACACATTCGGCCGATCACATTTCACAGCTAGTAAAAATTTTAATAAAGTTTTGAAGGCCTTGAACACAATAGCACCGGATATGCTGGCCAAGCCTGGATCATTGCCATCTAAACTAAAGGAAAGCACAAGGTTTTACCCTTACTTTAAGGTAAATGTATGTCATGAGCTTTTCTTTTTCTTTTTATTTGAATCAAAATATAAAGCTATGGATTTATTTCAGGATTGTATCGGAGGTATTGATGGCACACATATTCCAGCAATGATAACAGGACGTGACGTAAGTAGCTATCGTAATCGTCACGGAACAATATCTCAAAATGTATTAGCAGCTTGTAATTTCGATTTGGAATTCATGTATGTCCTTAGTGGGTGGGAGGGTTCAGCTCATGATTCAAAACTGCTAACTGATGCTTTAACAAGGAGGAGGACTGCACTTAAAATGCCGCAAGGTTCGTATTTATTTATTTTTTATTTTTTTTGAAACTTTACATTAAGCCATACGTTGCATGCAAAGTATTTGCATTGTATTTTTTATTTTTTTTTTTGATAAAAGTATATTGTATTTATTTATTTTTTTGATAAAAGTATTTGCATTGTATTATTAGGTAAATATTACTTAGTGGATTGTGGATTTCCAAACCGACGCCAATTTTTGGCTCCATTCCAAGGTGTTCGATATCATCTCCAGGACTTTAATGGTCAAGGATGTGACCCTACAAATGAAGTTGAGTTGTTCAATCTTCGTCATGCTTCTTTGAGGAATGTAATTGAGAGGATATTTGGTATATTCAAATCACGATTCACAATTTTCAAGACTGCACCTCCATTCCCGTTTAGGACACAAACAGAGCTTGTATCAGCTTGTGTAGGACTACACAATTTTCTTCGAAAGGAGTGTAGATCTGATGAGTTTCCTGTTGAACAAGATAATGAAGTGGATCCTGAATTAGTTAATGAAGTTGATCCTGAACCAGTTTTTCAAACGCAAGAACAACAACGAACTGAGGCTAATGAATGGAGAGATGCTATAGCTTTGAATATGTGGATGGATGCAGGACACAATGATAACAATGAGAATCAATGAAGATGAGTTATGAATGAGAATATATATTTTTTGTTTTGAAATTGACAAAGTGTGTCAGGATATACAATATGTGAAAATTCAAAATCCAAGTCCTTGCAATTATTTACAGGGATCTCTTCCTCAGCAATCAGCATTACAGAATAATCTTGACTATAATTTTCATAATTCTTTTTAGAAAATGAAGCTTTCTCTGTGCCCCATTTTTGACCTTTCTTCTTGCTGGTTATTCCATTCCACATAACATTAATATAACCTTGGACCAAATTAGCATGTAGCACAGACAGATCATTAAACCTTAAAAAAAATAAAAAAAAAATAAAAAGTAATACATGTAAATGAATAGCTTATCCAATGAGAGAGCGGCAACAAAGAAGACAGCCATTAAAATTTTGAAAATAAATGCAAACATACCACTAGAGTAGAATTTTGTTGGACGGCTTGACCTGCATCCCCTGGAGATGATAAGAGACATCATATAATATTTTTTAATGGTTCAATGCTTGAAAATGAGCTTGTTATATCAGCAATTAAACTAAAATGCAAGAACCAATAAAAGTCTCCAAATGTAAACACGCACATACACAGGACCTAGAAAACAAAAATAAGAAAATACAACTTGAATACAACAATAAGAAGAATCATTCAAAAAAAAAAAAAAAAACAATAAGAAGAGATTAATCTGTGTAAATTACTTTTATTTTGAATACAACTTTCTGGAACATACAATCTATGTAAATTCTTCTTCTAAAATGTACTTGTCAAATCTATTTTTATAAATCATACACTATAAAAATCCTCTAGTTCTTCTAATAAATCCATGAAAGTCTATGAATGTCTAAACAAATCCATAAAAGTCTGAGATAGATGTCCAAACAAATCCATAAAAGTCCATATGGATTTATAAAAATCTGTATAAATCCATGAAAATCTATCGCTTAAAAAATGTCTTTAAATGTCCTTAAGAATCCTAATTGAATACACCCCCCTTAAATAGGTGTAGAGATAATTTATTATTTATTTATATAATTATGTTATTTTAATTAATTTAGTTTATGAACATTTTAGTAATTAAAACATTTTGTCAAACAGTGGGTGTACCGTGTACGTTTGAGAAATTTTTTGGACCAAGTAACTACAGTCCTATCTTAATTTTATCTCCTGTTGCCAGGTGGCAGGTTAGGAGCCGTTGCATGGATGCTGTGAAAAGATCCAGCGGTGCAGCAAATTCAATTTTAAAAAAAATTCGTTAAAAATCGGTGTCCCAACTATCAATTAAATATATATATACGCTTTTTAAAAATAATAATTAAATATTATACTTTCGCAGTAGTTTCGCATTGGTTCTCTATCAGCAGCAAAGCTAAGCAATGACGTATCACTCACTTGAGCGGTTGAGCCACTGGTGTACATATATACCGTACGCATTATCACCTTTTATATATCTCTCAACTTCAATTCCTAATTTTAAAAAAAAAAAAAATCAAATCAAATCGGAATGCAGAAAGCTGCAGAACTCGTGGTCATCCCTTCACCGGGTGTGGGCCACCTTGCATCGGCGGTGGAGATAGCCAAGCTTCTCGTTGACCGCGACCAGCGTCTCTCCATCACCGTCTTCATCATCAACCTCCCTAACTCTGATAATTCCAAAATCACCCCCACCTACACTCGCTCACTTGATCGTATCAAATTCATTAACCTCCCCAATCAATCTTCAGATCTCAAAACCGTTCTCACTTCCCTCATCGAAAGCCAGAAACCCCATGTCAAGGAAGTAATCACTCAGTCCATGTCACTCCCCGACTCACCTAAACTCGCCGGGTTTGTACTCGATATGTTTTGTACCTCCATGATTGATGTCGCTAATGATTTTGGTGTACCTAGCTATATCTACTTTACTTCTGGTGCAGCTTTTCTTGGTCTCATGTTTCATGCCCAATTTCTTCATGACGAGCTTAAAAAACCCATCACTGATTTCGAAGACTCGGATACTGAGTTGGTAGTTCCGAGTCTTGCGAAACCAATTCATGCTAAGTTTTTGCCTACTCCGGTGATAAGCATAGATTGGGCCGTGTATCTGTACGAACATACCAGAAGGTATAGGACAGCTAAGGGTATTTTGGTAAATACGTTTGCTGAGCTGGAATCTTATGCTGTTAACGCTGCTGCTTCGTTAGAAACAGAAATCCCGCCCATGTATCCAGTGGGTCCGATATTGAATCTAGATGGTGATAATTACGATACAAGCAAAAAAGCAGAAATCATGGAATGGCTTGATGATCAACCAGAGTCATCTGTGGTATTCCTCTGCTTCGGGAGCATGGGAAGCTTCGATGAGGATCAGGTGAAAGAGATAGCGTGTGCGCTTGAGCAGAGTGGACACAGGTTTTTGTGGTCTCTACGCTATTCGCCTCCAAAGGATAAGGATAAGGATAGGTTTGTAATGCCAAGTGATTACGACAATCTAACGGATGTCCTGCCGGAGGGATTTATGGATCGGACGGCTGGAATCGGAAAGGTGATTGGTTGGGCCCCACAAGCAGCTGTGCTGAGCCACAAGGCAATCGGAGGGTTTGTGTCGCATTGTGGGTGGAATTCAACGTTGGAGAGTTTATGGTTTGGAGTTCCAATTGCCACGTGGCCGATGTACGCTGAGCAGCAGTTCAATGCGTTTCAGTTAGTGAGAGAGTTAGGATTAGCGGTGGAGATTAAAATGGATTACAAGAAAAGTTTTATGACTGAGAATGCAATGATTGTAACCGCCGAGGAGATTGAGAGAGGAATTAGGTGTTTGATGGAGTGTGATACTGATATAAGGAAGAGAGTCAAAGAGGTGAGTGTGATGAGCAGGAAGACCTTGATGGACGGTGGATCTTCATTCTCTTCTTTGGGCCGTTTCATCACTGATGTCATGGACAACATTTCATAAACCATCCCCTGATAGCTTTGGTTTCCATTCAATATGTCTCTTTTTAGAAAAGAAGAAAAAAATCTCAATCACTATTTAGATAAGTGGCTGTTTGTTTTTATACCTTAAATCTATTTAGGACTTCATTTAAGTTAAATTCAATAAAGGGCCCTTGTTTTTTCCACTTAAAACTTAGTGGAAATTACTAAAAATGACCACACCAAACATGGAAAATTCATTTTTAACCACATACGAAATTTTAATTGTTAATAACCACATTTTGAAAAAAAAATCAATGTATTTGTTCTTTATCACCTTCCTACAAATTGAACGCCAATGACCGCACCATTGTTGAAGATTTCGTTCTTCTCTGTTCTTCATCATCGTTCTTCTCTGTTTTTCATAATCTTGTTATAGATTTCACGAAGTGAATGAGAAAAACTTTTCCAATTTGCTCTAAATCGATAAATATCATTCATTTGTTCATTAATTAAGTTGCAAACGGTTACTTTAACATGGTTTTAGCTTTAATGCATCAATTATGTGTGTTTATATGAAGAATCGTTTTCAAAAAAGTTTACATATTTTTTCAGAAGATTTCAAGTTTCACGGGTTCGAAAACTTGAAATCTTCTATTAAAACTTGAAATACTAACAAAACTTGAAATCTTCTATAAAAACTCGAAATTTTAACAAACCTTAAAATCTTCTATAAAAACTTGAGATGTTGACAAACAACTTGAAATTTTGAAACTTGAAATGTTGAGATTTCAAATTTTCGAACCTGTGAAACTTGAAATCTTCTGGAAAAATTTGTAAACTTTTTTGAAATCGATTTTTCACAAAAACACACAAAAGTGATCCAATAACGTTAAAACCATGTTAAAGTAACTGTTTGTAACTCAATTCATGAACAAATGAATGATATTTACACAACTTAAATCGATTTAGAGCAAATCGGAACAACGATCGGAATTCGATCATGAAGAACGGACAGAGAAGCAAGAATAACCATCGAAATTCGATCATTTGCGTTCGATTTGCAAGAACAATGATCGGAATTCGATCATGAACCAGGTGAATATTTTGACGGGATAGAAAAGAGAAGAGAGAGAGAGAGGAGAGGGGAGAGAGAGAGAGAGAGGAGAGGGGAGAGAGAGAAAGAGAGAGAGAGTGTGTGTGTTTGGGGATGGTTTTTATATGAGGACATTCAAGTAATTTCTAAAAAATATGGCTATTAACAATTAAAATTTGATGTGGTTAGAAACAAAAATCTAATATTTTGGATGGCTAATTTTGGTTCTCTCTAAAACTTATTGAGTCTGAATTGAATTTATTAAATTGTTTTTTAGTGGTCAAACAACTTAAAAATACAACAACAACAACAACAATAATAATAATAATAATAATAAACTTTTAACCTAATTCTAAAATCAATGTATTGCATTGCATTTAATATATATTTTTTCAAGATTATCCTTCTAAATATAATATATTTTCAATTTTATCATAATTTTATATTATATAAATTTATTTCTTTTAACATATTACTTATGAAACTTAAAATATATATATATATATATATATATTAATCACATTGTCACTTTCCACACCATTGTTGAACCTCCAATTTTATTTTTATTTTTTAAAATCAAAACCCTTTAAAATCATTATTTATCATATTTCTTTTATAAAAATAATAACTATTTATCATATCTTAATCATGAATAATATCTTATCATTATTACATAAAATTGGTTTAGCATTTGTTAATTATTTTTATCTAGTAGTTTGTATCATATAAAATGAAAAATTGAAAATACATAACAATTAATAGTTATAAGGGTATAAATGTCAAATTACCTATTTTAAAATCATTTAATCTTTAAAAAAAACAAACAATTTGACATTCTATTCAAATGTGATAAAAAAAAAAATGTCATTCAGATTCAGGTTTCAGTCACTATTCAGTCTTCGGTAAAATTCAGAACTATTCGACATTCCAAAAAAAAAAAAACAAAACAAAACAAAACAAAACAAAAACAAAAACAAATAACCCCTTAATAAATAAGTAATAAAGACTTTGTTTGTTTTTTCTTTTAAATATCTTAAAATAAGATTTAAGTGTTTGTTTATGTCATTTTTTAACATCTTAAAGTTAATAGTTTGACAATTTTATCCTTATAGCTTTAATTTCTTTGCCTATAAATCTAATGAATAGGAACAATTTGTAAAGAGCAAATTACATTCAACCTCCCTGAGGTTTGATCTCTTACACCCAGAAAATTTTTTTATCATTATTTGACACTCACACCCCATGACGTTAGGTCAAATTTAAATGTTGACTAACTGTTATCTTTAAAAGACTAAACTACCTCTAATCCCTAAATTAAATTAATAAAAAAAATTAAAAAGAAAAAACATTTTTTTTTTAAATGGATCTTCACCATCCATCTCACATGGATGGTGGAGATCAAATAAAATTTTAAATAATTGAAAATTGGATTGAATTAAAAAATATATATATACGAATTAAAATAAAAACATAAATCTAAAAAAAAAAAATTTAAAAGTAAAATAAAAAATAAATTTGAAAAACTGAAGAAAAAAATATATATCATTATTTGTGCAGGTGAGATACATTTAAATTTCTGTTTTTCTTTTAATTTTTATACATTTTTAATTCAATTCAATTTTCAATTATTTAAAATTTTATTTTAAGTCCACCATCCATGTTTGAGATAGATGGTGGAGATCCATTTTTTTTTAAAATAAATAAATAAATAAATGTTTTTTTATTAATTTAATATAGAGATCAGCGTAAAAATATATATATATTTTTTAAATTTTTATTAATTTAATTTAGGGATCATTGATAGTTTAGTCTTTTAAAGGTAACAGTTAGTCAATAGTTAAGTTTGATCTAACCGCAGGGGGTATGAGTGTCAATTAATGATAAAATTGTTTCTAGATGCAAGAGGCCAAACCTCAGGGAGGTTTAGTGCAATTTGCTCATTTGTAAATAAAAATCCAAAAACACTTCTAAATTAAAGATTAATAATTTTCAATAATTTATTTTTTTCTAAGGACATAATTTAATTTTTTATTTATTTACATCATTTATAATAAAATGAATTAATAAATTATTACGATAATATGAGTTTTATTTTTATTTATATGATATAAAAGAAAGTATCTAATCTTAAAAATTAAATATATTATGTGCACATTTATAAAGGAATTAAATTAAAAATATTAATTGACCAAATATGAAATCCAACGTAAAAATTAATGTTCTTTTTTTTTCTCACTATCACTAATAAACAACAAAACTAATTATGTGTTTAAAAAGAGTTGATTCGCAATTTGTTCTCGAAGCTCTTGCATAAACAATTGTTCAACAAAAACATATATAAAATAGACTAAGGGGCTGTTTGTTTTTTTCCCAATAAGACTTATTATCTCTTATATCTTAAATTAAGATAAATCAGTTTGTTTGTTTTTTCAACTTATATCTTATTTTAAGATATATATGTCTTTTAGAAAAAGTAAAATTTTTTGACTTTTATCTTATTCAAAAAGTGATACAGTAGAGTTTTTTTAATAAATTTCCAAAAATACCTTATAACAATTCATACATTTATAATTTTATCCGCACATAATAAAATACTAAAAATCAATTTTCCAAAAATTCCCAATTTTGAAGAAACCCTAACACAACCTAATCAATTTTATATTTGTAATAAGTCATCTAAAATGAAAAAAAACAAACATATCATAATATCTTAATTTATAAGACTTATCCATATATCTAATAAATTAAGGTCTTATAAGACTTTAGATAAAAAAGCAAACAGCCCCTAAATATTAAATTAAGAATATTAATTGACCAAAAATGAATTCCAACGTAAAATTTAATGTCTTTTTTTTTTTTCACTCTCACTAATGAACAACAAAACTAATTATGTGTATGAAAAGAGTTGATTCGCAATTTGTTCTCGAAGCTCTTGCATAAACAATTGTTCAACAAAAACATATATAAAATTGACTAAATATTAAATTAAGAATATTAATTGACCAAATATGAATTCTGATGTAAAAATTAATGTTCTTTTATTTTTTTCTCACTCTCACTAATAAACAACAAAACTAATTATGTGTTATAAAAGAGTTGATTCCCAATTTGTTCTCGAAGCTCTTGCATAAACAACTATTCTGCAACTCTAAAAGAATTATATATGCTTGGTGTTTGATTTTGGGTTGAATTCTCCAACCGAATTTCTTCATCATCGTATTGAGAAAACAATGTATCATTAATGGATGTCTTTCGAAGAAAATTGTGTAGTGCAAAGCATGCATACACTATTCCTCTCTAGGTGTCGAATGAGTACGATGACATCCTTTTCTAATATTGGAAAGCGTGCTTTTAACACACAAAAAGCACGCTCAATAATATTTCATAGTCTTGAATGACATTGATTGAAAACCTCCTCTTTAGTGTTAGCACGACTACCATTACGAAAGTCATTTAACCAATAATGGGTATTGTGATATGCTACCATAAATCCTCTAGTATGTGTGTACGTAGCATCCACTAAATAATATTTATCTGAAAAATAATGTCATTTCAATTCATAACAATAATAGAAAAAACTTCAATGTGCTATTATAATAAATAATATAAGATAATAATAAATTATATACCAAGTGGTGGTAGGGGTGGGCACCCAAACCGCCAAACCGATCAACCCGCCCAAACCAAACCAATTTAAGCGGGTTGGTTTGGTTTTGTTAAAGGAAAAAAACCGATTGGGTTTTTGTTTTTAGTAACCTGATTGGTTTGGGTTGGTTTGTGGGTTGTATTTTATCAACCCACATAACCCAACCCAAACCATTACATACTTAAATATATAAATATATCATATAAAAAAATTAAAGTTAACCTAATTTTATATTATATTTATTTCCAAGGTTACCAGTCTCTATTTATTTTTAAAGTTATTTCATTTCATCCGAAATTGTTGGCACTAAATAAATTTATTGAGGATAAGTAACTATTTTTTTATTGTTTCGTACAAAAACACATTAACCAATACGTTTTTTTTTTTTTTTTTTTTTTTTTTTTTTTTTTTTTTTTAAGTTTTATGTGTTCTACACTTGAGGATTTTTTATTTATTTTTAACTATTATTGTTACGCACTTTGGTTAAATTTAGTATTATTGTTTATTTTATTGATAATGAGTTTAACTGCTTATATTGATATTATTATATTTGTTCAAAAAAAAAAAATTTATTATTTTCTTAAACCGTCAAACCAAACCGAACCAAACCAATTTTATTGGTTTGGTTTGGTTTGGTTCAGTTTGATTTAACATTATAATTGGTTTGGTTTGGGTTGTAAAAAATTAACCTGATTAAATAATGGTTTGGATTGGGTATCGTCAAACCCAACCCAAACCAACCCATGCGCCCACCACCCCCCCTCCCCCCCCAGGTGGTAGCATGGGAAAATTATGTCTTGAATCATGGATTGTTTCTCTAATGACTCTTGAATCGAGTGATGTTCCTTCCCATCTAACAACAACATACTTAAAGATCATATCAAAATCACAAATTGCCATGATATTTTGAAAACATTCCTCTTTCCCACAACCCCTATATGGCACTTGTTTATCACTCGGAATGCATGCATGAACTAAAGTTCCATCAATTGCACCGACGACACCCTATATAAAATAATATTGTTACCGTAAAGAAACATAACGATGAGATAAAATAATTATATTAAAATTAATAAAATAATATATATGCCTTAAAAACTTGTCTAAGTCGACAATTAGAAATGCCACTCAAATTATCATTAAATGAAGAATGAGTAATTATTTCTTTAGAAAACTTCATTGTAAGTTCCATATATTTTTGATTGGCTTATTTCTGTGACACACCATTAATGACATTAATGTTGTAAGGGTAGATTTAGGTGATTGGATTTGACCATGATCAAAACACCCTTCAGCATCCCCAAAGCTTCAAGAGTGAATAGCTACAAGGGTATAACACTTGACTTGTACTCTTAAAGAGATTAGGTGCACACACATATGTCATTCATTTGTGTTCTTATATTGTCATTTAAGTGTGCATTTCACCATTCATACACTTACACATATTACATATTGGTTAGTGTGTTAGACCGCATGAGAAGGCCTATTTCTTCTCATTGTTGCGGTCTTGGGATCGTCATAATGAATCGCGAAAAAATTTCCAGTGGTTTTCGCGGTCCAAGTGCCGTCTTAGACCACCGCAACAAATGGCCACGACATTCCTTCTAAAGGATTTCACGGTCCTAGTGTCGTCTTAGACTGTCACGAAAAATGGCCACTCACAACGCCATTAATGGAGATAGTCAACCTTATTAATGAGATAATCAACCCCATTAATGAAAATAGTCAACCTCATCAATCCTACCAAAATGGAAGCCATTTACTTGATTCTGGGGATATGGCCACCATCAACGCCAATTCTCTTAATGACTAAACGGTTGACCCAATTAACGAAGTGGGCAGCAAGACTTAGAACCTATAAATATGACAAAGCTCTCTCATGTAGGAGGATCTTTTCTATTGATTCCAAAAAGAGGCTTACGTCCTACCTATTATTGTAAGCTCTCTGGAGCACCTATGTTGTATTATTTTCCTACTTGTGTAAGCTCCCCGGAGCACGCCTTATTCATAAATATATAAAAGATGGTCACCCTCTTCACTGGATACTACCTAGGGGTTTTTCAGCATGTGATCATATGCGATGTTTTTTCTCCCTAGGCTAGTCCACTTCTATTAAAAGACTTGTCATTCTCTCCCTCGTATCTCTTTTATTATGCATGCATGGGAATTAGGCTTCGACCCTATCGGTCATAGCTCTCTTAGTCACCTATTTGCATAACATGTCACACACATAAAGAAGGGGAAAGAACCTTCGGACTAGCCAGAAGAACCGGGACGGGCTCCACCCCCTATCGGAAGGATCGGAACATGAAGAATCATTGCCGGGTGGTCTCATCCTTCATGACCACATCTATATCATTAAAGAGCACATATCCCTCCTCCTCCTTACTTGCTATCTGGGTCGGGGAACTACAAAGGAGATCTAGAGAAAAAATACCAAATACCGAGTACCAGGTACCAGGACCAAGTACCACAACCGAGACCGGGTACCAGAACCAGATACCACGACCAGGGACAAGAACTAGGGACCAAGACCAAGGGCTAAGAACCAAGGATCAGGACCAAACCCTCATACTGGTAAGGGAACCCCAAGCACCATCTCTTCTCCTTATCCTCGAAGCCCCGACGGGCGGGGTACCCGTACCTCTCTCTTTCCAACCATGGAGTACCGCTCCATCCGATCTAAGTGTTGTACGGAAAGTCCCAACCAGAATTTTTGAATAACAATTTATAATCACTTAAGGATTTAAAAATGCTAGAAGCATATAAATAGAGATCTCGTAATCTGTATTTAATGAACTTACAAAATCATTATATGGATTTAAAACAATCTGGATGGATGTGGTATAACCATCTCAGTGAATATCTAATAAAATAAGGGTATAATAATTATATTATACATCCATGTATCTTCATAAAGAAATCAGAATCCAAATTTGCTATATTCACATCATATGTTGATGATATGAGTTTAATTGGAGTTCATGAAGAGCTCTTGAAAACTGCTAAATATTTGATAAAATAAATTTGAAATAATAGACATGAGAACGAAAATATTATCTCGACCTAAAGATAGGGCATAGATCAAATGAAATGCATGTCCATCAATCAGAATATGTTGAAAAGATTCTGAAAAGATTTCATATGGTTATTACTCCATAAAGCAAGACTTTGCTTATTGTCCATTCAATCATTTATGACGTTATTTCGTTTCATAAAATAAATATTTGTATACGTCAGTTTAGCAATCTAGAAGATTGCTTCAAAATAATTTTTTCAGGGGGAGCGTTCCATCAGGGGCAGTATATCAAATGAAGTATATTAATTATGTTGGGGTATATGTGCATTATACTTTTTTCCCTTTCGATCAGGTTTTCGTTTCATTGGGTTTTCTTGATAAGATTTTTAATGAGGCAATTCTCTAAGCACACTCAAAAATTATTTGATCCGTAAAAATCATCATAAATATTACTTGATCCAACATATTAATAGATATCTTTGTTGAGGCTTTTATCCCACTGGGTTTTTCCTAGCAAAGTATAAACATGAGAAAGTTTTGAAGAAAATATTAAGGCCCTGTTTGATTTTTCCACTTAACACTGATTAATGATTAATGTATTCCATTCAGTTATTTTGTTTGATTTTTTAAGTGTTAAAATCACTTAATGAACCCCTAAAACCACTTGTTTTGAAAAGTTAAAATTTTTTACTTTTCACTTAACACAAATCCAATAAAATTTAATACAAAGTTTTACTTCCAAGACTATCCTCATTAATTTAATCTATTTCCAAAACTAACCACTTGTTCTATAATGTTTTTTTTTTTTTTTACATGAAATCTATGAATTATATAATTATCCAAGTTTATTCCACATCAATTAAAGAATAAATTATGTGCCTTTGCCCCAACTTTAACAAAAAAAAAAAATTAAAGAATAAATTATACATATGAAGTAGATTGCTAGAACTTCATTTTGTCTGTAATATACATATTAATGTCACTAGCTAAGAGCTTTGTAATTATTAGATTCTATACAATAATATAAATTTGAAATATTATTAATAACTAAATAAATTTATTCTAGAATTTATTTATATGTTAGAATTGTCCGTAATATATTAAAATGTAAATATATAATAAATAATAGTTAGAAGGGCATAGATGTAAAAGTATTTATTTTTAGATATTTATAACTTAAGAAAAAAACAAACAACTTATCACTTATATTCAGTTTTCAGTGGAAAAAAAAAAAAAACAAACATTATTTTTAGTTTTCAGTTTTCAGTTTTCAGTCACTATTCAATCTTCAGTAACATTCAGCACTGTTCAGTCTTCAGACAAAAAATCAAACGGGGCATAATTCTTGACATATGTGCAGTGTAATCTTTTTCCATTTGATCATGTTTTGTCCCATTGGGTTTTCTTGATAAGGTTTTTAACGAGACAGTTTTAAAAACGTCCAACACCACATGATCCAAAAATAATTGTATATATTTTGCTGAGGTTTTGTCACACACTCACACTATATCTTTCTTAGCAAATTAAGATACAAGATTACAAGTAATGAAAATTCAATAGGGAGTGTTAGTTATATTAAATGGATTTCCACCACTTGCCCACTTGAAAGTGTGGAGAAGAATGTGTGGAGAAGAATCAAGGATTTGCTTCTAACTTAATAGCCAAGTCTTTGGTGTGAGGTGGCAAGGGAAATTACAACAAAGACCCATGTACTTGTTTGCCTATATATATGGCATGGGCTTTCTATTATAAATTTCTAATGGTTGGTTAGTTTCAAAATCAATACAGACATATTATGTTGTCTCTCTCTCTCTCATTCCCCTTTCTTTATTTGTTCTCTCTCTCTCGTCTCTATTTCTCTTTATTTATTCAGTTATTTCAATTATTTACAACAGTTTTTACATAATTTAACTAAATATATATTATAATATTAAGCTTCTTTTTTTTTCCAATAGCTTATTATTATTATTATTACTACTAAACGTGTTCTCAGCTTCTAGAAACATAAAAAGTTAAGTTCTCGTTTTGAAATGAAAATATATAAAACAAGGGGAAAGTGAATGATTATCTAATAAATATGGATTGGAATAAGCGAAAGATGTCCTCTGTCTTGCCTCAACATGTTGTTCTTCATATCTTAAGTATCCATGTTGCCAGCATTCACAGTGGATCTGATAAAGCCATCTGGGGCTTATCTAAGGGTGGTGATTTCACGATTAGAAGTGCCCATGAAGGACATTTTAATGATGAAAATGCACCTACCTGGAGCTAGAATTTCATTTGCCAACTTAAGTTACCTCCTAGGGTCTTGCATTTCCTGTGGGTACTCCTTCATAATAAACTCCTCATGAATGAGCATAGAGCTACTAGGGGCATCACTACGAAGACTACTTGTGAGAGATGTAAAAAGGGATGTGAAGATAGCAACACGTTTTTAAAGGTTGTGCTAGTTCTTGTGGTATTTGGGAAGATATTTGCATGGGAGTCACTAAGACTAGTTTGTTTGTAATTGATTGGAAGGATTGACTATGTCAAAATCTGAGTTGCAGTAAGCTGATCATTGGTAGGTTTTTGAATTACTTAATTTTTGTTGTTGCTCTCTGGTTCATATGGAAATGGAGATGTGACTGTATCTTCAATCCCAGTTTTAAACTCCCCAACTGCCCTGGTAAGATCATTATGAAATTTGTAGAAGACTAGTGGAATGCCAATGTTGAAATGGACATGAAGGGTGAGCTGAAGACTTGCTTTCTTACATGGAACCCTCCTGCCCAGGACTGGATCAAACTTAATGTGGATATGATAGTATGAATACTGTTTCGGTTGCCATTGCTGCTAGAGGTGTCCTCAGAGATCATAAGAAGACTTGGTTGGGTGGATTTGCTTTTAACAAGGGCACGGGCAGTGTTATTAAGGTAGAGATATGGGGTATTTTTGAAGGTTTGAAGCTTGCCTGGAAGGCGAGACATAGGAAGGTCATGGTGAAGTCTGATTCACACATTGTTGTTCTCTTATTGACTAGAAAGACCTATTTGAATCATCACATCTTCAGTATCATACAAGATTGCAAAGCTCTCATTGAAGATAAGTGGAGTTGTTACATTCTCCACATTTACAGAGAATGCAACAGGGCTGCAGACTGTCTTGCTTGCCTTGGCCACTCTTTAGATATTGGTGTCACTGTTTTTGAAGACCCTCCTCACCAAATTACTGGTGTTTTGGATGATGATTTCAAGGGTCTTTCCTTTGCTAGGTGTATTTCTAGTTCCTAGTTTTTTTGTTGCTCTGGGCTGATTAGCCCTCCCTCTTACCAAAAAATATATATATATAACAGAAAATAAAAATTAAAAATGGTCAGAATTGTTATAAATTGATTAAGAATGAACAATAACATAATAACATAATAACATAAACACAAAATAAGAGTAGAGGAAAATGGTAGCCCAAAAAAGAATATGAATCTTTATTCCTTCAAGTACATTCTTACATCTATGAAATACAATAGTAAGAGCTCCTTTATATAGCCTCAACAGTCATAACCACACAATACATTAAGTGTACATAAATCAAAACATTATGAACCTTAAAGTGGATCATGATGATGGAGCTAATGGGAAGATATAAGGATGGAAGTTACTTCCCTATATTGAAGGACATTCATTCATATATATAATTGCATAATATTTATAACACTCCCCCTTGAATTAATGTCCATCAATCATTCAGTGAATATGCCTCGTTAAAACCTTTACTAGTAAGAACCCAGTGGGAAAAAAACTAGTAGAGGAAAAAGAGTGCATTATTTATCTGCATCTCAAATTAACCTTTAATGGTATTGGGGGAGCAAAACTGCCTCGTTAAAACCTTACTAGGAAAACCCAAGTGGGATGAAAACCTAGTGAAGGAAAAAGAATACAGTGCATTGTGATTCCTTCAAATCGTAAAAACTCTCGATAAATACGCTCCCTCTCATTCTGATGTTGATGTTTTAATTTATCTATTAAAAATATTTATATCCATCGCATCCTAACCTTTCAGAGATAATATATGAAGAACTTTACTATAGTTGCTTTTCAAATTGGTGCAACTTATCATATACAGCATCATGTTGTTTTAAAACACCATTTGAATATAGATTTGGTACTTCAAGACCAAAAGGTTCTTCATTAGCTTTTCTGAGAATGAGAGAGGATCATACTTGACTTTAATTTTATATAATAAGTATCAAGGTATCCATCCAATAAGTTTTATCTATAAAAAAAGTACTTCATGACCTTTTCTTATATATGATGGTTCATGTATTTTTATGATAATTGAAAAAACTCTCAACCCAGCCATTAATCGAGACTAAATATTATTTTCAAAGATTTTTCAACTTAGAAATTATTCATTATAAAAGTATAATTTGTAAGCTTGTCGGAAGTATTAATAAGCCTCAAACAATCAACATATATTTCTTTGGAATCAAATTTGTTGATTCTTTCAACACAATATTCATAAAGGCGTATGCACTACATGCATTTTGTTTTATTAAATTCAATATATACAAAATGTAGTATCGAACTACTTGCTTCAGGCATTTAAATCCTTCTAGGATTTTTATTCATTATCAAACTAGATTTCTGCAGTAAACATTTTATCTTAATTCGTACGAAAAAAATAATTATATTCAATAAGATCAATGTCATCAAACATTTGGACTACAGGTCCAAAATTTTCAAATTCAAAATAAGTATAACTCTGCCTTTTGTTTTTCACCACTATGTCGAGATATATACAATTTATAATTTAATATAATCATCATATTTTTCATAATATACAAAGCAATATATGATCTCAATTTCTATATTATCAATATAATTGATTTACATTTCGTAATCCATATGTGTGCCTCTTCAGAGGTTATTGAAATCTCTTTATAGTACACATGCCTCTTTATACAAATATTTCTTTCGGAGAAATATAATCTCTTTATTTCTAGTACATGTGTCTCTATTGGGATAATTGAGATCTTTCTATTTTCTACTTCAATAGTCTCATAGGGGGGATTTAACATTTCTATATGTATCTTCAGGATTTTGTTTTTCACTTGTGAGACTAACTCTTCGGGAGCCTTTGATGATGATAATTTATTTTCCACTCGAGTATTATTATGATATTTCAAATTCCACTTCTAGGGAACCTTATCATTTGAACTAAATTGTCTTTCATTAACAGATGATTTTTGCTATCATTTCATAAATTGTTCTACAAGAACAACCACCCGGGTTTGTATATTGGCAGAATGTAATTTTATTATTTTCTTTGAATGATCTGAAAAATTATTTGCATAATATGCAAATCACAAGATGATGTAAGCCATGTAATTTTACGTCGTTTATTAATTTATGATAATTCTCCCCCTAACGACGAGAAAATTAAATTTTTATTCTTCAAGAAAATCTTTTGCATCATCGTAATGACCTTGTTTATTCTATCATATTATCCATTAAATACTTACTTATATCGTCTTATGTCCTTCAAGAATATTCAGTACCAAAAATAATTTTTATTTGTGAAATAGATATCCATATAAAATATTTCCATCACAATTCATCATTTTCTTTAAAATGAAATGAGTTGAACTTCTAGTTCATAACATTTGTCATATTAAGCATATGATCTTATGAGAGAATAAACTATAAAATCACACATGCTTCTGGCATGAGACAAAAATCATGTGAAATATTTTTTATATATTGACTCAAAATAATTTCTCTAGTCATAGATCTTCTGGATCTAGTAAACACCAAGTACATTTATATAATTGTTTTTCACTTTGTAATAAAATATTAGTTCTTCTGGAATATTCATTATTCTTAGTAAAGATCAACCAAATCATAAATATACATAATGTATATAGTCATTGCCCTTCTATTTAACATATAGGAAACACAAGTTTTTTTTTTTTAATTCTTGGATGGTGTATTCAACATTCTTAAATTTTCATGCTTTATTTTGATGTTATTCCACTTCTAGTGGATCAATTTGAATTTCGTATTAGATTACTATTGTCTCCATATGATAGTGATTACAACTATATCCACAACCACCACTGTGACCTTATATAACATTCATCTCAGGGAATGATATGAATCAAATTGGGTGATGTCAATGACATTCTAATCAAAACTATTTGTTTTGTTTAGCCATAAAAGATATGATATAAACTAATAATATGTTCAAATATAGATTATTAATATTGTTACTTCTAGAACAATATTCTAATCAACATGATTTGGAGTAACCATTTAAATAATAAAAATATAAATTCAAAATATATCTAATCTTAATAAGAATGTTAGATATCATGTCATAACAGTTATAAGTATGTAATATATTAACCAACAAATATATTAATTTTGAACCTACTTGTATCATAACTTTATGATTATGATATATAATTTTAAAACTTCAAGTTTTAAACAAAATTCATATTTGATTAAAAGTTTGAATTTCATTAGAACTTCAAGTTCATATATAAATTTCATGGATACAATTAAAAATATGAATTTAGAATTTCAGGTTCCAAATAATAATCACATAAATTGAAATTCAAAATTTTAAGTTTTAATTCGATTTAAATTTAGAATTTCATATTCTGATTTGATCATAATTCATAATTAGATCAAGCTTCTGGCTCTTCAGGATTAATATCAAATTGAGCTCTAGCTCTTTGATTTTGCAATCTCACATTTGATTGAGTTTTAGGTATTTTAATTTATGCAATCTTCAGGTTGCAAAACGTTCACTTCATTTTTGCAATCTTCGGGTCGCAATACAATCATCTAAATTTTCCTTAAAAACAAAATATAGTGAATAAAACAGAATATACAAATGAAACTCATTTTTTGGGTCCAATAATTAGGGAAAGAAATACTTCACAATTTGTTGGAACTTATGGTCTCATAATGAGATTGTGATCTCTTATTTCAAGATGTTGGGTTCTTAATAAAATCATATTAACTCTTGGAACTTCTGGTTTGTCTTCAAATTAAGAACTTCAGGTTCTCAATTGGATTCAAATTCGAAACTTTTAGTTCCTAATTGGATTTGAAATTAGAATTGCTAGCTCCATATACATCGATCAATTCCAATCATAATATTGAAAAGAAAAAAAAAACCACTGAAATAAAACCAAATTTATTTTCTGATGTGGAAGATCCAACACATAGTGGCAACCATAGAGCATAGTCATAAAAATAATTATATAAATAAATTAAATCTAAGTAACAATAAAGTAAATCAAATTGAAATACTTGGATTGTGCTCAAAATTCAATAAAATATATTTACCCTTTTTTAAATTTCCAGACTTTATCTTATAGTCTTTATCCTCTAAAATAAATCACAAAAGTGATTGCACGATATCTATTAACAAATAGATATTTGGTTATAATTGCATCACAGTATTAAGTTCATGATTAACTATTTTAGAACTTCAGGTTCTTAACAAAATTCATATTTGATAGAAGTTTAAAACTTCATTACGACTCCACATGCGTATATAAACTTCGAGTTTATACTTTAGAATAATAGGTTTTGGAACTTCAAATTCCAAAAATAATTATCACTTCAATTGAAATTCAGAACTCCAAGTTCTGATTCAATGTAAATTCATTATTTCATAATTTGATTCGATTGCAATTCATAATTTTAAATAAGATTATGTCAAGCTTCATGCCTTTTGATTTTGTAATCTTTAGACATCAAACCAGGCTTCAGGCTCTTTGATTCCATAATTTTCAAATATCATATTAAGCTTCAGGCCCTTTGATTTTACAATCTTTGAGTTGCAATTCATTTACTCTATTCTTGCAATCTTCAGGTTGCAATACGTATATATTTATTATTTTAATTTCTTGGCAACCCAAATAACATTGTAAGTAAAAATAAGAGGGGATAACAATAAAAACCAATATTTAGAACAAAAATAATAAACTAGATAAACTTTACAAATTATTGAAGGGCTCAATCTCGTTAAGAAACTGTCATCTCTAATCACGTATAAAACATTGATCATACATATCTTGTCTTCAGGCAGAAAGCTTTCAAATCTGAAAATTGAAACATGTAATGGTTAGAGACTCGTGTATAAAACATTGATCATACATATCTTGTCTTCAAGTAAGAAGCTTTCAAATCTGAAAATTGAAACACGTAATGGTTAGAGACTTGTGCTGATAACGTGTTATAAATTGATTAAGAATGAACAATAAGATAATAACATAATAACATAAACACAAAATAAGAGTAGAGGAAAATGGTAGCCCAAAAGAGAATATGAATCTTTATTCCTTCAAGTACATTCTTACGTCCATGAAATACAATAGTAAGAGCTCCTTTATATAGCCTCACAAGTCATAACCACACAATATATTAAGTGCACATAAATCAAAACATTATGAACCTTAGAGTGGATCATGATGATGGAGCTAATGGGAAGATATAAGGATGGAAGTTACTTCTCTATATTGAAGAACATTCATTCATATATATATATATATATATATATAATTGCATAATATTTATAACAAGAATGAACTTTTTGGGTAGGGAAATTTTCACACACTACCCTAACATTATACATAATTTCATGTATAGGCAACTTTTGCTCAAATTTGAACAAACTTCCTCCGTTGACTGTCTTGTCCATGTAACAGACTAACAGGTCCGAAATGCCCCTAATGTATATTTTACTATTTATTTAGTTATTTTATTTATTTATTAAAAAAAAAAACAAATCTTTTTCTCTCTAAATTTGGTTTTCTTCAATATGGAGACAAATAATAATTTATCTTCTTCTTGAATCAAATTACAAAAAAAATTAACACATCTTTATCAAACCAGATCCAAGCACACCACTTCTTCGTCTTTAATCAAATTATACACCAAAAAAATATAAATTCATCTAATCCCTGAAAGTGGACATCTAATCCCTGAAAGTGGAGGTCCCAATCCTTCTTCAACCAAATTCACCAAAAAGTTGTTGGGCACGTTGGGGTTGCCTAGATTTTCCAAGCAAAACAAGAAACATCATATATGTGCCTTCTTTTAAATGATATTGCTCTATTTGCATCTCAAACACCTAAAAAGGATTCAACTTTGACATGTTTAAAATTATAATCATAATTATAAATGCAATAATACCCGGTTGTTGATTTCTATTGTTACTTCCTGTGGTGAATGCATGCAGATACAGTGAAGAACAACTAATAATAATGGTGGAAATAGAAGAAAATGGTCATCCTCAGTTTACTAATAATAAAATCATGACTTTTCTTTCTCTTAGCATCTCAAACACTGAAACATAACAATACACAGTTGACAGTTGTTGCCTTGTTAGAGTCTAATGTTAAATCCTAGAAACCTAAAAAAAATTAGTAAAGTAGTGAAGAATCTCACCTGAAGAGCTTGAAGCCAGTGCTGAGGAATTTTCAGTGAAGAATACCCGATTGACAACGAAACATAAGTACATAACAGTACCCAGTTGACTGTGAAGAATAAGATCAACGGCAGTTTAGTAGAAGAATTTTCAGTGAGATTGTTTGATGGAGCCTGGAGGACAGGAGGAGGATCTCTGTTAGGATCTCTCAAGTCTCAAGTGATGATGACAGTTTGTCGGCCACCACTCACCAGCAAAACTAAGCAATGACGTCATTATCACTTGAGACTTGAGACTAGAGAGCCAATCAGCCAATATCCAAATTCATTTATTTATAGTTTTATACACCTCCATCCAGCCATTTACCTTTATATCTCTCGACTTTCTAATTAAAAAAATTATGCAGAAAGCAGAGCTCGTGTTCATCCCATCACCGGGTGTCGGCCACCTTGGATCGACGGTGGAGATCGCTAAGCTTCTCGTTGACCGCGACCAGCGTCTCTCCATCACCGTCTTCATCATCAACCTCCCTAACTCTGATAATTCCAAAATCATCCCCACCTTCACTCGCTCACTTGATCGTATCAAATTCATTAACCTCCCTATTAAATCTTCAGATCCCAAAACCGTTATCACTTCCATAATTGAAAGCCAGAAACCCCATGTCAAGGAAGCTGTCACTCAGTCCCTTACGTCACTGCCCGACTCACCTAAACTCGCCGGGTTTGTACTCGACATGTTTTGTACCTCCATGATTGATGTCGCTGATGATTTTGGTGTGCCTAGCTATATCTACTTTGTGTCTGGTGCAGCTTTTCTGGGTTTCATGTTTCACGCTCAATTTCATCATGATGAGCTAAAAAAACCCATCACTGATTTGAAAGACTCGGATACTGAGTTGGTAGTGCCGACTCTTGCGAAACCAATTCACGCTAAGTTTTTGCCTAGTGCGATTTTGAACACAGATTGGGTTATGTATCTGTATGAATTGACCAGAAGGTTTAGGACAGTTAAGGGTATTATGGTAAATACGTTCTCGGAGCTGGAATCCTATGCTGTTAACGCTTTATCAGATATCCCGCTCCCGCCTTTGTATCCAGTAGGTCCCATGTTGAATCTAGACGGTGATATTATTGATACCGGCAAAAAAGCAGAAATCATGGAATGGCTTGATAATCAACCACCGTCGTCGGTTGTTTTCCTCTGCTTCGGGAGCATGGGATGCTTCGGTGAGGATCAGGTAAAAGAG
The DNA here is from genome assembly GCA_954870605.1 of Acer campestre. NCBI lineage: Eukaryota > Viridiplantae > Streptophyta > Magnoliopsida > Sapindales > Sapindaceae > Acer > Acer campestre. Next base: position 16,182,057 of record OX940805.1, on the reverse strand, counting down.
ATAGCGTGTGCTCTTGAGCAGAGTGGACACAGGTTTTTGTGGTCTCTACGCCATTCGCCTTCAAAGGATAAGTTTTTATGGCCTAGTGATTACGAGAATCTGACGAATGTCCTGCCGGAGGGATTTCTTGATCGAACGGTTGGAATCGGGAAGGTAATTGGTTGGGCTCCACAAGTAGCTGTGCTTGGCCACCCGTCAATCGGAGGGTTCGTATCACATTGTGGATGGAATTCAACGCTGGAGGGCCTTTGGTTTGGAGTACCAATTGCCACGTGGCCGATGTTCGCGGAGCAACATTTCAATGCGTTTCAGTTAGTGAGAGAGTTGGGATTAGCGGTGGAGATTAAAATGGATTACAGGAAGGAGTTGAATACCGATGACAAGGCAGTGATTGTAACCTCCGAGGAGATTGAAAGAGGAATCAGGTGTTTGATGTCGTATGATACTGATATAAGGAAGAGAGTCAAAGAGATGAGTGTCATGAGTAGAAAGGCCTTGATGGACGGTGGATCTTCATTCTCTTCTTTGGGTCGTTTCATCACTGATGTCATGGACAACATTTCATAAACCAACCCTGATAGCTTTGGTTTCCATTCAATGTGTTTTTCTTTTGTGTTTTTCTTTTTAGAAAAGAAAAAAAAAAAAAAAAATCTCAATCACTATTTAGCTTAATTTGTAAGCTTGTTTGAAAAAGATTCAAAAAAAATAAATTAATTGTTGATGATGAAATTGATCTCGTCAACCAACAAATTTCTTCATGCACTCAATTTCTCTTCACATTCATCATTAAAATTTAATCAATGATTACAATTACAAAATAATAATAATAATAATAATAAATCCTTAGCAATTTTATCAATTTCAACACCTTAGCAATTTGAACATTAAAATGTATGATGTATCGTCTCATTCCATCGTGTATGTGAGCAAAAGTTATATTGAAGTTTAGTTGAAGGCAAATTGGGAGTTTTATGGAAGAGGCCTTTTTTTTTCTAAGTTTAAATGGTTGAGTCACAAAAGCTAGATTGGTTTATTCTTTCCCATATATTTAGGCCCTGTTTTGCAGGGCTTTTAAAGTTCGTTTAGAGTCTAAAAGTAGCTTTTAGGAGTGTTTGGATGATTGGGGAAAAGAGCTTATGGAGCTCAAAAGCTCTTTCCTCCAAAAGCTCTTTAACCACTACATCTTGTTTGGGTTTTTTTAACCCAAACCAGTTAGCTAGTTTGGATTTCTCAACTCAGGTCTGTGTGTTAGCTAACAAATTTACAGGTCCTTATTTAAAAAAAGTTCAAAAAGTCTAGATAATTTTAAGAGTGACGATATTTACACCCCTTAAAAACTGTATGTATACCTCAATTTAGTATATTTTTGAAAATCCAATAATATCCTTAAGTAAAATTACTTAAAAGACTAAATGGTTTGTAAATACACACCAATAAATTGGTTTTATATCAATCCTTTGTAAAAAGAGAAAAAGGAAGTTTCCTACTAATTATTTTATATGATAATAAAAATCTTTCTATTTTATCAAACCCTAATTTCTATTTTAAATGTTAATTTTAATTTTTTTTAAGGAATACAAATTGATTGAGTTGACAAACAATTTACTGTTATAATTAAGTGAAACAAAAATCAATATCAACAATAAACTTTCTTATGAACAATTGTTTTTTTTTTTTTTTTTTAAAAAAAAAAATTAGGAATGGAGGAATTGAGATACACTATTATATGCTGAGAGTCTCTTTTTACATATGGCCATTCTTCTTGGTTGGTGTAATTGCTGTTTTCTATTAATAGATTTTAAATTTCAAATTTTTTTCTTTAAACTAATAGAGCTAAAGCAACACATGCACATGTTACGGTTACAACTAATTGCTTTTTTTTTTTTTTGGAAGAGAAATATAATTCATAAAACCATAAAACATTACAACTACAAAGGGCGATCCCCCAATACAGCAGAAGCTGCACAGGGAGGATAATCCTCTAGCCAAAACCTATCAAAATCCAAAGACAAAGCAAACCTGGCTAAAGAATGGGAGAATTGGAGAATTTAGAGCTTAAAAAAATTAAAGAATTAAAAAAAAAGTTTTAATGCAATGAAAATAATATTTTTTTTCAGACAATTTTGTAGTGACATCAAATGTTTTTGCATGAGTTAGAAATTATTTTTTAAAAAGAGAAATTATTTATTTGAATAAAAAGATATAAAATAATAAAATTTTAAATAAATCTAATTAGATAACAAAATAGTGGGGTGTGCTAACAAAAATATAATACAATAAAAATTAAAGAAAGGGTATTTTTGGCATTAAGTAGGGTTTATTTACGAACCAAAGATTTTTAAAATATTTTAGGGGTGTACTTACGAAAAGGGTGTATATACAATTTTTGAAAGGTGTCAATATCGTCACTCTAATATTAATAGTCTATAAATGAAGTCCAAAGATTATTTCAGAATTCTGAAAATCTAGTCCATATAATACTAATAGCCTTTAAAATCATACAGATCTATAAAATCCTTGCACCCCATAATTGTCTATTGAAATCCCAATCCAATGCACCCCTTAGCATGAATAAAAAGCAATAGAAAGACATTGATCAAGTCGGTTTCTACTATTCTCTCATTTTGTGCTTTGCTATATATTTTCAAATAGTTTTATAACACTGTTTTCTTTATTTTTGAAGCAAATTTAAAAATAAAAGGCAGCAAAATTCACAAATGATAAAGTTCTTGAAAATTCCAAAATAATAATATATACAAGTGGTGGTCTAAGCCCATTTGGCTAAGAGAGACATGCAACCAGCTCCAAGAAGAAGAGAAACATTAGCCGAAATTTGAAGCTTTGAATTGTTTTGCATCTTTGGATTCATGAAATCAGCAGCAAGAAGATCCACAAGAGACATGTATATTAAAATCCCAGCTGAGGCTGCATTTAAAATCCCTTCCACGATCAGAGCGGTTGGGCTATTCTCGTCATACACATTGGATATTCCTATTCCTATTCCTATCCCAACCGGAGTTGTCAATGAGAAGAACAACGCCATTATTGTTGTTGCTGCACCCTTGAATTTCGCCTGCATACCATAATATATCAAACCAATTAAGACGCTAACCAAAATAAAACATTCTTATACAAAAAAAAAAAAAACAAAGCATTCATTATTTATTACAAAATTTAAAAGCGATATTAAAACTGATTACGTTTTACCTGTGAAATACAACCACCCAATCCCATGCCTTCAAAGAATTGATGAAAAGTCAACGCAGCGACCAAAGGCCTTATAGTTTTTGGACTTTCAGAGGCACCAAGTGATATTCCTATGATAACTGAATGCACCACTATTCCAAGCTCCAACACCTACCAAAATCATCAACATCATATCACTCAATAACACATAACACAACATCCAAATTAATATAAGTATTATTATTATATTAATTATGTTTATTATTTTTTAGAACTGCTAATTTTATTAAAATCCAACAACACAACACGAACACAAGCCAGAACAAAGGCAAAGGAGCATGCCAGAAATAGCGTCAAGGAGGACACAAAAGCACCCCAACAAAAACAAACACAGTAACATCAAAACCCCCCTGTGACACGACAGCCAGCCAACAAGAAGCACAATAAATAAGCCATCAATAAAACTGTAAAACAATCTTGAAAATCACCTGAGAAATAACACGATGTCTTAGAAGCTGAGAATCCTGATCCGAAGAAACAGGACCATGAGCATGTCCATGAGTTGCATGAGTATGAACATGCACATGACCACTCGCAGCCTCACCATCATTCTCTTCGTCATCATTATTAGGTCGAGACTTTCTCAGATTAGATTTCTGATAATAAGAAGTGGCCAAAGCATCCACCATTAAAGTACCGATCGCCGCCATCATCGCTACGAACCCTGTGAACGGAAACTTCCCCCATGGATTCTCATTCAAGCATGGCGAGGTTAGATTATCAAACGCATCAGGAAGTACGTGAATGAACCCGGTTGCCAATATAACCCCCGCAGCGAAGGCCTTTATTACGAAGAAAATGTTCTTTTCAGGACTCAAAGCTGGAATAGCTTTTCCAAGCATCGGAAGACAAACTCCGATTACTCCGGCTACGAGTATCGAAACGATGGCTGCAAACTTCAATTTAAGTGCTTGAGATTTGTTACGGTCTTCATCTTCTGTGTCACAAGTGCACTCTCCGAATACTAATGAAGGCACTACTAAGAGAATGACAACACCGGTGAAAAAAAACTTATTCATGGTGAGAAATTTAGAGAGAAGAAAGAGGAGGAGATCGATTGCATGAATTTATTTCTGTAGAACTAGGTTTTATTTATACAAGAAAAAAAGACTGCTTACTTGATGAGTTATTTTGTGATGAAATCATTGTGGCCCCATTATTAGTATTTGCATTACAACAGAGTATAAAAGAGAGAGTTAAATTACTAAAAGAGATTTATTGAGATTTTGTTTTGTCACTTAAATATAGGGATATATTAGTCTTTTGGAAAAGAGTGATTAACAATTAGCTCTTATGTGAAGAAATAATGAGGTCATTCTAAAACTAAATCGAATAATAATTTTTCAAATCTGGCAATAATGATGGAATAATTAATATTTACACAAATATAATGTGATATTATTGTTTTTTATTTTTAATGACGAAACGATGAGTTTTTTAGGTGTTTCGGAAACTAACACAGGTGTTAGAAGTATGTCGACATAATGACCATAAAAAATAAATTTCAAAGCATTCTCACTATTAGTCAATGCTTATATTAAGAAAGTCAACAAAAGATGTCGAAATTATGTGTAGTGTATTATTTTATTATTTTTTTTTTTTGGAAAGCGTATTAATTGTATCATTTGATTTGCTATAAATGTTAGCAAACCGGCTGACTCTGTCTTTTAGCCAAATTGATTGGATGCCATGTCCATACTCTGAGAAAATCTTATATAGGACTGCTACGTGATGAAATTGTAAGACCGTCCAATGAGATTGTACCATTTATTTTGAGAGTATAAAAATAAATTATAAAATTAAAATTTAATGCAATCTCACTGGACGATCTCTCGATTTCACTATGTGGAAGTCCCAACCATGATTTTCTCCCATACTGCATGGTCCATAGTCAATGCGGTCCATACCACTCTATAGTCTCCATTTCCAACCACATGTTTACCTATTTACTCTAGCTAAGATTTTAAAGATTTAGTTTCAAAATATATATATATTATGATTTTGGTCAAACTTTATTAAGTTTTTTATTCTATCATATTATATTATAATACAACTATACAAGTGTGTCTAAGTAAAAATTTGCATAGTGGAAGGCAATAGTATGGTGATAAGTGGTAACCACACGATCTCAACATATTCATTAACATCCATCAAAAAAAAAAAAAAAAAACATATTCATTAACTTTTTTGTTTCATAATCTATCAATTAATGGTTTGATGATAATTGAAAGCTTATGAATATATAATTGGTACATAGTTTTATTTTATTTTATTTTATTTATTTATTTAATAGACAGTTAGTAGCAAAGACTAGCTAGATCGTGGGTGCCATAGTGGCATACTGCCATGACATTTTTTTTAGATTTCGAATTAAAGGCCTCCTTAAATCGTAGGAATTAAACAAGAATTAAAAAAAATATATTAACAACTTGTTCTGTAAAATTTATTAGAAGCTTTTCGGAGTTATAATTTAAACCGTAAGCTACAGGGGCATAGCCCAGTTGATAGATAGACAAACTTAGGGTTTGGGTAAATGACTCCCAAGTCAATGGCTCGAATATTACCAATGGCAAAAAGTTTCAAAAAAATACCTGATATAGTTAAATACTTTTTTAAAAAAAAAAAAAAAAAATTCAAACCATTTCTTAAAAGACAATTTATTCTTAATTCAAATATTAAATACTAAGGAGTCGTTTGTTTTTTCCACTTAAAACTTAATAAGTCTGAATTGAACTCATTAAGTTATTATTATTATTTTTTTAAATGGTCAAACAACTTAAAAATATTAAAAAACAATTTTAAAAACAAAGTAATAAATCCTGACTTTTAACTTAATTCCAAATCACTTAATTACAATTAAAATATTCTCTTCCAAGTCTATCCTCCAAAAAAAAAAAATATATTTCCAAATTTATCTTAATTTGATATGGTGTAAAGATATTTCTTTTAACATATTTCTTATTTGAATGGCTTTTAGAAAAAAAAAAAATCACTTCTCATAGAGACCAGTGCATATAATTCAGAAACCTATTTAAAAAAAAAAAAAAAAAAAAAAAAAAAAAAAAAAAAAAAAAAAATCAATATCCTTTTTCTTATTTGGTTTCTGATGCATATGATCTAGGAAAAAAAAAATGATTTCCTTAATTATATACACCGGAAACATGGACAACATACAAAATAACTTGATTTTTTTTTTATATATAATAAATTGAACTTGAACTTTGTTTACAGAACATGCAAAATATTATTCTTCGATAAATTTTTTGTTTTGTTAAATTGAACTTTGTTTGCATAAGAACTACATGTTAAATTAGTTCTTTTAATTAGAATTAGTATAAATGTAAAATTACTTGTTTTTAGAAATTTTATTCTTAAAAAAATAAATAAATAAAACATGTTAACGGTACATTTAGATGTGAGAAAACAAAAACATGTCATTCACGTTCAGATTTCAGTCTCGATTCAATTTTCAGCAAAATTCAGGATTGTTCAGTCTTCAGACAAAAAAAACAAACGACCCCTAATTCTTTATATTGAGAATTGATTTGGAAATTTGTACAATATTTTTATTTTATTTAAATTATCAACCAAGATACAAGCATAAAGCTTTATTAAAATCAAATTTTGTAAGATCTTTGATTTGTATTGGTTTGATTCCATTGCAAAACACTCTTTATTTGTAATGGTTAGTTGCTTAGGTGATTCTTGGTGAAAAAAAACTTCAAAGGAGAAAAACAATTTTTCATGCAAATATCGTCTTCAAGAGGAAAAGCGCGTACTTGGATACTAAAGTATCAAGATTCTTCTTCCTCTAGCAAGGCGTAAAGGCACACACACATATGACATTCATATGTGTCCCTGCTGGGTTGAATAACATTTATATAACACTTTCACACACTTGGTAATGTATGCTCATACATTAGATTTATATTGATAAACATTGTTAATTGCATGTTTTAGGACTAAGTCTAGGAAACGACATACGTGTGTGACATTGTGTTTATTTGTTTCCGTTTTATTATTTTTGGACTTGAACATGATCTCTTATGATTTCTTATTGAGTACCGGTCATTTAGGTTCCTCATTCATTAGGTTTCGAGTCCAAAAGATATAACTATGCTACTTTTCGTTCTCATTCATTGAGTTGTTGTCGTCATTATATTCCGAGATGAATTCTCAACCTTTTGTTAAAGTTTCGTAGTCGTCGTTGTGCATGAGAGAGTCATAATTTGTAATCTGAAGACGAATTTAAAAGAATTCGAAGGCCCGGATACGACCGAAGAACGCGAGAGGAGGTTACTCGGCCAAAGGCCAAGCATTGGTGTCCATGTGTGGACCACGTGTGACACTCGACCTGGATAGCCCTCTGTCCACATGTGCCACACGCGCCCCACACAGGCTGCTATTGTGGCATGCTCCCATTGGCCCTCATTTTCCCTCTCTTGAATTCTTTTAAATGCTCTACATTCCCTCTCATTCATTCTAAGAAGAAAATTTGAATTTCATAGAGCTGAAATTTTCTCTCCAACTTTCTCAACTTCCAAACACCATAATTTTTTCATTCGGACTTCGAATTGAGTGATTCAAGTTGAAGAATCTTTGTATTCAAGTCCCCTACCTTTTCCAAAAAGGTTTGTAGCTTTTTTATCACGTTTTGAGGTGGTTTTTCACTCAAATCCGAAACTGTATGGGATTCTTAGGTATTGAACTAAACTTTATGATTTCATCTTTTTTGATCTTCAATTACCTAAGGTTTTCTTCTTTTATATGTCTGTATATGTATGGTGAATTCTATTGAGAAATATAGCTTTATAATCAATACTAATCAAAAGCCTAATTACAAACATATGTGAACTAGTTTCTTGGATTCTAGTTTTTTCACATGATTGAGAGTTGTATTGTGATTAGTTTGATATCAAGGATTATTTGTGACTTGATTGAATTATTTTATGATTAATAATCTTTGAAATGTGCTTTAATCCCTTAATTGAATAAATCTAGGATTAGCACATTTGATTTTGTATTTAAAGCTAATTAGGATTTAATTGATTATTGTGTATATATTTGCTCTAAGTACTTGCTAGAATATTCATTGATCATATCTTGTAATTCTAGCATTTTTGTTGTTTGTGCTCTAAAGTCTTGAATATATGTTTAATGAACATGTTTAGTTTTCAAGCTTTAGTAACATAGATAGAATCTAGGTTTTGACATGTTTTAGGTGTTTTGCATGCTCTAGATTCTTGTTCATATTTAAGGTCTAGACAACCTTGTTTTGTGTACTTTGTTGCCTATGTCTAGATCTTCATGGAGTGTACCTTATCCATATATTTCATATGCTCATGCATCATTTTGTGTGGTGTCATGTTTTGGATCATAAACTAGAAAAATATACATTGTGTGTTCATTGATTATTTCTAGTTTTCATAGGATGTATTGATCCTATATTCTATGTTGCATGTGTTTGCATCATTTGCATCATTTAGACCATTTACCTTTCAAAAGGTGGAAGTCTCATCTTGGAGTGAGTGAAGCTTTAATTTGAGTAAGAAGACTTGGCTAGGAATGTGTTCCGGATAGCTAAGCAAAAGTCTTAGCAATGAGTTTGGTACTCCGGATGGTTGAGTTAGGGAAGTTTGACTAGGATCTTTGTGATCTAGATTGTTAAGCAAGAAAATCTTCCTAGAGGCTTGAGAGCCTTAGATAGGAAGCTGTTTTCTAGAGGTGTAGGACACACCTTGGATAGGGAATAGGCTAAGTGGTTCACTAGCCCAAGGGTAGACTAGGAGTTGATAGCTTAGGGTGGATATCATTGTGTTGATAGTCTTGAGTAAGTCCTTTTCATATAGTGGATTTGTTTTGCCGGTGGTTGTAGATTCAACCCGTGGATAGTTTACCACGTAAAAATCAATGTGTCAAATGTCTCTATCTCTATCTCTTTATATTATTATGTATGATCAATATAACTTGGTTAATATTTTCATTTTCTTACATCCTTGTAAACAAGTTATTGATAAAGAAATAGATGCACACATTGTTTGCTGAATCAACTTTTGTTTCTTATATTTTATAAGTGTTTAAACATTGTATCTTGTTATATTCTATATCAAGTTGTAAAGTTTTACTTAGTGATCTTTAATTGTAATATTCAAAGTACAACTTGTAGAATTTGCTCTTCATTGAATATACTTGTATATAAGATACATTGTTTTTTGGTATATATTTTATAGACTAAGAGTAGTGAATTGAGTACACTTGTGCATATTGTTTGCTCATAACAATCTTGTTAAAGGTTTATTTGTATGCTCACCAAGGTTTTAACATAAGTCACGAAATGATTTTTAAAATTAGTGTGTCAACCTATCCACCCCCCCACTTCCTCTGGGTTGTTTAGTATCTTGTAAGCATTTTCAAATTTGTATCCAGAGTTTTCAAATTTTATTTTCGAAATACAAATAAAGCACCTTTTTAAAAACTTGTATGAATGTAGTATGAAAGAATATAAATATGGGAGGCAATATTAATGAAATAAAATAGCAATAATAATAAGAATACAAAGCAAGACCTACATCTACAAGATAGGTTGATATAGTGATAAAGCCTCTCATATCCACTGCATGAGATTATTGTATTATTTCAAATAAAAATTGCAACCTACATCGACTCTTGGTTTAGGGGTGTATAACTTAACTTCCATTTTTTTTAATGGGATTTCAATTTCCACCATATGTATAAATCAATATATGTTTGTAGATGTTGGGGGTAAAAATGAGCCTTCGGATTAAATGTCCTCCGAATTAATATATATGAGTGAGTGAAATTACAATGGTGGGTTTACCGAAGAGGTACAGTAATTTTTTAGAGATAAAAGTAAAAAGTTGCAAAAAGTCCTCCACAAGGTAAAAGTGAGGCATTTTATAGCCTTGAATCCTGACAACTTGGGACACGCGTCGTAATCACACTTGCTGGTGCTGACAGCTGCCCGGATGTGCTCAAAAAAGGTCATACCTGACAATCAGTACCTCCGAATGTATGTCGGTGTTATGGTGACGATAGGAGGTGTCACAGACGAGGTACCGAGTTATGGATAACATACTCAGTAAGGTAATCGGAAGATGAGTGGGAAGTGGAATGTAACAATGTCGGTAGTTTATAAACTATGCAAATATACCCAACATTTCCCCCTCAAGTCCCTCAGCCGGAGGCTCGCAAGGGATGATCGGTTGCGGGGCTTGACAGTTCGGCTTTTGGAAATGGGCCCGGTGGAGTTATTTGGGCCCATTATGCTCGGATTGGCCCGCGTGGTGTGCAATGGGCGAACGGCACGTGGCAGTTTATGGGAGGCGGTGAATAGGTGTCGATTCACGGTGGCCTCGATTGTGGCGTTCTGTATTCTCACGCATTTGCTCTCTATAAATAGTGATGCAGGGTTTTGAACTCCTTATTTGTTCTTTACAATTGATCAGAGCGTCTTCGGAGTATCTGTTAAGGAAGCCAGAAGTACAGAAAACAGGTTAGCATCCGAAGATAGTTTTATTTCTTACCTTTCATAGCATTAGGAAATCTTAACATAACTCGATGGTGAGGAAGGCTAGGGTTCCGAGTCCGGAGGTGGCGTCTAGTTCAGGATCCGAATCTTCGGAGTCTAATTCGGGGAGAGTTTCTGTAGGTAGCAGTACTAGGAGTGTATTTGGAGGTAGGAATGAATCGGATGCAAGGAGTCCAGAGGTTCAACAGCTGCCTCAAAATGCCCAGGCTGGTGCTTCTAGGCCTGGTTCCGGTGGGTGTATTGCGGGGTACAACTCCGAAGATTCCGTCCGGGATAGGATAAACCAAACAAGATTCGCCATAAACCACTTGGGGGAGAATAGGATAGATATGGCGAAATTGCATAAGATGGCCACGAAGTTCTCGATACCGAGATCAGTAGGTCTGAGACTTCCCAAAGAGGGGGAGCGAGCAAGTAACCCGAAGGGATCCTTGGTGGCGTTTCACCCTGCCTTTCTAGAAATTGGGGCGAGGTTACCACTGCAGCCATCCCTTAGAAGGGTACTGAGGGAAATCGGGGTTGCTCCCGCTCAGTTAAATCCGAATGCGTGGAGGGTTATAATCGGGATGTATTCCCTGTGGCGGGGCATGAAGTTCTCGTCTCTAACATTTACGGAGATTAGACACTGCTACAGCCTCTACTCCCATAAGTCAGGGGGTGATGGCTGGTGGGCTCTTGCTTCTCGGGACAAACAAGATGGTGAACCTCTGATCACCGTGCTGCCGTCTTCGAACAAGGAATGGAAAAAGACCTGGTTTGTTGCGGGGGGCAACTGGGGGAAAGACTTGCGGCTCGGTGGTAAACCGCAGAGAGTTCGCTCAATGTTCAATATCCCAGGTGTTTGGAACCCCCTTTGGTTTCATCGGTATCTTATTTTATTGTGTTTAATTTATTACTTTGTTTATCTCCTAAGTATGTTTTTTCGGCAGCTGTGTGGGAGCGTGTTCCTTCGGAGGATCTAACCAGAGAGGAGCGGAAGCACATTTCGGACGCTTGGCTAGTCTCTAGGGATAGGAGGCACGTTGATTTTCTTTTGGACGACCGTAGGTTACACGAGCTTGGCTTCGTTGTGGATCTCACAGAGGCTAGGAGACGAAAAGTAGAGAAAACTCTTTCGAAGAAGAGTAAGCCTCTGAAATCTATATTTGTTTATTTTCATATATATACATATACTTTATCTGAATTCGAGTCTTACTAGTTGTCTTTCCCTTTGGCAGAGAAGATTACCGAGACTGCAAAAGGGAGAATGGCCGATAAGGGAAAGGCCGGAGAGAGGAGGAAGAAAAGGGTGATCAAAGCACCCCCGAGCCTCCTAGATGAGGAGGAAATCCTAGAAATGGTGCCTCCTCTGAAGAGAACACGGGGTGATCTGGTCTCCGTATCAGTTGCTATTGCCGAAAGTACCTCTCAAATTCCGGAGGCCGTTCCCTCGAGGATGGCTGTAGAGAACACTCCCGGAATCGCACAAGATGACGTGGAGATAGTAGACTCCGGCGAACATTTATAGGAGGATACCCCTCGCAATGTGCTTGAAAAGGACACGGGCATCTCCCCGAACTATTTTCAGGATCCTCCAATACTAGGGTCTAGCTCTCGGTCCAAGCCTATCAATCCCGAGATAGGCGTGAAATATTTATGCATCCACGGGAAGGATCTTCTTCGGAGTGGGGAGATCTCCGGTTATGGGAAAATGTCCAACGTCGACAGGATCCGACATAGACAGGCGAACTTGTGGCATGTAACGTGCCGGGAAATCTTTGAATAGTTTTCGGCAAATCAATTCTTTCGGTGGACAATAACATGTTATTATGTGTATATATACATATTTTGTTTTTGGATGCCAGGCTTTCGGCAATCTCCTTCATATGGAGGAGAAATACGGAGACGCCAAGCGGAGGTTCGATAGGGTGCAGAAGGAGAAGGGAAAAATTGAAGCTAAGCTCCGAGATTCGGAGGCCACGGTGGGGCATCAGAGGTCAATCATAAATGACATATCCGGCTCATACCAAAAGGCTAAGGCTGCCTGTCGGGAGAAGCATGACCGGCTCCGTGACTACCGGGATCGTTTGAAGAGGGCGAATGGATCAATTCGAACTATGAAGACTGATCTCGGTGAGAATGTTGTCGAGATGTTCCTCACATCGAATGATTTTGCTGAGATACAGTAAGACATTTTTGATAGAGCGTTTCAGGATGTGCGGAAGCTTTTGCTTCGTTCATATCCTGACTTCTATTTCTCGGCTTTTGATGCGGATGTGAAGAAGGCCACTGAGAATCGGAAGAGAGCGGAAGCAGCTCCGGTGACCAACATGTCCAAGACCTTTCAAGAGGAGCCTCTCTCTGAGAATGAATCTGAGGCGGTATCTGATGATGACGAGAGTTTCATTCCCGATCGTCCCTTTGAGCAAGTCGGAGGACAAGAATGATTCCCGGAGCTTTCCTCTGCATTCCTTATGTTTTTGCCTTTTATTATGTTTTTTTTTTTTTTTTTTTTTGTAACTTCGCCATGTCGGAGATTAGTGTTAATTTAAACTTTTTTGTATTTCATTTGCTGATATAAATATATTTACTTCTTAACAGTATTTTAAGGCTTCTGATGTTTGACTTTCTGTTTTGATTTTTTACCTTGTTAGATCTGCAATCATTATTAATTCGGTATGTGAACCTTTGGGTTTTGCTGAAATAATATATTCCGAATAATAAATTATCTTCTACCGTTAAATGCTAAGTTATAGTTTCAATGTTTTGTACCTTCTGAGGATATATGTACTCCGATGATGGGGACTTTGGTGCTCCCCTTAGAGAGTCTTTGGCACTCAAGGTGCATTTCTCGGGGTTTGGACCCTCTGGAGATAATTGTGCTCTGATATTGGAGACTTTTGTGCTCCCCTTAGAGAGTCTTTGGCACTCAAGATGCATTTCTTAGGGTTTATACCTTCTGGAGATAATTGTACTCCGATAGGAAATAGATAAGAGTAAAATAGTACAAGCATAACTGATAATTTATAGTCAACATACCGAAACGCACACACTTTCGATGCCATTAGGTATCCTTACAAATTATGAGGTTTATTGGAAGTATTTCTTCAGGTGGTCTGCATTCCATGGGTTCTTCAAGGGCGTACCATCTTCGGTTTTTAGCTTGTATGCTTCCTTCATTGACACCGAATCCACAATGTACGGACCCTCCCATCTGTCCCCCAGACTACCGAAAGAAGGTAGCACTTTCTTTAGGACAAGGTCTCCCGGACTAAATCTTCGTATTCGGACTCTGCTGTCGTGGTACTTAGTTATCTTCAGTTAGTGGTGAGCAGTTCTGATTCTCGCCGTGTCTCTTTTTTCTTCCAATTCCTCTAGGCAGGCTCGGAGTTCTTCCTCGTTGTCCCCCGGATTATATGTAGAGACCCTTCTTGTGGGGATGGAAGTTTCAGTTGATATGATTACTTCAGTTCCGAAAGCAAAGGGGTATGGTGTTTCCCTGTGGCCGAATGCGGTGTGGTTCGTATAGCCCATAGAACCTCCGGAAGTTTCTCCACCCAACCCCCCTTCCGAGACTGTAGCTTTCTTTTGAGGAGAGTTTTGATTGTTTTGTTGACGGCATCGACCTGGCCGTTGCTCTGAGGATGGGCTGGAGAAGAGAACTTCAGATTTATGTGGAACGCAATTTTTGTTTTTCTTCTAAACGAATACGATATTGAGATTTTTTCCCGGAGCGCGATTGCTTTTTTTTGTAATAAAAAAAGAGTAACCAACTGAGACATTGCTTTTGCTAATTCGAATTGAAGGGTGATATAAAATCGGCCTATTTCCGACATCATATCGATCGAAAACTTTGTTTAAAATTACCGCTTTTCCTTATCGGGATCGGGACTCAAAAGAATGGTTGGGATAACAAACATCCGAGCATACCTTTCGTAACTTGTTATTGTCGAACTGGGTTCCATGGTCAGCGATTAAGGTGTTGGAAATTCTGAATCTGTAGATTATGGAATGCTTGATGAAATTTGTTGTGTTTGCTTCGGTAATGTGCTTTAGAGCCTCTGCTTCCACCCACTTGGTAAAATAATCAATTGTTACAACAGCAAACTTCTTGTCCAATGTCCCCCTAAGGAGAGGTCTGATGATGTCGACTCCGAATCTAGTGAATGGCCAGGGTACGGACATAGGGGTCAATGCTTTGGCAGGTAGGCGTGGTATAGGACCGGTTCTCTGACACTGGTCACAAGACTCGGCATGTGCCTTTGATTCTTTGAAAAGTGTGGGCTAGAAGTACACCTGTCGGGCTATTCGATGACCAAGATTTCTTCCGCCCGAATGGCTACCACAGGTACCACTATGGACCTCCTGAAGTATCTGACTGGTCTGCGGAGGGCTAACGCATCGGAGATAGGGCAAAGAAAAACCACGCCGGAAGAGTGATCCGTTGATTATCAAATAACGGGATGCTTGCCTTCTGATCTTTTGAGCGACATTTCTTTCAAATGGTAGGGTTCCATCATGAAGATAGTTCATTATGGGAGTCATCCATGTATCGGTGTTCATTTCGGGGATTAGTATGGCGGTTTCCTGGTCTTCGAGTATGCTGGATTCCGGGAGGTGAAATACTGTCACTTTTCTCGGAAGTTTCATGTCGGTGGTTGAAGCGAGTTTGGCTAGAGCATCGGCTTGGGAATTGTGATCTCTCGAGATCCGGATGACCGCGCATTGAGTGAATTTCCCCATCAATTCTTTCACCTTTTCGAGATACATTTTCATCTCGGGGTCTCTAGCTTGATAGTGTTCATTTATCTGATTGACCATCAGTTGGGAGTCGCTAGGGAGTCGCTATAGGCGGTAAGAAATTTGGCTCCCATACTTAACGTTATCTTCAGTCCGGTAGCCAATGCTTCGTATTCGGCGACATTGTTTGTTGCCCTGAAACCAAATCGGAGGGCTGTTTGGGTTATGCTACCATCAGGGGTTTTGATGATTATTCCAGCTCCGCTACCATGCCAGTTAATGGATCCATCGACATACATTTCCCATTGTGATACTGTCTCGGTGGATAGACTCAGAATGTCGGGGTTCGAGTATTCCACGATGAAATTTGCCACCGCTTGTCCCTTTACGGAGATTCTTGGTTTGAATTGAAGGTCGAACTCGCTGAGCTCCATCGCCCACTTGGTGAGCCTTCCGGCTAATTCTGGTTTCTGAAGGACTTGTCGGAGTGGTTGATTAGTTAGCACAATGATGGGGTGAGATTGGAAGTACGGTCGGAGTTTTCTTGAAGCGACTATGAGGCTGAGAGTCATCTTCTCGATCGCGGGGTATCATGTTTCCGGGTCGCTCATGCTCTTGCTTACATAACATACCGCTTTCTGAGTAGATCCTTCCTCCTTGACTAGTACCACACTAACTGCTGCATCTGAAACTGTTAAATAAAGGAACAGTGTCTCTCCTACCGTGGGCTTTGTTAGCATCGGAGGCTTCTGGAGATAAGCTTTGAGGTCTTCAAATGCCGCGTGGCATTCATATGTCCAGTAGAAATCCCCTTTGTGTTTTAAAGCTTTGAAAAACGGAAGACATCTATCGGTCAATTTCGAAATGAACCTGGACAGAGCTACGATCATGCCATTGAGTTTCAGTATATCTTTTGCTCTTCTTGGTGGAAGGAGTCCCCTTACGGCTCTGATTTTATCGGGGTTCGCCTCGATTCCCCTTTGATGAACCATGAAACCAAGGAATTTACCTGAGGAAACTCCGAACACACACTTCACGGGATTCAACCGCATCTGATATTGTCTCAAAAGTTGGAAGGTCCTTCGGAGGTTTGGAGCGTGTTCTTCGGCTGTTACCGATTTTGTCAACATGTCGTCCATATAAACTTTCATGGTTCTTCCGATCTCCTGGTGAAATATGCGATTAACAAGCCTTTGATAAGTTGCTCCTGCATTTTTGAGGCCAAAAGGCATCACCCGATAACAATATACCCCTCGATCGGTGATAAAAGCTGTCTTGGCCTCGTCCGTTTCATCCATCCGAATTTGATTATATCCGGAATAAGCGTCCATGAAACTAAGTAACTCGTGGCCTGATGTCGCATCTACCATCTGGTCTATTCTCGGTAGAGGGAAACTATCCTTCGGACATGCTTTATTCAGATCGGTGAAGTCAACACACATTCTCCACCTTCCATCCTTTTTCTTCACTAAGACTACGTTTGACAACTATTCATTGTAATCCAGGTTTCGGATGAATCCTGCCTCGAGGAGTTTATTTATCTCGGTGGCTATTGCTTCGTATCTTTCGCTATTAAAAGATCTTCTCCTCTGGGACACCGGTCTAGACATTGGGTCAACACTAAGGGAGTGTGAAATCACGGAAGGGTCTATTTCGGGCATATCATTATGGCTCCATGCGAATATATCTGAGAATTCCCTTAGGAGTTTTACTACTTCCTCCTTGACTCTCGGGTCTAGATTGGCTCCGATGAGAATTGTTTTTTCTGGTTCGCTGTCACGGAGGATGATGTTTTGTAATTTTTCAGTGGGTTCCCCGACTGGCTATGAGCCCACTTCTCGAGGATCAAGACTTGTTACATGGATCTCATCAAGTGGAGTCGGATCGGAAGACTCAGCCTCTACTATCTCCCCTATCTGTCTCCGCTTTGGTCTTCGAAACCTCGGAATATTCTTTCTCGGATGAAGCACCGTATTATAATTACCGATGGTGAGCACCGGATTTGACCCGATTTGGATGCACCTCTTATACTCTTCTTGGTCAGCACTCACTTCCCCCGTGTCTGCTTCGGTTGGGAACTTCATCTTTAAAGAATAAATGCTGGTGGCTGCCCGAAGGGCATATAAAGTTGGTCTTCCGATTAAGATGTTAAAAGGGAAAGGGATGTCGACAACCTAGAAGCAAACCCATATGGTACGTATCTGAAGTCTGGTTCCGAATCTCACTGGTAAATCTATTTGGCCTACTGGTCTTGTTTGATGCCCTCCGATACCTCTGATGCAATATCTTGATGCTTGTAGCTGTTGAAGAGTGTACCCTAACTTTTGTAGCGGATCCCAATTAATGATATCTAAAAAACTCCCATGATCAATGAGGGTCCTCTTTACTGTACGGGTCCCCACCTTTACAGAAATGATCAGGGCATCACAATGTGGATACCTAACCCCGACTGTATCTGCGGCAGAGAAGGCGATCGGTCCCCAATCTCGAGGGGCGTCTTCCGGAGCTGTTGTTAGACACACCGAAGCAGGTGCTTTTCTGGAAGATGTGGATCCGAAGTCTCCCATAGCATGTACGGAATCAATGTAGTTGATCGGCTCTTCATCATCAGAATCCTGTGCGACTACATTGGATCGGTGGCTTGGCTGTGTTACCTTGGGTGTCTTCTCACTTGTATCTTGTGTCTTAACATATTCCCGGAGTTTCCACCCCGTATTATTTCTTCTATCTGATCTCTGAGGTGGCGGCATTTTCTTGTCTCATGACTGTGGTCATTGTGAAATTTACAGTGTATCCTCCGGTCTCTTCGTTCCGGTGGTGTATGCAACGGGTTGGGCTGTCGCAACAGCTTTTCCTTGTTGGCAATTTCAAGCATTCTATCGAGTGGAAATTTCAAGGGAGTGTACTGATCAAACTTATCTCTCGGGGGAGGCCTGAGGTTCCGAACAGAATTCCCGATGTTAACCTACCTGGACACCTGGGGCTCCTTCCCCTTGTCTCTGGTTTGCCACCCCCATCTTCTTAGAGGTTCACTTGGTTCTGCAGAGGTTGCGTGGCTCTTGCTATCGCTGACATCTTCTGCTGTGGCATACTTCTCAGCCCTTTCCATTAATTCTCGGTAGGTAGTTGGTCCTCTTTTCGACAATGACCAACTTAAGCGACCTTGCTGAAGTCCTTGGGTGAAGGCCATCACCACTCCCACTTCACTGAAATCTTGGACCTGCCTCGCGGCCTCCGTAAATCTCTTCGTATAGTCCCTGATTGTTTCTGAATCGCGTTGTTTGATGGATGTCAAATGTACCATGTGCCTCCGTCTTCTTCTGCTTGTCGCAAATCCGCTGCGGAATTCTTTCGACAATTCGTTGAATGAGGATATGATTTGTCTCTTCAAGCCTCCGTACCACGTTCGTGCATCTCTGGAAATGGTCAACGGAAAGACCCTACACTTGATAGCATCAGGCGCCTTGCATATTCATCCAGTCGAGGTAAGAATCAAGATGATCATCTGGATCTCCAGTTCCTCCGAAACCACACATATCATTTCGAGGCATTTTAAAGTTGTTCGGAATTAGTGTTGTTGTAATCTCCTCGGTGAATGGGCTCTCTCTATGGCTTGAGGAACGGCGGTGGCCAAAGTGAATCTGGTCTTGGATATCTGCAAGTTGGTCTTGGAGGTCCCGGAAGGCGTCAGGATCGGTGAAGGTATTCCTTTCGGTGCCCCTCTCAGGGTTATGAGATCCGCCTGGGAGACTTTGTCGATATCTCGTTCTCCTCGGTATCTCTTCCTGGACTACCCCATCTCGATCTTCTCGGCTACGTGTGACCCCCGTAATCCTCTACGGTGCTTGCTGATTCATATGCTCTCGCAGGTTCGGTTCGGTTCGGTTCGATAAACTGGGTGGTATGATGATGCCTTCTTTTTCGCTCAGTAGTCGATGCTTCGGGAAGACCTCCTTCGGCACGCGAATTTACCTCATCAAAATCTCCCTGATGTCCGCCTCCGTCCACAACATCGATCACCCTAGTCACATTCTGAGCTAATGTGTCCAGCCTGCTGGTGATCCCTCAAATGACCGGATCATTTACCTACGGGAGGACCTGTTGCATCTGTTGTGGCACATACATCAGCGAATAGCCTTGAGGGTAATAAGCTTGTTAAGGTAGTGAGGGGTAAAATGGATTCATCGGCATCTGGGGATAAGGTTGTGGGGGTCCCTGATAGCCGAACATCGGGGCTTGCATCGAAAATTGCCCAGGGTAGGGGTAATAGCTATAGTTCGGTGGCGTCAATTGCTGCCCTCTGGCAGTCCCTATATTGACCGATCCCGGATAAGGGGGTTGTTGCTGTTGTGGGATCTGGGCATACTCTTGAGTCCCGGGGGGTCTCAATTCGAGGTTTATGTTTGGATATACATCGTCGGGTTGTGGATTCATCGTTTCTACGAAGGCGTTGATCTTCCCCCCTCCTTCTAGCGCCAAATGTTGGGGGTAAAAATGAGCCTTCGGATTAAATGTCCTCCGAATTAATATATATGAGTGAGTGAAATTACAATAGTGGGTTTACCGAAGAGGTACAGTAATTTTTTAGAGATAAAAGTAAAAAGTTGCAAAAAGTCCTCCACAAGGTAAAAGTGAGGCATTTTATAGCCTTGAATCCTGACAACTTGGGATGCGCGTCGGAATCACACTTGCTGGTGCTTACAGCTGCCCGGATGTGCTTAGAAAAGGTCAGACCTGACAATCAGTATCTCCGAACGTATGTCGGTGTTATGGTGACGATGGGAGGTGTCACAGACGGGGTACCGAGTTATGGATAACATACTCCGTAAGGTAATCGGAAGATGAGTGGGAAACAGAATGTAACAATGTCGGTAGTTTATAAACTATGCAAATATACCCAACAGTAGATTTCTTTCGTTGTTATGGAAGTAATTATCTCACCATAGGTATTTAAAGCAACATGTGTGGGTAGATTTCTCTTGGCTGCAACTTGCACATATCAGTGGATGGATGGAATTCTATCGACATTGTCAGGAATAATCAGGGATGAAGTTAGAATTTTAAATTTAATTAATAGTTTGGAGGAGCTAACCAGTAGTAATTTCATTGTATAAGAAGTAAATATAAATAATTAAAACAAAACATGAATACTAAAAAGAAATTTTCTAAAAGGCTGGAGGGGCATGGCATCTAGACCAACTTATAGTTTCATTCCTCGGAGTAGTTATTTAACCATGTGTATTTAATTTATCTGTACGTATAGTAGATTTTTGTATTCGATTTATGCATCGTGAGTTGTCGAATCCTAATCCCATCGATACAGATTTTATTATATATAAAAAAAAAAACAAAAATAAAAAAAAAAAAGTGAGAGGAGAATGATAAGGATGAAAAGGTCAAAGCCTTCTCATGTGAAACAGGTGATGACAGAACTCAGAAGAGAAGAGAAGAGAAGAGACGAGAAGAGATAGCGGATTTACTGTAAGTCGAAATTGTTGAACATTTGACTGAGTCTACAGTTACGAACACAAATAACCTATTTTTTTCGTCGGTCTCTTAAAATAAAAAAATAAAAAAAACAGAGAAAGGACAACTCACTATAGTAATAGCCACACGTGTCCCCTGGAGAAGACAAGGCAAATTTGGCCAACCTATAGCTTATGAGCCATTGTATTATCTTTTTTATTTCTATAAATTTGAACATAATAATTTTTTATTCAATATACCACCTGATTTCACTTCAATTGATTTATATATCAAAACGTACTAAAATGTTTCTTAATTTTCAGACATTTGATTTGTCCCTTCAATTATAAGGTTTGAATTTTATATATAAATTCATACATTTAAATAATTAAAAAAACAAAAAAGTGTTTCATACACTATTGAATTTTTTTACTTCAAAAATCACAAAAATGATATTTTTGTTGTTTTTTCATTTTTTTACTAAAGTTTTTAAATTATATAAGTATATATATATATATATAAGTAAACGAAAGTTTGTTTCTTTTTTGTTTTCAAAAAGAGGTTATACTCGCCAACAGAGACATAATTCAACTGATAGATGGACAAGTTTGGGACTAAAAAAAAGGAGGTTATACTCATTTGCTCTTTTGTAAATGTTTTTCTCACTTTGCCTGACTTTTTATAGCATAAATTCAATTTTAGTACTTACAAATTACAATGAGAGTTGCTAAATCCATAATGCGGATACATGTTTGTACTTTCATTTTAGTCGTTTAACGCCTTTCAATTACGAAATTTATTTATTTTTTTTTTATTTTTTTTTGCATATTATAATATTTGAACTATAGCTTCTAATTACATGTAAATATATTTAAAATAAATATATATTCTAAATTACTTTAAAGTTCAAAAATCTTGTTTGTAAATTCATTAATTATCAATATTATATATATATATATTGGAGCTAAATAGAATGGTACATAGGAATGTTATTTTCCCAATAGTTTTTCAATATCTTTGGTAAAATTATAATTGGATTTTAAAATGATTTCATTCCTTAAGCAACCTGAAATAAAATTCTGGCACCGCAAATAAATGACAGTAGAACATACACTGATAACATGCGTATGATATTATCATATTGGTTGGACTTGTTTATCGGTGATTTGCAAATCTTTGATGATCAATTTTACTCAATCGGATATCAATCATGTTCCTCATCGTTGTAATAGGATGGCTCATGCTATTGCTAGATGGGTATTTGGTTCAAAATAGAGAAGTCATGACTCGGATCTATAATCTCTTAGAAGTAGGTATGAGGAGCTTAGCACTAAGTCCACCTCGTTTTCTCATTGAGTCAATGCCTTGAGAATTTAGCTTTATGTGATGAAAGTTTTGGTACTCCTTTTGAGAGTTTATAATAGGTTTTTTTTTTTTTTTTTTTTTTTTTCCTTTCACTTTTTTCTTACTTAATTGGAACCTCAATTAATAATTATAAAATCATTTAATATATTTTCCAACTTAAATATTACTTACTAAATATATTCTAGACTTTTTTTTTAAAATTCCAAGTAATTTACGACTTTTGCAAAAATAACCAAATTGATCCTTGACTTTTCAAAATTATACCAATTTCATCCTCCAACCAAATTTCAGTTAGTCAACAATAACAGTCAAAGGTTATTTTATATGAATGTACAAAAAAAAACCCTTTAAAATTAAATAAATAATAATAATAAAAAGTCAATGAGGATCGTTTGTTTTTTTAATTTAAATCTTATTTGGTAACTGCCTTTAGTTGAATTAAGTATTTAAATTAAGTTGGTGAGGATCATTTGTTTTTTTCTTATTTAAATAGTAAATTAAGTTAAAAATGTCTCAAATTAAAAAAGTGAAATCATCGGTTAGACTTGGCGCCTCGATATTTTTTTAAAAAGGGCAATTACCAACTTGGTCCTGGACTTTTTTTAAAATTTCAAGTTGTTTGCGACTTTTATAAAAGTTACCAAATTGGTCCTCACATTTTTTCCAAGTACCAAAGTAGTCTCTCTCTTTTTAGAAGTGACCAAATTAATCCCTCTAACGGTTTAACGGTGTTCAATATAACAATTGACTTTAACAATTTTAGTTAAAGTACATAAATACCCTTTATTTGTTATATTAGAGTAAAATTATTTTGTCTTTTTTGCATTAAATTCACCATTATAATTACAAAAAAAAAAAAATCTAAAAATATTATTAACGAAACACCATTTATACCTTTTTAAATTAAAATTTTCTAAAAAAAATCTAAAAATATTTTTATAAGACAATGTCAATTATACCTTTAGTATCATTCATTCCCAGTTTAGTATTTTTACCATTTTTATATTATTTTTTTGTTAATAATATACAAGCACTATTGTTAAAATTATTCAAAAATCAAAACCCACAAAAAAATAAACAAAAATATACGTGTTTAAAAAAACTATTTATGTGTTATTATTATATTGTTTAGAAGTAAAATACAATTTTACCCCTACACAGTTAAAGTTAACTGATGGAACTTAGTTGGAGGGACTAATTTGGTACTTGGGAAAAATGTAAGGACCAATTTGGTCAGTTTTGTAAAAGTCGCAAACAACTTAGAATTTTAAAAAAAGTCCAATACCTAATTGGTAATTGCCCTTTTAAAAATAATTAACTTTTTGCATTTAGCTAAAAAGTATGTTATTTTGTCCAAATTTGATATCCAAATCTAGTACATAAATGATGTGGCAATACTCTAATTCATTCATTTAAATCATACAAATCTAATACAATTTAAATGAATAGATTATAGTATTGCACTGTTGCCACATCATTTGGACACCAGATTTGGACAAAATAGTATTATTGTTAAATAAATTTACGTTAAAGTTTAAAAATTTTATATATAGTTTTACGTTTGGTTCATAAAATGTAAGTTAATATACTGTGGTGGCGTTTTTTTATATATTAAATCTTAAAAGATTTTATTTTACTTAAACATTTTTCTAAAAATATATTTTACTTAAGTACTTTGTTGGACCCAAGAGGGAGGGGGTGGTAAATAGGGTTTCTAGAAAATTAAAACAATTAAAGCAATTTTCTAGCCACAAGATGAAACTCTAATATTTTGTGAAAATTTAATTAAATATGTTCAATAAATATAAATTGCACAAACTAAAGGGATATGGATAAAGAAAGCTAACAAAAGATTTTTATGTGATTTAGCCGACCCTTGTCTACTTCCACTTAACTAAGCTTGAGTCTCTTCACTATCAATATTCTTTACAAGCTATACAATGGTGACTCGCTTCACCAATCACACTAAGAGATTCTCCTTCTTTCGGTCTTTCGCTACAGCAAGTAAAGAATCTCACTTCTCTCACTTACAACTTGATGTATTTGAATAAGGTTACAAGAGAAACTCTCACAAGAGTATATATGAAAGACAATTGCAATAGACTTCCCAAGATATTCAAAAGTTTAATGAAATGAAATCAACAAACAATAAAGGTGGGACTTTAAAGCACTTGAATAAAAGTTGTTCAAAGCTATTTAGGATGAATGGTGCTTGCTTTTATAGAGAAAATGTGAGAAATAACCGTTTGAGACACAATAAATTGTCAATCAAATGTTCAGAACAATGGCAGCACATGAGGGGAAGATGAAAAACTAGTTGTTACAACCTTTCTGAAGCTTAGCGGAACATGAGGGGAATATGAGGTTCATGGTCTACTAAAGAGCATGCATGTTCCACTACATAAAGGAATATGAGTGGATGATGTGCTACATTGTCCTCACATGGTTCTCTACTCATGAAATTTGAATTATAAAGTTGTCTTTAATATTTATTAACGATTAATTAACGGAGTACCATTTTGATTTATTTATAAAAATACGAGGGACAAAGAAGCTAATAAGTGAAATCCATGTTAAAAAAAAAATGACATTCTTTAATAACCTAAGGACTAACTTGTAAATTCTCCTTCAAAAAAAATACACTCTCTAACCTTAAAAATTGAAAATGAAAATTGGTAAGCAATCTATGGGGATCATTAGCTACCGGAATTCGCTTGCTTGCTTCTTTCTTGGTTTTACTTTTTCTGTCGGATTTTCTCTCCACCTCAATATTATACACGACGGAAGAAAAAAAAAATACAAAATTATTTGAAATTCAATTGTTATGGACGGCAAAAAAATAGCAAAATATGACAATAACATAATTTAAATGTATAAATTTAAAATTCCCTATAATTTTGTGGCTACTTATAAATAAAAGCCGCTAATCAGTTGTTACTTGTTAATATTATTTAGGATACAAAATCTAAGCAACCAGTTGGGACTTGGGACAAGTAATGTTCATGGCAATAATATGACCAACCACAAAAACTTTATGTATGACTTACAAATTTTCAAAGAGAAATGTAAAAAATACAAGAACAAAATGTAAAAGTTTCCACTCAAATCCAAGCTCCTTTCAGCAGTCAACGCAATATATTTTAACTTCTATATCACTTTACAGAAACCCACATAAATAAGACCAAACCAGGCATTTCTGCAATAAACCTACAAACTATAAAAATCAGCAATACCTATTTCTTCTCTTTCCTTTCTTTCTCATTGTAAGATTCTTCATCATCATAATAATACTCTGGTTCATCATCGCTATCATCGTCGTCGTCATCGTAATAATATTCTTCATCTTCGTCATCATCATTCTTGCCATTCTGCAGTAGGTCTCTTGAATTCTGCCCTCTTAATCGCTCTTGAATTGTATCCCTGATTGCCGTGCCCTGACACACATCCCAAGTTGAATAAGAAGACATGTAACATACAAGATAATGTACAATTTTTCTTTGTATTTGTTTGCACCATCAATAATCATATAGACATATATGACTCCCATTAACCCATATTCATAGCTTTGCTCACCATTTTATGGCAACCTTCTTCAAACATCTCTAAGAAACCAGCAACCCACCGATCAGCATTTTCCACCCACTCATTTCGATGCATTGCAACAGTTTGAATCTACAAATATCACAACAGCAGTATGATCCCATCAAAATTCTACACAACAATAATAAATAAGATGCAAAAATGAAGTTATGGCACAACCACATGATTCTAGCCTAGGCATGATAGATGAGAACAATAGGATCAATAATTAAAAAAACTGGTCAAAGACCAGCCTGATTGAGATCAATAATTTCACTGCATTAGCAGGTATGGTCAGACTAATTGGGAATCATCAAAGAAATTAACCATTCGTAAGAAGAGAGCAATCTACAGCAAAATTCCTAACTGATCTAAGACTTCATTTTGAAAAATGATCTAAGATCTGTACCCATTCAGTATTCCAAAGTATATATCATTTCTGCATAAAGTGACTTGATCCTAAATAAGAAGGTAAATTACCCACGCAATCCTCTCATCCGCAAGGTGCATGGTTTAACAGTGCTAACCAGGCAACGACAGGGGTCTATACACATTGTAAGAATTTCAACTCAAGCTTTACCCAAACCTAAACTTAGACCATAGTTCAGCTTCATCTATGAAGCAAATAGTTTGTGTGGCCAAGTTACCCAAGATAGATATAGCAGTCATCCTCTTACAATTGAACTCAAACTAACCTCCAACCCAATCAGACCATATTAAGAGTTTAAGACAGCCATTGCTGAACAATAACCTGGCATGAAATCCTTAAGTCAGTCCTTAAAAACCTTTAATTAATTTTTTAGAAGAATACAATAGTAATCTACAACCTTTTATTGGAAGAAAACACTAAAGATTAACTCAATGGAAGAGACAACACTCTACTTTTAGAATCAACTGAGAATACTGTTGTTAACACTACTGTTTAGCTCAGTGAATGAGATAACACAGTACTTATAGAGTCAACCAAGAATAGTGTTGTTAATAAAAACTAACATTATTTTCAATGCATGGCACTTTCATGGATAGTGCAGCTGCCTCAAGCCAAATTTCTCCATTTGTTATTTTTTCAAGTCTCCTAGATGCCACTAACCTAAAAATGTATCCCTGTATTTGTCCCCTTTATATGTAATTGGGAAAGTGTAAAAGGTTAAGATGGTTTGTAGGATTCTTGAGAACTTTAAGCCTCAACCTGCAGGCCATGCACTACAGCTAACAACTTCTAAAAGGATGAGAAAAAGTCAAAAAATTAATTAAAGTGCTTAAGTACCAAATCTAAAAAGTTCTCACACCAAAAGTCCACATACTAAGATCACAATCTGATTGCTGTTTTCACATCCTTCCATTAGCAAGCTCCAACTAACCAACATGCTCATCCCCAAGACGGGAAAAATGGCATAAAGAAGTAACAGGATTTCTTGAAAAGATATAACAATTTTCTTGCAATTTGGTGCGACCTAACCTGCCATCAGCAAATTGCCCCATCTTTTCAATACTAATACCTCTTCTAAGGGTCTAATAACTATTCTCCATATAAAGCCTAAGGGCGGGGGTTGGTGATGATATTCGCGATTTCACAGAATTAAATCGAACCTTTACTCAGGGAACCAACAGAACCTGCTTTCTTTATAACAAGGAGTATCATAAAAGTCAATGGGGTGAATGGATCTTAGACAAAATATTCGCGGAATTAAATCGAATCTCCACTCATGGAACCAACAGAACTTGCTTTCCTTATAACAAGGAGTATCATAAAAGTCAATGCACAAGCTTCAACTACCTCAAACAAACCGGGACATTCTACGGTATTTGGCATTCTAAACACAATGCTTTGAACCAACAGAACCTGCTTTCCTTATAACAAGGAGTAACATAAAAGTCAATGCACAAGCTTCAACTGCCTCAAACAAACCGGGACATGTTTCTATGGTATTTGGCATTCTAAACACAATGCTTCCTTAAGGCACCTACAATGATGGTTCTAATACTTACATGCAGTCCAGCCACAAGTATGCGAACGAACTTTCCATGGTTGTTATTTTGAAAATTTTAAAAGCAGACTCAAGCAATCAATTTGAGCAGCAGAAAAACCTGTTGAACAAACAGAACAAATAAAAGATTCACAGTTTGATTGCTATTTACAGGAAAATCCAAATCAGTGTCCCCTGATCTCGAACCACCGCCCATGTGGCTTACTGGTAAAGGGTGCTCATGCTGCCAGACAATGTCTCAAGTCCGAGTCTGCACCGCATGTGGTATTAAAAAAAAAAATGGGGTGTCCCCTGGTCAAATTCAGGCAGGGAATCACTTCCCATTATACCTTCTATGTCTACTACTGGGCCCAACTAGTAATACAATTATCTTAATTTCTTACGCGCATGGAAATTTGAACAAAATGCAACCCAGTAGGCCAAAAAAGCAATGAATAATTGCAAATTAGCTGCCAATGCACCAAATTACTTTTCGATTCAAATGCATGTTCTTTCATTCTGTTCATTAGCCATTTAGCTGATGCATATACAAATTATGGATGCCAACATGGCACTGCCACAAACCACACCTGAGCCAGTGACTAAAAACGTTTTAATGCTGCTAGATTAAGCTGGTAACATTAACTAGCTAACAGAATTCATTGATCGTAAAATAATAGAAGGAAATAAAGAGCTACAATGCTCCCCAAGCAAAAGAACAAAGCTGCAAGGAGACTGAACCTTAAAGTGAATAAATATTAGCAGGAAGTGTGAATACTCAACAAGAGAAACAAGATGAAAGTTAGCAAAGATCATCTACTCAGACAATTACTGCACCAGTCAGGAATGCTTTAATTCAATTTGAAGACGATCCTAGGATTATAACTTTAAATATACAGTAGGTTACAAATAGTAAATTGTATAGATTGGTATGAGTAAGGTATTCAAACAATTCATCTATATTTGAGTTAAAATTATTTATATCGAAATAATATTAAATAATAGCATCCAATTTAAAACCCATCAAAATATATAAAACGCAAAATTTCTATTGCCATCACATAAAGATTACACCAGATAGAACTGAACTAGGCATGCAATGACATCAATATAGTAAAACTGAAACTATAAATTTATTTTCAAGGACCATCAAGAGACGCGGCAATTCCAAAGATAGAGATGTTTAAAGACAGGTGACAATAGGTAGGTAAAAGATAAAAAATAAAAAAATAAAAAAAAGTTCAAGTAAACAAAATTTTCAGCATATGCCATTAAGAGGAAAAATAGGGAAAATTCAAAACCTTAAAAAAATATATAAAAAAAAGGGTTTGGGGGGGTTAATGGTAATTGGTCACACTAGGAGTACTAAGAAAACACATCCCTACCCAAAACATAAGAGATAAATGAAGTCATGTTCACTAATCTATAAACCCAAAGTGATCCTTTGTATAGTTTACCGTCACAAGCTAAATGCCAACCATAACGCTCTTAAATTTTTTTTTAAAATTTAAAAAAAGTAATAAAATAAAATGAACAGAACAGAAAAACAACGGATTACAAAGGACTACAATGTTAAGGAATAGGACAAAAAAGTACCTTTTCTCCAACTTTTTCTTGTTGTTCCTTCACTTTCTCTTGCAATTTTTTCAATCTCATGTTAACCCTCAGCCTCTTTTCCTATTTAGATTGAACATAAACCACGATAGATAAGCTTCCGCAACCAACACAGAAGCCATGTCAAAACATAAGCAATGTTTACTTGGTTAGCACTTGACCAGATCCTACGCAACACATGTAAGCAGAGATCATACCTTCACATAGCTAACGCCGAGATCTTTTCTTGTATACCCTCGATCCAAGTTGCGCATCACATACTGGTTATAATCTTTAACAATCCTCATTATAATGTCTGATGTCGAAATCCCATCAGTTCGTTTCGTCTCCAAAAACTTCCCAGCTGCTTTAACCTACAATAGACAATCAATTTTATAATTATACATTTAAGGTGTTGAGTACTTGAAATACAAGCAACCACTATCACTCAGACTTACAAATTCGTAAACATCATTTCCGGCACCACTAGCATCGGCATATCTGTACAAATGAGATGGAAGAAAATCAATTATATATTACAAGCCCACAATCATTATATACATATAATTCAAGTCCTTTGCACAACAACAAAAGACCTAACTAGTAGTACCCATAACCCAATGCTTCTATCACTCAACCAGCAAAAACAATAAACTTATGGGGGAAAATTACAAACAACATAAATGATGCAAAACAATTCTATCAATAACAATTCTACATTAATGTAACATTTCTGACCTAAAGAAGAGAAACTAAAATTGAGCAGTTTGTTAATCACTCTAAAACAGTATGCTACAATAATAAAAATCAAACTGTGTTGGTTATGCTTACGGAAGAGAGTCGTGGGCTACATAATCGATATTGTGCTTGTCAATAAATTCTTCAGTGACAACCCAAGGAGCATCAGGAATGACTTCATCGACCCACCTGATGAAAACAATAATAACAATAATGAAATTCAAATTGGATGCTCTCTAAAGATATTCTCCTAAAAAAAAGATGACAGATCTAGTGAAAACACAAGACATATACTAGGATATAAATTGAAAAGAGGGAAGAAGAAAAGCATACAGACTTACTTGCAATGGCGAAGTGATTCATAACGCTCATCCTCAGTCATGACGGTTTTACCCTTGTACCTGTGGGTGATTTCATCACTGCAGCATCCAACAAGTAGATAGGTGTTTGGCAACCTGAAATTCACAATTTCATCATGTCAATCTCACAACACAACACAAAACAATAAAATAACATATACTGATCATTTATTATTATTATTATTATTATTATTTTGAAATAGAAATAGAGAGAGAGAGAGAGAGAGAGAGAGAGAGACAGTTTCTTGGCTTGTTCGAGAGAGCGAGCGTGGCCGAAGTGGAAGAGATCGTAGATCCCATCGGCGTAGATTCTGACAGGGCGATCAGTGGGGATGGAATTCAAAACCAATTGGGTTTGACTTTCGCACGATTTGTTCTTGTTATTGTTCATGTGTTGATTGCTTTGCTTCTCCTCCGCCATTCCAATTTACAATTCAACTTTGTATCGTGCTTCTCATTTTTTTGTTTTCCGATGTTCCTGGTTAAGCGTTTCACTTTGCGAATATCCGCTTCTTCAGGTTTCTTTTTTCCTTTTTTTTCTTTTTATTTCTTTTATTTTTATTTAATTTTAATTAAATTGCCGCTTTCATTTGACTGCGACTACGTCATAATTTATACGTATATTCTACGATCTACATCTTGCACACATTTCGAGTATAATTTTTTTTTTTTTTTTTAAATAAAAAAATTAGTGATTTCTTTTGGAGTCAATCTATCGCTGCTTCTCTGGATAGTACGAATCCTCAAAAGTTGACGGGCTCAATTGTTTGGCTGCCGCTGCCACCCTAACATTTAAGTATAAACTGGTCGTTTCATTCAGGGATTATTCCATTGACCTCCCCTAAAATTCAATATAAATACAATTAGAAAACAGATGCTCAAAAATTTTTAAGTACTGAGACAAGATGATGTGGCTTAGCCGTCTAATGGTTTGCTCATCACATTTACATCATGAAATTGTGGGTTTGAGTCGTCTCCCCAAATCCCAAATTAAACTAATGCTCGACAACTTAAAAAATTAGCTAAAATGATGTGCAAGTGATTTGCTCATTGACCACATCATCTCATAATTTGTGTAGTAATGACAATTTAATTGCCACATCATTTGGTTGTATAGTATTACTCTTCGAATTATTGTAAAAAATAAATAAATAAATAAGTAAATTATGAATCGGCTGTTTGTTCCATTAAGTATAGATATGTACTTTTTTTTTTTTTTTTTTTTTTTGCTAAAAAACAAAAACATAAATATTTCTTTAGCTTTATGTTTACGGTAACGGTGGTTTTAATAATATTATGTGAATTGGAAAAATTGTTACTAACAAAATTTACTAGTAATCATGAAAATGATTACTTATATATAGTAAATATGGCTATGAAAATTATAATAGTCACAAAAAATAATCACAAAAATGATTATATATGTCATAATTATGATTGCAAAAATCCTAAAATTGTTTATTAGAATGGTAAATGACTAAATGTAGTTACAAATAAAAATTCCTAATAAACATGAAGATTGATAAATAGGGTAGGATCCATAGCCCCGTTTTTTTTACACAGTTTTGACACAATTTTTTGGTTATTGGATCTTACTTCTTTGAATGGACAAGATTTAATCTCTCTTATCTTTACTTATTAAATGCAGTCATTATCTCTCACCTATTTAATACTTTATCTCTTCAAAATTTTATTATTTTATTTAATTCTCCCACCTTATTTAATTTTGTCTTTAATTTTTTTTTCTTTTATTTTTTCCTTTACACATTTTTTTTGACTTTACCTGAAATCAAAATATCATCAAACTTTTACTCTTGGTTTATCTACAGTATTTTTTCTATTCTTTGAATTTTTATATTTATTTAATTGTTTTTGTTATATTGTATCTTCTTGTTTTCTAGTTAATAATGAAAAAAAAAAAAAAAAAAAAAATTGAAAGAACAAAAATTTTGGTTTTTTAGGAATTGTTTATATAAGGACGTTACAATCTTATTAAGATTTTATTTGTAAGATTAGAAATGTTAGATTTCTTTTTTATTTTTTGCCTTAGAAAAAAATTGATTTAGTGTACCTTTCTCCTTATCAAAATCCATGTGATGATATCTATTTTTGTAAATAGATTTTATGATAGTTAAATCTATATACATTAATCACACCAAAGTAATTTCTAAGAATTGTTTTCCATATGTTTGGATAAATTATTAACATTAAAAAATAAAAATCTAAATAAGTAGTAAGAAAAAAAAAAATTTAAAATCAATTTAAATTATTGTATTATTGTATTACCATGATTTATTTTATATTTTGAATTTTATATAGGGATGTTGACACAACTCAAGAAAAATATTGGTGAAACAAGTAGTGCAAAAGAGAATGCAGGAGACTTAAAAGCATTAGATGTAGGGATGTTTTTTTTGTAACAATGGATAAAACTAGAAATTACTATGAAAATTATGGTCGACCAAAAGGATTTTGAATTCGAACAATATCTTCATCTAAGACTAGATTGGGTTCAAATGAGATGACTAGTAGGAAATTTCTGGTTTTAGATGAAGTAAATTGAGAAATAAAAATAGTAAAAAAAAAAAGAGGGGGGGGAGATTTTAAAGACTGAATAGTGAGAGTGAAAGTCACGTTGATGATGTTTTGTTTAGGGTAAAGTAATAAAAAAAAATAAAAAAAATAAAGAAAAGACATAAAATTAAATAAGGTGAGAGAATCATATATATAATAATAATAATAGAGTTTCACAGCACCACATGTCGCCATATAAGAGTTTTGGAATTAAATGTAATCAATCAAATATGATTGTTATTAATATCTTCTACTATATAATAATAGAGATTCACAGCGTCATATGTTGCCGTATGAGAGCTTTGGAATTAAATATAATCAATCAAATATGATTGTTCTTAATATCTTCTACTATTAAATGCTTTTTTCCTTTCTTCAAAAAATAAAATAAAGAAATAAATGCTACAATTAAATCAATTTAGTAAAAAATAATAATAATAAAAGCAAATAAATAATAACCATTTCCTATTCAACCTTAACGTGAATATGTTGGATTCTTAAACTGCCAAGCTAAATTCAAGATAAGATTGATTTAATATGATTGATTTCAATTTAATATTTGAAATTGTCTTTCAATTGTGTATTTAATTTGACTTTTGTTTCTCCCATTTTAATTTACTTTCTAAGCATGACTCTTGGATTTTTGATTTCATTATAAAAGAGACTTTTGTTTATAAAGATCCTAAATTTTTCTTCAAATTCATTTCTCTTTTTAACTTTTATTTTTCTTCCTAAGTTTCACATATTTTCATGGTTTTCATTTTTTTATTCATTTATTATTCTGCCTTTTTTTTTTTTTTTTTTTTTCAGGCTGAGATTCATGTTCTCAATATCTCTATCAAGGTAAGTTCTTTAAATTAATGTTTTATTGATTTATTCATTATCTTATTGTTAACATTTTTGTTTTATATTTTTTTTCAGAAAAAAATTTTAAAATGAAAACAAGAGAAAAATTAAATTAGATGTTTTTCAAGATTAAAATTGTGTCTGGTAGAATTTTTTGAAAATTATTTTCTAAAATAAAAATAATGAAAATTATAACAAATACTAAAATTTATATTTAATTACATGAATCAAATAAATTATTATTTTTTAAATTTGGCATTAACGATTAAAAACTAAAAAATAATTAGAGGAATACAAGTTTCAAGTAAAATTATTATTAAAATAACTTTTAAAAAAGGTAAAATTGTTATGAAAAAAATAATATATATTTACATATGGTAAGAAGAGTTGAACACCCCATCCTTATTTTCTTTATTTAATATCATCATCTCTCATTTTTTATTTGAAAAATCTTAACTTTCTCATATCTAAAACAAAAGACGATAGATATGGTTTTTTTTTTTTAAAAAAAAAAAATCTCTAATCTCTATTTTCTCAATCTCTTTCTCTAGTATATTTTTTGTTGCTATCACTGAAACAATAAATTTACAATTTCTTTAAGTATTATTTAAGCTTAAATGTCTAGATTGATTTCCAGACATTGTTGTAATCATAAGAAAAGGAGGTTGAGATGAAATGAGATGAAAATACTTCTGAATTGTTGTAATCATAAGAGTACTTCGGAAGAAAAGCTGGATGAATGCGAGTCCATGTTTGGAGAATTTTCGTAATCAAGTCTTTTACCTTCTCCAAAAGAGTTTGTAGCTTTTTGATTGATTTTTGTGGTGGTTCTTCACTCAAAACCGAAAATGCACGGGATTCTTAGGCATTGAACTAAACTTTGTGATTTCATATTTTATGATCTTCAATTACCTTGGGTTTTATTATTCTATATGTATGCGTATGTATGATGAATTTTATTGAGAAGGATAGCTTCAAATCAAAACTAATCAAGTCTAATTAGAGACAAATGTGAACTAGTTTTTTATGATTCTAGTATTTCATATGTTTGAGAGTTGTATTGTGCTTAGCTTGATATCTAGGGTTATTTGTGACTTGATTGACTCATTTTATGATTAATAACATTGGCATGTGTTTGGATCTTTCAATTGAACAAATCTAGGATTAGCATATTTGATTTTTTGTTTAGAGTTTTTTAGGATTTTATTGATTATTAATTATATCCTTGCTCTAAATACTTGATAAAATATTCATTGATCACATTTTGTGATTCTAGCATTTTTGGTGTATATTTCCATTATCTTGAATATGTGCTTCATGTATATGATTTATTCAAGTATTAGCTTTGTGAATGAAACTATGAATCACATGTGTTAGGTATTTCACATGCTCCAGGTTTTGATTCATGTTTTTATGACTAGACAATTTTTGACTTCTGTGCTCACATGACTAAGTCTATGTCTACATGAAGTGTTCATGATCCATACATTTCATATGTTTATGCATCATCTTATGTGATTACATCTCTTGGATTGCAAACTAGAATATCATACATTTTGTGCTCATTGTCTAACTAGTTTTCATAGCTCATATTGATCATATGTCCTATGTTGATTGTGCTTGCATTATTTTCATCACATAGATCACTTGCCTTGTAAAATGTGGAGGTCTTGGCTAAGAGTGTAAGGCTCTAAGTAAGCCCAAGCAAGAAAAGTCTTGGCTAAAAGGTGTGAGGTCTCTAAGTAAGTCCGAGCAAAGTCTTGTCTAGAGGTGTGAGGCTCCTATAAGTCCGAGCAAGAAAAGTCTCTTGTTGTTGAATGATTCTTCAACATAGAGCAAGGGAGATCTTGGTATGAGGTGTGAGGCCTCTAGTAAGTCCAAGCAAGGATATTCTCTAAAGGCATGCGATGTGTCTCTATTAGAGAGTAGGCAAGTTTCTCTCTAGTGGGAATAGATAGAAGGGATATCCAATAGATTATTATACATGAAAGTTGGTCACATTTAAGGGTGTACTATTGTTTAACTAGTGAACTTTTATTTAACTAGTGAAAAACATTTTGTCGATGGTTGTGGATTCAACCCGTGGATGTTTCTTCTTCGAAGGTTTACAACGTAAAAATACTTCTCCAGAAGGAGCATGCCAAACTCATAGCACGTGTGTGTCAAGTTTCTCTTTCCTTATCTCTGTTATTTGTTTAATTTGAATCAAATTGATCTTGAATGTATTGTCATTGATTACATTCTTATGTGAAAAGATCTTTAATTGTTTTGTATCTATTATATGTACTTGTACAATTGAAACATTTATAAAAATACAAGTTCTTATGGTTTTATGTATTTTTGGTACAATCTCATCATGCAATCTATAGGCTATGTTTGATCTATCAATTGAATATGCTTACCAATAGTCTATACATTCTTGTTTGTGTTTATCATGGTGTTATATAAGTTATCTAGAGGGACAAACTTTTGTTTGTTTCTAGGGACAGCAAAAAGGCCTTAAACCACCCCCCACCCCCTCTAAAACCTCATCATACAATCCATAGGCTATGTTTGATCTATCAATTGAATATACTTACCAATAGTCTATACATGCTTGTTTGTGTTTATTATAGTGTTATATAAGTTATCTAGAGGGACAAACTTTTGTTTGTTTCTAGGGATGGAAAAAAGGCCTTAAAACCTATTCAAACAACAACCCCCCCCCCCCCCCCCCCCCCCCCCCAAGGCAATTTAACTGTGATTGTATTTACAATGTGATAACTAGTGATCCTCAAAAGTAGGAAAAGATTGATACGAAACCAACCTTATCAGACTAATAATTCAATATAAACTAAACAACCTAATTTATTTCCTCAATAGCTAAGATAACTATTGGCTCGGACTACCTCTTATTTGCACGTAGGAGCCAATTCAGGGACGGAGGCAGCTAAGGGCGAGCAGGGTCAGCTGCCCCCCCCCCCCCCCTCAAATTTCAGATTCATCAAGTTTTGTTATCAGTTTAAAATGTTCTTGGAACTCTAGAAGGAAAGATGACTGGAACGAAGAATGGTGTTTCAGCTTTCAAACAATTAAAAAAATGTATAAAAAAACCTATAAATTTAACAGCCACTAAAGTCAAACAAGGGGACCCATACAATAAAAACATTAAAAACTCACTATTCTCATTTTACTATTTCTCACTCTTCCTCCCCTCTTTTTTTTGCCTAATAAATTCTCCACTGTATATATATATTTGCTAGAGTCTCACTCTCAGTCTCAGCCGACATTAAAATGTAATTTTTTTTTAATTACAATGTGTATATCAATGAATGCCATTATAAAGTCAATATATTGTTAATATATCTAGAGACTTTCTCCGCTATCCATTTTAGAATGGATTGTAAAATAAATTTAACAATAATGCTAAACATCCCACCTAAAATTCCACCTAAAATTTTACATTTTTATCCCACTACATGTGGTATGTGAGGTGTCAAATAGTGAGTGGATACACATTAATGATAATTTATCTCACCTACCTCATGTATCCACTCACCATTTGACACCTCACATGCCATATGTAGTGGGATGAAAAATGTGAGATTTTAGGTGGGATATGTAGCATTACTCCTCCCCTCTTTTTTTGCCTAATAAATTCTCCACTGTACTTTTTCTCTAAAATTTAAGTTAAAAAAAAAAAAAAAAAAAAAAAAAAATTACCTAGAAAACTTTCAAACAATCTGTCTACCTCTGTAGCCCGCATTCAAGCAAATTTTTTTTTGGACCTTTTATTCTAAAATCAAAGATCAATCGTAAATTTAAAATGTTTTGTATATTCTCTTTACAAATAAATGGTAATCCATTGATCCTAATTCATTTTTTTCTCTTTCATCATTTATTTCCCTTTTATTTTATATTATGTAATTGAATATAATAAAAGTTTAAAGCTCATATGTTGACAAATTATATAATTGAAATGTTTGTTACTAGAAAGTTGTGGGCCATGAAAGCTTGTAATATGTAAAAGTTCAAAGTGAAAAATAGAAAAATGTAATCATTACTCATATTAAACTACTCATTATGTATTATAAGACCTTCTCTAATGCATATACCAATGTTAATATCAAATTTAGCAAAAAAATTAGTAAAATGTTATATTCGGTACATCATTTTAGTATTGTATTCCAATGCAAAATTCTATTTGATATGTTATTTTTTTATTATTATTTAAAATTAAAAAAATGAACAAATATAACTAATGAATGCATTGAATTTTTTTTTAGAATTGTTTCAATCTCAATTTTCCCTACCAAATTTGTTAAATTTTTATTATTTAAAAATTAAAAAAATTAATAAATACGACTGTATTTATTACTGTGCCAAATTTGGCACGGCTTTTGACACTGCATTAGAGCATGTATTTTTTTTTTTTTTACTTTGTGCTAAATTATAGCATTGTCATAATGATTTAGCATAGCATTATAAATGCTCTAACATAATGGCTTGAAACCTTTACAAATGTTAATGAATTATTTATTATGTGATGCATAAAAATTAGGCTTTTATTGTAATAGAGTTGGAATAAATTAAGGGACAATGCTTGGGTACTGAAAGGTACTGACTAACTAATAGGGTTTTGCTACATAGTCAATTTGTGATAAATGCAAAAAGATAAAAGTAAAAAATTAAAAGAAAAAAGCAACGTGGCAACATCCCATTGGAGGGGTCAGTACCCAAGCAATTTCCTAAATTAATAAAATATGATGCATAAAAGTTGGGTTGGTGACTTGTGCAAAAATGATGGTTGCCCATAATAAAGAAAAGGTACTTCCATCGGTTTACTTGCTTTTGACATTAGTATTGATTCTATCGATTGCTACTGCTACCTTTAAGATATCATTTTCAGCTATGAATATTATAAAAACTCGACTACGCAACAGGATGAGAGATCAATGGACGAATGATAATTTGGTTGTTTATATATATATATATATAATAAAAAAAACATATCTAATGACATTGATAATGACAACATTTCAAAAGATGAAACCACGTCGGATGACAGTTGTAACTATGTTTGAAAAATTATATAAATCTATACGTTCAAACTTTTTATTTAGACAAGTTTTTTGATTGACCTGTGTATACCCCTTATAAACTAGTGATATTTCATATTCAATTAATGCACTTTAAATTGTTGAAATAAATTATCATTTTATTATTATTTAATGGCGCACCCCCTGAATGAAATTCCTAGATCCGTCCCTCGGAG
>OX940805.1:15394116-15467538 GCA_954870605.1 Acer campestre | reverse complement strand
GGATCAAATGGGCTAAGTGTCCGTTTGGGGGAGCTTGTCTACGGGCTAAAAGAGCTTTTTTAATTAAAAAAGCTCTTTTCAAATTTTTTCGTGTCGTTTGGTTGACACTCCAGTAGAGCTTTCGACGATTAAAAAAGCTGTTTTACGTCTACTTAGAGAAGCTCAAATTTTAGGCTTTTCCAAGTAGACTTTTTTAGCTTTTTTAAAAAACATTAAAATCTCTAATATAACCCTATAATTTAATATTTGCTAGAGTATTTTGGTAATTCTCTCATTAAAAAAGCTCTTTTTTAATTGACAACCAAACGACCAACGACTTTCATTTAAAAGCTCTACCTCTAAAAGATCTACTTCTAAAAGATCTACTGTAAAAAGATCTACTTGAGAAGCTCTCCCAAACGTACTTTTAATACTGAAACTAGAAGACTAGAACGTATGACAGGGCAAACTAGACGGACTAAAAACATTTTTACCCGTATTAATATACATGTTCGTGAATACCGGTTTAATAATCTTACATTGTTCGTGTTGATACGACCGGCAGCTTGTATTGCCAACCCTATTTGTAACTCAAAACAAGTAAATAAAAACGCACTATCATCCTAGCAGGGAGGGTGCAGAAATGGAAGAGGAAGACGAGGAACGATGTCGACAAAGAAGGCTTGAAGAAGCCCTCGAAGTCAAATCTCTCAGGCGTATTATAAGCGCCTATCTGAAGTACTTCATCTACTTTGATTCTTTCTTTACTTTTATTTCTTTCAATCGCTTAATTGAATTTCGATGATTGAATGTCTGAGTTCTTTTACAGCTATCCAGAAGCAGCCTATGAGGATGTCAAAAGATACGAAAAATGTTTTAGAAAACTCTCACCTGCCCACAAGGTATCTCTAAGTGCTTTTCTTCTTAGTTTCAATTAGTACTCCAATACTACAAAGTAATCTTAGAAGCAATTTTTGGGACACTCCTAAACATGCTATTGCTCTGTTTAATTCATTTGTATACGCCATTGCAGGATTTACTTTCTCATTCCCCTACCAAGTTTCAAAGATTAAGAAGGTAATTTTAATACTTCAATGGTCATACCTTCAAACTGTCTCTAGCAACAATCTTTTTTAATTTGATTATGTCATCCCAATATCTGCCATCATTGGCATTACTATCAAATTGGTTATTATTGATTTCACTTGGGTATTAAGTTATCTCTTGTGGACTTGTTACAAGTTTTAATCGTGGTATGCATAATAGTGTTGAGATCAATTATAGATGAAGGAATAGCTTAATATTGAGGTGTCTGGTCGATTTTTTGTTAATGGTTAGCAAATTAACTGTGTTTGTGATTTGCTTGTTTGGTATAAGTAATATCATTCTTCAGCTTGTGATATTGTACAAGAACTGAAATTACATATTTTTAAGTCACCAAAACATTCCAGGACACTCATTAAGGTCTGTTAACATAATAAATCTCAAAATATGATATGTAGACAAAGATACAGTCTGAGACCTACCTAACCAAAAATCATAAATTCCTCTCCCAAAATCAAAGATAGCTTAAATAAGACAAAATAAATATATTTTTAGTGTATAGAAACAAGAAGGCAAAATTAAAATGATCACTATTATAGACTTTGGGAACTTGCATATAGGCCTCACATAGTCACATCAAATTTAGACCAAAGACTAACATTAATTTGATAGATTATGTTGTTGGGTCACTCTGTTAATGTTGCTTGGCAGTTCATGCTGTATTTGGGCTTTTTGGTTGGAGGGACAAAATAGTATTTAAGGGGAGAGAGAAGTTAGTATTTGCTTGCACTGGGATTTCCCTATTTCCTGTTAATAAAAGAAAACTACTCCTATTTGCAACACAAGGCAGTTTCAGGAAAAAAATTTCATATACCTTAAACCGGTGTTAAGGTTAGAGAAAATTAATGATATTATGGTACAGGATTAAGAAGAGTGAGTTAAGAGGTTGTAGTTTGAAAAGATTGAGGTTTTTGGCGATAAATTGCCAAATCTGAATTGAAGTGTCTAAAACCAGTGGTTTGTGTTTGAGATAATTGTTTTTTTTTTTTTTTTTACAAAATAACAAAAGAAGTCAGGGAGAAGTTTTAACTTCGAATTAGATTTCTAGGTCTAGAACATGAAGAGCTAAGGTGTAAATGTGAGCGAATTGAATCAACGGTTTAAAGTACTGTTCTGAAAATTGAGAGCAAGAAGAGGGAACAAGGACAGAGGCAGGCAACAATGCGTTGCTAGATACCAAGTTATCAGATTTTGTAAAGTAATGCTCTAATTATTCTGAGGACACATCAGTGTTCTAAAATGCGCCCTAGGCCTAGGCACTAGGCGGCTGCCGGCCGTGCCGATTAAGGGGCAATCCAGTGTTCGAGTAGGCGCTAGGTGCTAATCGGGCGGTGGCCCGTGACCTAGTGCCTAGGTGGTGACAAGACAGAGCTGCAGCCACTAAGTGGAGAAAGGTTGTGGAGAAGACGAAGGGAGGAGAAAATAAAAGAAAAGAAGGGCTGGCAACTAGGTTTTTTTTTTTTTTTTTTTTTTGAAAAAAGAAGAAGCCCAAAACGACAATGTTTTGGGCTTCTTCTTTTTCAAAGGAAAAAAACCCTAGCTGCCGCCTAGAGAGATGATCTTCAACCCTAGCCACTCGAATGCCTAGGAAGGCCTATTAGGCCTAAATCGCCTACTAGCACGTAGTGCTTATCAGAACACTAGGACACATGAATAAGTATGAATTTTAGGGTCAATTTGGTATTGTTGTAGCTTTTAAAATAATCACTATTATCTATGTTGAAGGAATAATCTATTATGAAGTTAATCATGTATCTGTTTAGTAGTTTTGCCATTAAAACTGTTTTAAGACTCAAAAGCATGCCGATGCTGCATTCATTGAAGGCTTTAAATTGTCAAAACAGAAACTGTATTGAAACTAGCTACAACACTTTTCTTCATGGATGCATCACTTGGATAATGTATCCAGCAAGATCTAATTTAAATGGATTATATGTTCTCACATTTAGCATCCATTAGTTACCCACTTGCTTACCTATTAGTTATTGCACATTTATATTATTTTCTGCCTTAGTCCTTAGATACTATTTAGCATTTGGAGACTCATGGAAGTGTGATGGAGCTTTTTAAAACAAAGAGCAACGGTCTTATGGTATGCTCAAAAGTAAAATGTAATGTGACATCCTTGGCTGACTTCTAGTTTTGCCATCAATTCTGCAGGTGTATTTCAATAAATTCGCGTTTTATATTTACTATGCTCGAGGTCAGTTGTAGCCTTGTTTCTTCTTCACCACGTCTCCTTTCTTATTTTTTCTTCTCACTCTCTTTGATAAAACTTTTATGCCTTATATTATTTCGATTTCTTTTGAGAAGGCTGACGTAATATGAAAGAGGCTCTCTTAAAAGTGCATGATTAATATCTATTTGGCAGGCATTTGACCCCCCACTAGACATGAGCCAGGACATGGATATTTGTGAGGAACCTCATGAACATGCCCATAATGACAATCTGTTATCCGGAGAAAGGAATGCTTGCCCTTGTTACCCAGCCTCAACTAGTGGAAGAATGTGTTTCACAGAAGTTGATCAAGCCTGTATTGAGGAACCGAATAATGAAATACACAAAACTTCAGAAGGGATGGATACAAATGAGGTTTTGGCAGCATTTAGATAGCCCTATTAGTTTTCATCTTATTCATGATAATGGTTCTAAAAGAATTTTGCTGGTTATTTCATTTATGTCCTTTTCATTTAGAAATTTGACTTATGTAGATAACAACAGGAGGTGGAAACTGAAGATTCCTACAAGTCTAAAACTTCAAGCCTTCGTGCTGACTTGGAAAATAGAAAGGAGACGGACCAAAGTTGTAGCAATGATATTGCTGATTCCAATGGAAATGTAAATGTCTTTGGTTGATCTCAAGCTGTTATTTTTAAGAGGCTTAAGAAATGTTGTTCGCCAATGAAACCTGTTGGTTAATGATAATATGGTTGGTCATTAGACAATGCACTTGTCACTAAACATATTCTATGTTTTACTCCAAGGTTGTTCAAAAGAAGTTATCATATACAATTAAAAAACTAGTTCAAAGTCGATGATTCTAGGGCTCAATTTGTTGTGTTAGAGACACTGTAGTGGGGAATTGCTGACTGGAAACTAAACTAAGTTATATTGGTGCAGTCTCAATGCTAAAATTGATGATTTATTAAGGATTATCTGATTAAAGGTATTTCATTATCCATTGGATTCATTATAATATCTGACATACATCAAGTCGTTGAGTCGTAGATCAAATGCAAGCTACAAAGGGGATGAATATTGGAGAGAATGAATGGCAGCAATTTTGAATTATTGCTTTGGAAATTATTCATGATTATGGTTTTGTTGACAGAGCTTATGAACTATGCAAGTCTTCAGTATGTGGACACTGTAGTCTGTAGCATAGATTCTGATGCAAAATACATATAAGTTTATTTATCTTTTTTTTTCTTGAAATATTAAAAAAAATAATAATTGAAATATCTGGTACAGTATAGGACTGCTGCTTAGCTATTCTATAATAGAATCATTCCATTTTTGTTTCTTGTTAGATGCAAGTAAGAAGCTTCTCATGTTTGTTTTTGGCATTTCCCTCAATAATATTAATTTTTTTCTAATACATCATACTAAAACTTCATTCTTACTTGCTGTTATATATATCCAGGTATCCTCATCACCTCGTGAGTGGTTGAACCCATCATTTCAGTTGAATGTTCCATTGGTCGATGTTGATAAGGTATATTGATTCTCGCCATAGAATCAGATTGTACTTTTTTATATCAAGGTCACATGTAAGTTAGATAAGTTGGTCATGTTCAATATTTTTTATAGTATTGGATGCCATAGTATATCTTGGTGGATTGACGTCAGCTGTCATGGATTGTACTAAGAATAGCTTTTTTTTAGTAATGAGAGTAGAACAAGAAAAAAAATCTCAAAAAGGGATGTTTTTAATACTGTGAAGGTCTTATTTATGTTCTTAAGTGTACTAGAAAACTGTACAAACATATATATTGGTATATAAATATAAAAATGGATAGAACCTTGAAATTACACTTGTTGAGAGGGATTCATGATTCTATGAAAACACACGGTATGGATATCCGTTAGATATATTAATATGTTTCTTTCTCTTTCCATTTCTGTCCTCCCCATATAAATAGAGGGTGCCTGTTATGGAGTGATCTTATGAAATCTATTATAAGAGTCCATCTTAAAGCTTTATTATATTTTTCAGGTCCGTTGTATAGTAA
This sequence comes from Acer campestre, assembly GCA_954870605.1. Classification (NCBI taxonomy): domain Eukaryota; kingdom Viridiplantae; phylum Streptophyta; class Magnoliopsida; order Sapindales; family Sapindaceae; genus Acer; species Acer campestre. The sequence goes on along the minus strand of OX940805.1, from coordinate 15,462,222 downwards.
GGAATGTAGTTAGAGACTGGGCGGCAGAGGTAAAATTTATTATTATCGACTTTATTGTAAAAGTTACTCTGCAATTATTAAGCAAGCCTTGTGTTTCTTCAATTTACTATATGCAGGGACAAAAAGAACGTGAACAGTGTTACAAGCCAATTCTTGAAGAACTTGATGCTTTATTCCCTAATCGCTCTGATGAGAGGTACACAGGATCCATGTTGGTTTACTCTTTTTCAGAAGTGATCTGTTGCGATTGCAAGTTGTCTTTATCATGTGATGCTCAAATTACTTTTTCATATTGTACTGGAGTTCTCATCTGTTCTATTTTCTATTGTTGACAGCCCTCCTGCCTGTTTAGTTCCTGGTGCTGGACTTGGGCGGCTGGCTTTAGAGATTTCATGTCTAGGTATGCCTAAGTTGTCAAATCATCACAATTTCTTTGCAATATTTTATATAGTGCATGACATCTTTTCTGCTGCATAGCAGGTTTTGTAAGCCAGGGAAACGAATTTTCATATTACATGATGATATGCTCCAGTTTTATTCTTAATCAGTAAGATATGACGATTTTCCTAGCTGTCTTCGTTATGCATTTCACTTGTTGATTAATCTCTATCAAGAAATGGGGAAATTTTAAAAAATCCTTAAGTTTTGACGAAATATCACTTTTTAATTTGACTTTGATGTATTAGTTTCTTTGGTCTCAAAATTTCCGCATACCCATTACCCCATATCACATTTGTTAATTTCATCACTTGTAGTTCACTCCAAGTTCCAATCATAATTGGTTGTGAAATGTGAAACCTCTCATGAATCAAATTGATGGGAAAAAATGGAGGTTGTGACTGTGGTGGTTGATTTTTTTTTATATTTGAGAGAGAGGAAAGCCATGAACTTGTTAGTGGCGATGGCTACTAGCTGTGTGGTTGGTGAAGGCAAAGGTTAACTGGCTTTGTTATGCGATTTTCTGGCACAGGGTTGTTGAAAGGACAACCTTTGTTTTGGGTGTTGTTAATTATTTAACTAGTGGGACACATGTTAGCTTACCATGGGGACTAGCGTTTATTGACCAAAATACCCTTGTTTTCCTTATCTTGGACTAACCGAGAATTAGCGGAGGGACTAAGTGGCACATTTTTGAAAACTACCAACTGAGAAAGCCAATATGCTAGAGTAAAAGAGTGATATTTCACCAAAACGTATGGTTGTTTTGAAATTTCCCCTCAAGAAATTGTTTGTTCTGGAACCTACTTCCCTTTCCATTTTGTAAAATATGTTTGTTTGATTTTTCTTTAGTTCTGAAACTGCTGGAGAGTGGACAATATATCCTTGGATCCACAGCAATTGTAATTCACTGTCTGACAGTGACCAACTTCGTCCTGTTTTGATCCCAGATATTCATCCAGCAAGGTATTCATGCTGCCTTGTCACTTTTGCCTTACAAATACTTTACATGTTGCCCTAGTGCATGTTGTCTTGAATTTCATGAATTTAACCTTTGGAGGCTGTGTAAATTGCCCAAACAGAAGTCAAACTACTATTAATTATTTACGGAGGAGAATCTGGAAGTTGATGGCTGGTCTGTCAGATTTAAGAATTTATGTTATCAACTCTTTAACAAAATGAAATTTTTATCTATTTTTAGTTTTAGGGGGTTTTCTTGTAAATGGATGTACCCCATGATTTATGATATGAAAGCATAATTATTCAGTCAGCAGGCTGCTTTTATGAACTGGATTGAAATGTTGACAGTTGCTACTCCTTCTATTGACTGGCTTTTATATATCTTTAGATTGTGAAACTCCAAACACATCCACATCCATTTCTAAGATGTTTCGGATGCCTCTTTGACTGCCAATGTCATTCAATTAGCAAATAGGTTTAGCTGGGTAATTGATAAATACTGCAATTACATTTCTTGATAACCTTCTTTTATTCAAATTCCTTCCTGTTTTTGCAATTTTCTCCTGTTATGTTTCTCAACTATCATTGACATGTTTTGAAAGCAGTGCAGGGATTACTGAAGGTTTTTCTATGTGTGGTGGTGACTTTGTTGAAGTCTACAATGATCCAAGCCAAATAGGTAGGAGAATTGGGATGATTTATTTGTGAGATACTTTTAGTTATTGATACGTTGAATACGTAATAGTAATAAACGCTAAAACAAGAACCTTCTTGATGGTTGCTCCTGTCAATAGACTGGTGATGAAATGTTAGTCATGCATGAGTTCTCAATGATGGTTTAACTTCACCAGTCTTTAGACTGAAATGCTTTAAATATTTCTGTATCTTGTTTATCTGCAATTGTAGAGAGGGATAACCTTGCCACTTGTTTGTTTGATTGAGCTTCTGAATTGTAGGGGGTCTGCACCTTTGCGGCATCTTTTATCTATTGAGGGATGGGGGCAAACAAATTCAGATGTTATGTTGGTTCCTAAGATTGTGCTTGTTTAATGGACAATTTAGGCAAACGAAACAGTTTCTAGGATTGTGGGATTATATGATGTTTGTATCCCACAGCTCTCAATTTCCTGAAATATTTTTCTAAGATAAGGTGAAATGATTTCTAGAATTTATAGAGAAGATTAATTTCTAAATAAGAAAAGCATTTTAACAAATGAAAGTAACACTGAGGATGAAAAAAAACCTTAAATATGGTCTCAATCAGCACACACAAACACATATAATGGAAGCATAGAAGATTATGATGTCACTAATCTGACATCGCAAATGTATGCATGTCTCTTGTTAATTTGTTCGGTTAATATTGATTATTACAAATAATATAATTTTTTCTTATAGCATTTATCTTTTGCACCCCGAAGTTGCACCAAAACCCAATGATGTAGGACCAACACTAGAAATAAGAAATAGATAGAGAAATAGAGAGAAACTGAGAGAAATAGGGATTAACAGAATTAGGGATTGGACACAGGAAGGGGAGAAACTAAGAAGAAAAGGAGATTGGAAAACTAATCAATCAATTCATTTCTTTCAATAATCAAATCTGATTACAAAGGCTCTGAAAAGGGCCTATTTATAGCTAACAAAATGATAAACACCTAACTCTTGATAAAGATAAAACAAAACCTAACTTATCTCTAAAAGAGATAATTATTCTCAAGATAAATATGATAACTAACATTATCATCTAATAGGGCTTATCTAGTTCTCCATCACCCAAAGAGCAAAATATGGAAGACAAATTAATGCAACGTAATGTGATTATAGCATGATAAAATGCCATCTAACATTCTTTTGTGTTATATTAAAGAAATGTGAAGAAATATTGTAGCTAACAAAATATTCAAATTTCATGCGAACCCAAAAGGTTGACCTAGTGATTTAGGGTAAGGTTTTGGTCAAGGGCTTAATACCCCTTGTAGTTGGAGCCACCTACCTAAAACTTTGATATCCTACGGGGTCCTTACCTATCAAGGTTGCAGGGTCTAGTAGTTCAAAAGAAGCAACCATGTCATTGGTATGCTTGTAATTATAGAATCGGCATGCAATTGGCACATTGATAAAGAATGATGTAGGAAGATTATGCAAGGTTCCTTATAGCCCTTTTAAAGATTAGTTGATGGCCGCTAAAAGGACAGAAAGTTTTGTGAACTTAACATTAAGGTGCTACAGGTGATTGTGTGATGTTTGAAATGTAATTATGGTCAGGAAATTGAAGTTCTTAGGCTAATCTAGAAACTCTAAGCAGTGCTCTGAAAGTTCGGTGCATCATCGTTTTGAAGTGTGGTTGCATTATGTTCAGATCATATCATTGATTGAGCTTTTAAAATATTTAAACGATATGAGGGTCTGAAATTAAAGGGAAAGAAAAGAAGAAAGAGAAAAGGTACCAAGATAATGATAGGTGTCACCTAGATTCCCTTGCATTCAAAATCACAAAAGATAATAGCTGATGTAATCTCATAAACATGTTTTCTATTGGTATATGCGAAGATCACATCAACTTGTATGGAGTAAAGGACCCTACTAAAAATCTGTCCAGCAAATCTAGACATTCCTAAGGTACCCTTAATTTATAAACCTAACAAGAATGGATGATAAAACTAGCAGTGTTTTGATAGAAAAATAGCAGAATAGCAGTTAAATGCTTAATTTCCAGGCAGGCTTATCTATTTGCTTTGCATGTTCAGTTTCAGTATCTAAAATTACGTAATTTTCTTCCTACTGCTAAAAGTTTGCTTAAAATATCATTTCTGACCTGTGTCCAAATATATCGTACTGCTCTTTCCATATTGTTGTATACATTCTCATGAATTTTATGATGAGTATTTTGTTGTACCTGCAGGAGTATGGGATGCAGTTGTAACTTGCTTCTTTATTGATACGGCACACAACATTGTTGAATACATTGAAATAATATCAAAAATTCTGAAAGAGGGGGGAGTATGTTCATTCTAACTCTCTTTAGGCCACTTTTATCATTTTGCTCTTTCTCAGCACTTGCAAAGATTTGCTTAATAAATTTGAGATCCATGACAGGTGTGGATAAATTTGGGCCCCCTACTGTATCACTTTGCTGATATGTATGGGCAGGAAGATGTAAGCTTCATTTTCTTATTGGCTACACATTTGCATACATACATCTTCATTTTCTTATAACCCATTTCTTGCTTTAGGAGATGTCAATTGAATTGAGTTTGGAAGATGTAAAGAAAGTTGCTTTACATTATGGATTTGAGTTTGAGGTAATTTCTGCCTCATATTTATTTTCTTGGTTGCTCGTATTAATGACCAATTTGCCCATGTTCATCTGTAATTTGACTTGTTCATTGAAATGCAGAAGGAAAAGACCATTGAGACAACCTACACTACAAATCCCCGGTCTATGATGCAGGTAAGCATATGGAACTTTTTTCCCTTTGGAATCCTATCTATTCCTTTCTTGTTTTAGTATAAACAGGATGGCCCCTCATCCTGGGGGTTGTTCCCCAACAAATATTATCTGTGGGGATTTAGGCAGCAGTTTATAGATGCCATGGAGGCATTACTTTTTATTTTCAACAATTCATATATATTCTGTTTTATTGGTTCTGTTAGCTGAGTTATAAACTTATAATTAGATATTATGTTTAAATTTCAAATGTTGAAGTTATACGGTATGTCCTAAATTAGCAAGCTTTTTTATAAATAAACTTTAGAAAGCCCCGTGGTAATGTCTTTCATATGACCGGTAAATAAATTTGAACACTGACTTTGCCCCTTAAAATTGAAAAATGAGGAAAGGACAAACAATTGAGGATCTTGAAATGTCTTCTTCAACTGTTGATTAGTTTTACAACAGATTCAACAAGAAAACGGGAACATGGTCATTTTCTTATAAAGAAGCTTAATGTTTAGAGATAAGAGAAGGGTGAGGAGTGGTTCCTTATTTAATTATTTTATGGGTTTTTGATTTGGTTCCCGAAGGAAATGGTTTGATTGAAAATTTTATAACTAGTGATGCAATGGTGCCAACTTCGGTTTAACTGGAGGTGGCAGGGTAACCATGGCATTTGATGAAGGCAAGGAAACAGAGACCTGGAATCTTTAACCTTAGCTCAAAGAGAGCATCAAATCATAATTAGGGTTTATCATGTTTTCTACTTGAATCATGTGAATTGTTTTAATATGTTACCGAACTCTTCTATTTTCGTGTGCTATTTAAGAAGAAATGTAAGATGCATCCAATTTTGTTACTAGCCATGACCTTGAGCGACAAGTTCACTTTATTCCTTAAGCCATGTTTTATAGGCCTTGATGAATAATGAATATTATTGAATTAGGCATTTTTAAGTTTGGTCTTCTTTGCAGAATCGATACTACGCCGCATTTTGGACAGCCAGAAAGAAATCAGCAACATGGAAGCATGCCTCATCATAAATTCATGCCCAGGCTTTGTGGTTTCAGACATTTTCTTTCTTCATGGTTGAAAATTGATTGTTATTAGACTGTTATTGTTATAGTTCAACATTGAGCATAGTTCTGGATATAGACTGTTAACTTTATTTTTTTCAAAGTTGAAAATTGATTAATTATGATTCAATTTAATGACAGATAAAGATGCCTTTTGAGTTCGATTGTCTACAGTTGTGAAGGTCGTGTATATATATATATATATATATAGCAGGATCAACATTCCCCAAATCACAGTTTCTTCTAACACATTCTTAATCCTTAGGTCGTGTTTGGTTGGTGGAAAAAATATGGGAAACAGGATTCACCCCAAAAACGGAATCTATGTAAGACAAGAATACACTCTCAGAATTCTTTTTTCTAAATCATTAAATTCTTATTGAAATAATTTATTCTTTGAAAGTGTAAACTTGTAAATATGATTTTTTATATCTAAAATAATTAAATTCAATTCAAATAATGAATAAAATATAATCCAATTTTTTCATTAGCCCAAAATGAAAAAGTTATAGAAAGATTTTTTCAAGGATTTAAGATTCTAACGTATAATGAAATTGAAAATAATATTTTATTCATTTCATACATGTTTGATGCTCATGAAGAGCAATATTCAGAGAATAATCTACACATTTAATAGGATGTTGTGAATATGATAAAAGAGATTTAAAATCCTAACGTATCATTCATTTGACAAAAAGGGGAATGTTATAAATAAAATGGCTTTCCATCACACTTGTTCCACCACCTAAGTGTCAATGTACTCTCTACTTGAACCCTTGCTTTTGTCATGATCATCACCCATGTGGGAGCTTGGTTTGATTTTGACAAAATGGTCAATTTCTAATTACTCATTTATTTCTTCATCATTTCTCCTTATCTGATACTTCCTCTATATCTCATTTTATTTATTATTTCATTTCATTTATAATACGTTATCAGCACGATACTATTATTTCTAGAACCTGAAGCTTCTGAATTTATTACCACTAGAACTTAAAGCTCCTAGAATTATTTCCAGAACTTGAAGCTTCTGAATTTATTATTACTAGAACCAGAGGCTTCCAGATTTTTATTTATTAGGTTCTGAATTTACTTTCTTGCATTTTATTTACTTTTACACGATTTACTTTCTCGCATTTATTTATTTATACGCTTTTATGAGATTGGCTATGCCAACCTACTAGAACCTGCAGTTCTAGATGTACTTTTTTCGCATTTATTATTACGCATTTTATTTTGCGATTTTTATTTAAACAATTTAGTCACCCATCCAAAACCTGAAGTTTATGGATTAATTTATCATTACCGGAACCTGAAGCTTCTGGATTTATTTACTTACAAATATTCCTTTATATAACTAAAGATTTAAATTCCTCGAGTTTTTATCAGACCAGAAGTTTTGACTCCAATGCGTTTGGTAATAATCACCATCCCTCCTTGAACCCTGGACTTTTTTGGGAAAAAAATATAAGTTAAAAGTCCCTCTAATTTGACCTATTATGCGTTCTGGTCCTCCTAGTTTCTGTATTGACTCATTTGGTCTTTTTGTTATAGAATCCATTAAAAACAACCATTCAAACATGTACAGAAGGAAAAAAGTCCTTATTGCCCCTAAAAGTGTTTGAAGAACATCAAAAGACATTTATGACCCCTTAAAATTGTTGAAGGATATGAAAGGACATTTTTGTCCCTTAAAGTGATTGTTGCACACTTCAACAACTACATATTATTGCCCCTAAAAGTGTTTGAAGAACGTAAAAAGACATTTATGACCCCTTAAAGTTGTTGAAGGATATGAAAGGACATTTTTGTCCCTTAAAGTGATCGTTGCACACTTCAACAACTAAATATTGCCTTATATAAAGCCATGCACATTCTCATTTCACATACAAACTCATTCACCTGTCCGAAAAAGTCTGATACTCACGCAAACACATTCTCATAAACATATTAACATTCAATCAAACATATATCTAACAGCAGTTTCCAACATTACACAATTACACATCTATAAAATCCACAATAAACCACATCAATATCAAGCTCAACAATTATGGAGGCTACATCAAGCTCAACAATCAACATCGAAGGGGGGGGGGGGGGGGGGGGTATTGGTTATAATAAAATTCAAAAACTGAAAATGCTCATGTTGGATTAAAGTTGCTGTTAAGATTTCTGAATCTGAAAAACAACCAAAAGAAATTGTTTTTCTCCGTGAGAGAGGAAAATGCAAATTCTATAGATTTTGGGAACCTGATAATGAAGAATTCAACCAAGTTGAATACATAGAAAGCATTTCACACAGGTTTGGAGGTGGAGATAATTTTCAGCAGCTTGAACAAGAAATCACAATTCTAAATGCAAGATTGATGAAGCTGAAAATGGTATGGGAAAGGGTGCAGCACTTAGAAGCTTGCATGCAAGGATGCATAATTTGGAAACAAATATTCATGGGAGAATGCATCATCTAGAGTCTAAATAAGGAGGGTCAAGGCTGATGTGGGTTTGGTTTCCGAATTTGTCTCAATCAGGATTCCCTAGAGGTGTTTCGGACCACAATCCTATCGGTATAGGAGTGTCGGCTGTTGATTGGGGACCAAGCCCCTTCAGATTTTTTAACTGGTGGTTGGACAATAAAGCTTTGATGGCAGCTGCTCTGAGAGGCTGGAAAGAGAGTAAGTGGGGCGTGTCCTCGAGTAAAATCCTCATGGCCAAAATGAGAGGGACTAAGTTGTCGATTAAACAGTGGCTGGATTTGAATAAGAAGGGCTCTAGCAATTTGGAGCAGCTGGAAGTTAAGTTAGCAGCGGTTGAGAAGAAAGCAGAATCGGAAGGATGGTCTCAAGTTCTTAGAAATTCGAGGGTGTCTTTACTATCTAAGGTTTGGGAAAACATCCGTAAGGAAGAACAATCTTGGAGACAAAAGTCGAGAGTAAGATGGCTCAAGGATGGGGATAAGAATACTAGATTCTTCCATTTTGTTGCATCTGACAGAAGAAGAAGAAATCAGATCAATAGGCTGAGATTGAATGGGGTGGAGGTTTCGAATCCGTCCATGATCAGAAAGGGTGTGTATGATTATTTCAAAAAGCATTTTGCCTCAGATAACTGGCCCCGTCCGTCTATGGACTGCAGTGGTTTCAAGAGGTTGACAGCAGCAGAAAGTAAGTTTTTGGAAGTGGTTTTTTCGGAAGAGGAAGTAAAGGAGGCAATTAATAGCTGTGATGGGGATAAAGCCCCGGGCCCGGACGACATAAATCTGAAATTTATTAAGGTTAATTGGGAGGTTATTAAAGAGGATTTCCTGAAGGTGTTTGAGGAATTTTATAGGAATGGTGCCATTATAAGAGAATTGAACAAGTCTTTTATTGCGTTAATTCCGAAAGTTTGTAAACCGATTTTGCTCCATGAGTTCAGACCTATAAGTCTTGTTGGTGCTTGTTATAAAGTGCTGGCCAAAGTGTTATCAAATAGGCTCAGCAAGGTTGTGGGATCGATTATTAGTCATCCTCAGATGGCTTTTATTAAAAATAGGCAGCTAGTTGATGGATTTGTGATTGCGGAGGAGGTTATTGATAAGTGGAGGAAGGAGAAAGAAGGGGGATTCATAGTGAAACTAGATTTCGAAAAAGCATACGATAGCGTGGATTTTAATTTCTTGGATATGGTCATGGAGGGGATGGGGTTTGGTGAGAAGTGGAGACATTGGATTAGGGAGTGTATTTCGTCTCCGTCGGTTGCTGTGTTGGTCAACGGCTGTCCTACGGAGCAATTTGGGGTTCAGAGGGGCCTTCGTCAAGGGGACCCTTTTGCCCCTTTTCTTTTCAATATTGTGGCTGAAGGATTGAGTGTGTTGCTGGACAGAGCAGTAAGTATGGGCCTGATCAAGGGAGAAAATTTTGGAGGGAATGCTGTTCATGTATCCCATCTTCAGTTCGCAGATGACACGGTGGTGTTCCTTAAGCCTAAGATTGATTTTCTGCTGAATCTGAAACGTATTCTCCGCTGTTTCGAGATGGCCTCGGGTCTGAAAGTGAACTTTCATAAATCTTGTCTTGCTAGTGTGGGTAAGAATAAGAGAAGAGTGGAACTATGGGCTGGGCTGATGAAGTGCAAGGCTGTCGAACTTCCTGTGTTGTACTTGGGGCTTCCTCTAGGTGCTAGATCGAGAAATAAATGCTTCTGGGATCCAGTAGTTGCTAAGATCGAGAATCGGTTGACGCCGTGGAAGAGGAAATTCATTTCCAAAAGTGGCAGGCTGGTGTTGATAAAATCTGTTTTGAATAGTATCCCGTCGTTTTTCTTGTCAGTGTTTAGAATGTCGATTGGGGCTGCTAAAAAGATTGAAAAACTTCAAAGAGGATTTTTGTGGGGGGATGAGGTTGGCAAGAAGAGGATTCACGCTATTAGTTGGGACATGGTGTGCAAAAGCAAGTTGAAGGGAGGTTTAGGTGTTGGCAGGATGGTGGATAAGAATGATGGGATGCTAGCCAAGTGGATATGGAGGTTCGGTAGTGAAGGCCATTCCCTGTGGAAGAGTGTGATCTGTGCTAAATATGGTATCCAAGTTGATAGGTTGATGTGGGATTGGAACGGTGTGAAAGCTCCATCCCAGTTCGTGAGGGCTGTTGCTAACTTATGGAAGCCTGGTTCGAGCTCTGAAAAGGTCTGCACGGAAGGCTTCAAGGAGGTGCTGGGGAATGGAAGGGGAATCAGGTTTTGGCAGGATTTAAAAGTTGAGTCGAGAAGGCTTTCGGAAGCTTTCCCCAGAATTTACGCGCTTGCGACTGACAAAGTTGGTAGGGTGGAAAATTTCGGGGTTTGGAGGGGAGAAGAATGGGAGTGGAAAGTGGCCTTGAGAAGACAGATTTTTGATTGGGAAAGAGATCAGTGGAGCTGCTTCTTAAAGGTTTTAAGTTGCTGGACTCTCAGAAAGAATATGGCTGATAGTATTGGTTGGGGTTTTGTCTCTTCAGGAGTCTACTCGGTTTCTTCTTTTCGTTTAGCAAAGGAGGATTTGGAAGATTCGATTCAGGTGAGTAGTCAGCTCCCTTGGAAAGATGTCTGCCCTCCCAAAGTTGAGCTCTTTCTATGGCAATTATTGAAAGGTAGAGTTATGGTTGGGAATGTGCTTCAGAGATTTGGGGTGAAACTTGCCTCTAGATGTCAATTGTGTAAAGCCAGCGAAGAGTCTATTTCTCATCTTTTTCTTCACTGCCCCTGGTCTTGGAATATATGGCAGCAGGGTATGAGCTGGTGGGGGTTGTCAGGTTGCATCGGAGATAATATGTTAGATTGGTGGGACAGCTGGTCTGGTTTTGTCTCCTCAGGTAAGTATGCTAGAGCTTGGACTACTCTCTTCTATGCTGTAATTTGGTCGATATGGGAGATGAGGAACCAAGGAATCTTTAGTGAGAAAGTGGTCGACTCTGATCAGGTGTTAGACATGGTCAAATTCAGAATTGGGTGGTGGTTCAAACACCATGGTGTTGGATCGAAAGAGCCTATTACCTCTATCTTATTGGATATTAGAGAAAGATGTGTGGATTATAAAAGGGTGAAGTGTAGAAGGGCGGTGTGGTATCCTCCTAGGGGTACAGGGTTGAAATTCAACGTGGACGGTTCGTCTTTGGGGAACCCTGGTATGGCGGGCATAGGAGGGGTTCTGAGGGACTCAGAAGGTAGAGTTAGATGCCTGTTCTCCGAAAGTATTGGCATCCATGATGCTGTTGAGGCGGAGCTTTTTGCGATCTTAAAAGCGGTGGCTTTGTGCGATTCTTCCTCTTCCTTTATCTCTGGCAGAAGTGTAGAGATTGTTAGCGATTCTAAGGTGGTGGTAGGCTGGATTAATAATGAAGGGATTGGTAACATTAATTTAGTCAATTACATATATGAGATTCGGGCAGCTTTACAGAGACAGGGGAATACAGTGGTGATCTTTGCGGGGAGGACTACTAATTTTTTTGCTGATAGGCTAGCCAGGCAAGGCGCTTATGGTAGGGAGGATTATGTGGTGTGGAGCATGGCGGGCTGAGTCCTTGGTTTTGTTTCTCTTTGTTGTTGTTGTGGCTCCCTGTGCGGAGCTCTTGCTTGTTTTGTTTTTCTTTCTGTCGCTGGCTCTGTTTTTCTCTGGGATGTTTTGCTTTCGTTGTTGTGCTGGGTGTGTTGTCTTGGCCTGGGTGGTTTTGTGTGGTTGCTGTTTAATAAAGTCTTATTGTTCAAAAAAAAAATATGGTTTTGTTTTGTGTAACCATTACAATCATTGTACTTGGTATGACAAGAAAAGACTAAATGTAACAATAAGTAAAGTTTAAACATAAATAAAAAGTAGTTATAGTTAAGCATTTAAGGACATTGCACGAACTAGAATCACAGCTAATAACCACCAATATTCATATATGGTATGTGTGCTAGCACTTTTAAAAAGCATATTAAGCACATCTAATGGTTTGATAACCATATCTATAAATTTCTAGCAACATGAACCATGCAATTACACAAAAACAGCTGTGACAAAAAAAAGTAGTTTAATAAAAGTTTCCAAAATAAAACTAGATGCTGCTGTCTTCCACATTCCAAGTGTTGTTGTCTTAGTTAAGAACTTCAGAGTGAGGTTGACTCTGGGTTGTTGGAGGCTATGAAAATGACTCTTCATATGTTGATTGTTGTTGGATTGGTTTATGTGAACATGACTGTTTTTGAGTAGCCTGTTAACTGAAAATGAAATTGAATAAGATGGTTTATAAGGTTTGGGGAAGCATATTGAGATGCTTTTGGTAGTTCTTAGAGGGAGAAAGAATTAGATAGAGAAGGAAAAGATGAAAAGTTATAACAAGTTAAGGATGGTATACCTTTTTTTCTTATTGTCGCAGGTCCTTTTGATGTGGTCAAGTTCTGGACAAAACTTGCATACAACGGTTTCAAACCTTCCTCCTTTAGGTCGCTCATCTAGTTCCTTTTTCCTCTGTGTCTTAGGCATTCCTGGTTGGACAGTATGAGGTGGTGGAATCAAATACTCTGTTTGACCTTCAATCAGTAAACAAGCAGACATTTCTGGCCACCTTTTCTGATCAGGTATGTGGATCATACCCCTATAAGTCTACCAGTAAGCACTCTTGCTCAGACATTAGTGGACAAAATCACTCACCTTATCCTTCAAAACAGATTTACCATAATATTGGCTTATAGCAGCCATTGCATGATTACAGGGAATCCCACTAATCTTCCAGTAACCACATTGACAATTATACTCTCTAAGTTTCACACCATATCCCCTAATTGGACCCAAAAGCCGGTATTCCCCATTTCCGGTTGCTATAATTGTCAATAACCTATTTTCTTTACCTTTCTTCAAGATTTTTACATTCACCCTTATTGGCAAAACAGAATTCTACGCTTCACACTACTTCTTTCTTTCCCGGAATTTTCTCATAACCATCCTTCAAATAAACTCTAGCAACTCTAAATAACATGCAGCTCTATGAGAACCTAGCATGCTATTAAATGCTTTGGTCATGTTGTTAGTGACATGGTCACGCATTATAATCTAGTCATAAGCAAACATAGACCAATGTTCAATGTCAATCTTTTATGACCAAGACTTGGCAGTAGGGTCAATAGCTCTAATCTCATCCATTGCCTCATTGAAGTCAAACACATTGCAGCTTCTCGTGGCCCTCCAAAACAGTTTTTTATAGAGCTCACCCTTGTAGGAAAATCTAAAATTGGCAAAGATGTGTCTTACAATATACCTACTACATGACAATTAAAGTTTTTAATGCATATTGAAAATGAGAAAGCATAAGATAAAAAAATAATTAAGTTCATAAATGACCTTTGTTTGGCAAAGAGAAAATGCAATTCCAAAGCTGCAATGACACATTTCTGCCTATTTGACATAAATGTCAAGTTCTTGCTTACTGGATACTTCAAATGGATCTTCAAGTTGTTTAAAAACCATTCCTAACTATGTTGAGTCTCCTTTTCATATATGCAAACCGCCAGTGGAAATAACTCATTGTTTGCATTCAAGGGAATTGTAGACAGTAGCACTCATCCAAAAGGGCCTTTTAAGTGGTACCCATCCACTCTAATGAAGGGTCTATTGTAGGAACCCGGATTTACGTTGCGTAGTGGAAAATAGGTTTTAAAAATGTATGCAACATCTAAACCGTATACAATATATAATTATATATTAATGGAATTAGATCATACCCTTGTAGACCAACTCCTTTGTTTCTTTAAGCTTTATTCTGTTTTGAACCACCACGTCTTCCTCGCTATGTCCCGTGATTTAGTAACTGCGTGAGGGCGCGTCATGATCTTCAAGGAACTTGAATGGAGGTAGAAGAGACACACGAAAGCAACCCCTTGCCTTGTATGGTGAAATTCGGCCACCTTATGTCAAAAACAAGAAAATTTTCTTTTCCCTTTTTGTTCTTTAGTTGGCCGCACCCCTCTGTTGTCTTTTCTTTTCTTTTCTTTTCTTTTTGCGTGAATTAGGTTCAATTTGGTTTTACTGATACCTTTTGTTAGTTTTATATATTATATAGTTATATTAAATATATCTCTATATATTTTTCAAACTAGATCATTATCTCTTTCCAAATATATCTCAATATATTCAAAAGATAATTATTATTTAAGTGTCCTAGGTGGAGTGGGATTCTAAGAGCATCTCCAATGCAAGCGTGGCTTGTGAAAAAAAAGATGTCACGTAAGATAAATAGACGTTATGTTAATAATTGTGTCTCCAATGCAGCCGTGCATATTCAACCTCAAGGTGACGTGGCCAAAAATATATTAGACATTGTCAACATGACCGTCCACTTTCAGATGGTCTGTTGCACAATTGTTTTTTAGGTTGACTCAGCAAACATTTAAAACTGAAATTAATTTTTCATATATTTTTGGTAAGGAAATAAAATAGGAAAAAAAAGATGGACATGTCATTAAAAAAAATGTGTTTTAGACGGAAGCATTGGAGACCAAATTTTGAGTTGATTGTATATCAAGTATATTTTTATGTCACATAGGAAGCAAGTCTCTTGATATTGTTACCATGCCAACAATTATTGGTATGCAAGCCACTTTTGCATTGGAGATGTTATAACTCCCACATAACCCTAGTTGACTTAACCTTAAATACTATAACTAACTAAGAATAAAATAATCTAATTATTTTATGTCTCTGTTATGATTTGAACCTACAACCTCCGTTTAATAATCAATTAGATTATTTAATTAATTTAATTATTAATACATTAATTAAATAATCTCATTATTCAATTAATCTTTAAATAAATACGTGTCACTTTCGTAACACAATTAATTGGACAATCCAGTTTTGTCCAATTAATTAACTGTGACTCTTGTTACCTTTAATTAATCGGGCTAGCAAGGGGACCTAATGCAGCCACAGTTTTGAGCTCCAATAATACTTTAAAATAATTAATTAAACTCTTTAATTAATATTTCATGATTATTAACCTCGAAGTTATTCCACTAAAATTCCGAGGCTGCACTCTCCCAACTATAGATGTATTACACAAACCGAAATTACAGTTGTCCATCGATACTGCTATTACAAACGGTATGATCATCCACAAGTAGTTCATAATTAGAGCTAGGTCATAAAGTTCGTTATACCCCTCTAATTATATCTTTTCTTTTATGTACCATTGATTCTCTAATGAACAATAAATTTTAACTTCCTTACGGAAAAAGGAAAGCGCTCATATTGTTCAAGTCCCGAATCAACCTTTAACGGAACTACTATCTACTTTTCACAAGAATGAGTGGATTTCATTATTGTGTACAGGCCTTCTCAGCCACAAGCCAAACTGTAATTCCAACATACGAAGTTATTGACCGGGAATGCAACTCCGATCTCACCTATGGTATATCAAAACAATATGAAGGAGTCTGTAAGGATTCCCATTTTTTATTGGCTTATTTCGTGGACAAACCACATATTGGGGTTTGAATTGTAAGGGTAGATTAGGTGTTTGATGATCAAGCTCAAAGGCCCTTTTCAAGACCTCAAGGTGACAAGCACTCCAAAGGTATATTCTCTAGTGCTTAGTTTTCTTTGAAGAGATTTAGAAGCACACACACACTTAGTGTACTTGCATATGTGTGCATTCTCTTCACATGTCACATTTCACACTAGCACTTTGATTGTATATCTTGTTGTGTGTTTTTTGTGTCTTGTAATTCGTTTCCCGAATGTGTTCGGAAACGTCCGCGCGTGCACGATAATGTGTTTGGTTTTGCACGAAGACTACTCACGGAGAATGCCCTTGGCTTCTCCTTGGTTTCACCATTTTTGGTGAATCGGCGGTTACGATCGGCGGCCTAGCCACCGAATCGAAACCGCCGATCAGACCCGATGCATTTAATTCTCAGGTCTGATTCTGCGGTTTAATCGGCGGTTACGAAACCGCCAAATGAAACCGTCGATGCTCTCCTGTTTCTCTAGGGAACAATTCTGCGGTCATGATCGGCGGCCTGGCCGCCGAATGAAACCGCCGATCGTGCGTTTTCAGGGGCAATTTTATCTTTTAACATGCCCTGTTCTTGATGTCTATAAATATCACACTTTCTCTTATCTCTAACTAAGTTCTCTGACTCTAAAGAACCCTAAACCTAAAAGAGAGATATTTGAGAGAAAATCAAATCAAGAACTCATTTTTATACACTCAAACCACATACATGTGCATCAAAGATCATCTAAGCATTTTCTAGCATAGTTAGTTTGCTTAGTTGAATGGGTTTTGCTCAACACACATCCTTTGGTATGTTCTTCACTAATCTCATCTAAGTTTAGTGTTTTATTTATCAAAGAAATCTCTTGTTATTTGTATGCTCTTAGAATATATTCTAGATACAAAATAGAGATTGTTGTGTTGACATGATTGAGTGTTGTATTTTGATAGCAACATCTAGGTTATTTAATCTATGATTTGCTGAGCTTTATGACATGTCATTTAGCCATTGATATCTAGGATTGCATTTGTTGCCATCTAATCATCCTAGATAAGCATATAGAGTTGTCTAGCTCTCATTGCAATTGTTGAGTATTATATATATTCACATAGGTTGTAATCTCTTCATTAAGAAGTAAGTCTTGCGTATACAAGCAAATTGGACTAGGTTCACTTATACCAGGATTAGGTAGGTGTGTGATTATATACCGAGAGCAGGTTGTAATCGTTTAACAAATTTAATGGATTCGAGGTTCGAGTGTGGCGCACTATACAGCCCGTGGTTTTTTCCTGTGAGGGTTTCCACGTAAATATCAAGTGTCATTTATAATTCCGCACCATATTACACTTGTTATTGTATTGACTAGATTGGGGTATTTTCGTAATATTGACTATACGCGAAAATTGGGTAAAATCATTAAAATCTATTCACCCCCCCCCCCCTCTAGATTAAAATATTTGTAAACACACCGTACTTAATTTGTGAACTTTCAGAGTCGATAAGACACTCAGGATTAAGATCACCTATATATAGTCATCATTTGTCGATATATATGAATCTCATCTTGTAACGGATCTTGGTGAGAGATTCATTTAAATCGTAGCTCAGTCCTATATAATCATATCATACAAGATGCTTCCATTCTCATATCACCATATGAATAGTCTAGGATATAACCACCGTACATTACGGAATAGACTGTATCTATAGATTAGCCACAAATAAAGCACCTAGCTCTATTTGCTATCTACAGACTCTTTAGATTGCTCATCTCAAACTGAATCCCTCTGTATATGACACTCATATACTTAGTTAGAGATTACATTGACAATCTTGGATGTTAAGTACATATAATATAAATGTATGAGACTGATTTATAGAATGAATAAACTACTTCTTTTATTAATGTTTCATTCACATTTACAAATTATATGCTTTTATGTATAAACCCTAACACCTACACCTCTCCAAGAACCCAATTTTTTGAGCTTTGAAACTTAAAAACATCATCTGAAAGGTTGGTTGTGGTTGCTAGGTGCATATATGTACTGCTGACCCGGGGTTGCTTTGGTTCACCATGTAAGCTTATCTCCTTAGTAAACTAAAAATATTTAGCATGGTCTTTTGCTAACCCCATTAAGGCTTTTTTCTTTGCCTTATAAAGCCTTTGAACTTCAACCGAGATCCTATAGTTTTCCCTTAAAAGATCACCTATCACCTTTTGCTCTTCATAAGGTTCTCAAACTTAGAGACAATCCACTTTACTTCTGCTTCTTTGTTGCTGTAAACCCTGTGACATTCATGTTTGTCCACCAATGTTTTAATCATGAATGTCATTCTATCAGTTGTGCATGAACCATGTGCACTCCAAGGGCAGCCATCTCCTAAGCACTTGTAGGTCTATCTCACATTATCATTTTTAACTCTTTTTAAAAGGGAAAGTATCATTTTACCCCCTGAGTTTTACCTTATTGTTAAAACAAGGATAGAGTTTGGGCATATTCAAAGTTTTAAAATGCGAAAGGCGAATCGAGACGGTCAAGCCTTCGCGAGGTGAGGCGAGGCGAACGAGGCATTAGCCTCAGTCAGAAAACGGAAAATAATAATAATAATAATTAAATAGAAAATATTCCATGTCATTCAATAAAAGATAAAAGACATCCTAATGATAAAAGACATTCAATAACATAAATAACATATATATCTAAAGCAAATGAAACATTAAAAAAAAAAATAAGGGACCTCTATATATCGAATATGGTATCAAAAGTGTCCAATGACACGAAATTTGGATCAAAAGTGTCATCCCTTCCATCATCATCTGAAGTTCCATCCTCCAAAGGGTCATAATGAAATTGGTTTGAAATGTCCTCCCACCCACTTCCTTCATCCACCCGTTACAAAGCCTTTCCTTTATCTAACAAATAATATTATAATTAGATATATCATTTTATCTACTTAAAACTTATTAAATTGAATTAGATATTTATTTACCTGTATTTCTCCTTCTCTTTTCTCCTACTTGCTGGCTTCCACTCGGTTCACTCATGTCCACATTTGTGGACGTTTCCCCAACAACATCTTGCTCAACATCCTTTAGTGCTTGTTTCCTTAATTATATATTTTTCAACCTTGTATTGTACATTATGTACACTAGTGAATTCAATATATATATATTTTTTTAATTTTTTTTTTGTGTAAGCGGTTCATCTTCTTGGTATGAATCTACAACATTTTGGAAGGAAAATGATAATTAAAGAAAACTTAATTTATTTTAATCTAGTAGTGAAGATTCTAACTAAATTCATACCGTATTAAATGTACTCCAATTCCTTTCACAAGTTGATGATGAGCAAGTTAGACTTAAAACCCTCACAGCAAAACTCGTAATTTCTGGAGTTTCATCTCCAAACTGAATTCACCAATCGGCTACAATGAGAATAATAAACACAAGTTAAGGCAATCCAATAAAATTCTTAAAGCAATGAATAAATATAACCAATAAATTTACATACCAGGGCTACGATTGCTGATGAGAATTTTTCAAGTCCAAGGGAAAACAACCATTTCTTATTCCTAAAGAGATCAATTTGTAGATTAGCCTGTAATATGGCATTATCATTGGGAATAAGCTTGGTCATGCACATCAACAACCCTATCTTTACCTCACAATGACTAGAAAAATCTTCCAAATATTGGAATCAAGGATTCAGAAAGTACGCAATTGCATGCAATTGTTGGTGCAATTGAAACTACCACTTATCATCAATTATTTTCCATATCTTCTTGTAAGCTCCTTCCTCATTTCCAATTTTTTTGGCTATTTGCTCCTTAGCCTTATCCTTGGCACTGTAAATGAATCCCATTCCGGGTATTTTTTTCAGAATCTGTCATCCTCAATACATTTACAAGGGGTTTAGTTGTCTTTAAGGCATAACACATGTTACCCCAAAAACTGTTGTCCCTTAGGATGATCTTCTTGATTTTCCTACCCTCGGGCTTATTTGCCCAACTACATCTATCTCATTTTTTTGAAGTAAACATTTGCTCCAAAGGCTGCTTCAACTGAACACACTTTCTAATGTCAAGTATGTAGTGGCAAATCGTGTAGGAGCGGCACGAATCAATTCTTTCTTTGTGTAAGACCTCATTAAAGCTAACACCTATCTGTGGTTATATATGAAGTTGCTCACCTGTTACAAAAAAAAATATAAAAAATAAAAAATAAACTAATATTCAATTATTCATACTAAATATTAAGCTATTTTTGTAGTAATTTATATTTTCTTCGCTTTTCTTAATGCATTTTTGTGTTGAGGAAGACCGTTAAATTTCTTAAGTATTAGGTCAATACAATGAGCAGCACACAGTGTCCACCATAGTCGTGTCCTCTTCTTCATCAGCATTTCACCCGCTTTCTTGTAGTTCAATGCATTATCCGTCACTACTTGAACTACATTATCTTCTCCAACTTCTTCAACCACTTCATCCAGTAGCTTAAACAATAATGTATAATCTTTAACTACATTACTAGCATCTATCGACTTCAAGAACACTGTGCTATGCGAATTGTTTACGAGGAAGTTTATCAATTGTCTTCCTCTCATATCTTTCCACCCATTTGACATTATAGACACCCCTGTTTGAGTCCATGTTTTCTTTACATCAGCAACAATTGCTTTTGTGTTTTCTTCTTCCGCATTCAATATTGTTATGATAATCTCATATGGTGTAGGTGGTTTTAGACCACACCCGAGATTGCCAATTGATCAACATATGTTGATGAACGATGGACTTTTAGCAACATTAAAGGCGATTCCATTCTCAAAGAAGAATATGCCTATGTCCATACATGTTTTGTCACGTGTCTCCTTCTCACTTGGTTGTTGCTTGTTTCCCCCATGATCCTCCGCCATACCATGTTCCATATTCGTGACGAATCTATCTATCAGTCCTCTAATTCCTCTTTGACTTTGAGTAATGCTACTTGAGCTTGAACCTAATTTTGTTTGATTGTTAAGGGTGACACAATGATCAATCATTTCTTCACGCGTCTTTTTCACTTTATCATTTTTCTCCAAGTAAGTTTTGATTTCATCTCTCACTTCCGGAGTCATCTTTGTACACAGGGCAGCATTACCGTGAACACCCACAAGGTGTTCTTTCATACTAAACACTCCTCCCGTCAATAATTTTTTGCAAAAATTACATTGGAGGTACTTATATGACTTTTTTCCATCCACTTCAACCTCAACCTCATACTTCCAAGCCGGATCTTTTCGATTAGACATCTTCCCCACAAGTCTAAAACAATATTCCAAAATTCACGAAACTAAATTACTACATAAATCACAACAGTACATGTCATAGCAAAAAATTGGTATACATAAATCTTCAAGTCATCACAAACTCACAGCAGAAAAACAGTATACATAAATCAGTATACATAAATCTTCAATTCATCACAAAATAACATTGACAAAAATCAATATACAATCTTTGATTCATCACAAAGTAAAGCAACACAGCCAACACTAACAAAAAATCAGTATATAAAGCACTGAAAGCAGTAGAAAACTAGAAACCACCCACAATCATTGTTCAAAATAATTGAAAGTTTGAAACCAAACTATATCACCTACACTTAACCTCAAAACACAACAGATATACAGAACACAAAAAATAATGACAAAAAAAATAAAAACCCAGCAGCATAACAACATATATCAGACATTTAAAAAAATGTAAAAAAGAAGAAGAAGAAGAAGATGATGATGAAGAAGAAAGAGCAGTATACCTGGCGAAGATGGAAGAGAAGAAATATGGAGAAGCTTTAGAGAAGAAACTGATGGAGGTTGGAGAAGAACTTGAGGAGAACTAGGAGTCTTGAAGATGATGGAGCTTCGAACTTTGAAGAAGAAGAACCAAAGATGTTGCTCTTTTTTCTTTCTTTTTTTGATTTGCAATGTCGACAGTATCATATAGGGTTTTCTTTTTTGATTACGCTTTATATGTCTTTTTTATATATATTTAAATTTTGTGTTAAAAAAAACAAAAGAAAACTAAAAAAATCATTTTTTTTTAAACAAAAAAACTTTAAAATACTGCTTTTTGTAGCCTCAGACGGAGTCGAGGCAATTCGGTGTTGAGGCGGCCACCTCACGGACAAAAGGTGGCTTTTTTCCAAATCCAAGGAGAGGTGACTGCCTTAGGGCATTTTGGCACTAAGGAGGGTGAGGCCTCCTCAAGACGGCCGCCTCAGTTTGATTTTAAACACTGGGCATGTTGGCCGTTTTCCCCCAAAAATCAAAGAAATGTAAAAACAACCTACTTCTTTCACCTTTATCGTCCATTTTGGACGTTGATTGTTAAATTAAAAGGACATTAACACCATTTACCTTGTGGGGGCATAACTTGAAGGTTATTTCAGACAATTCCAAATTTAATTAAATAATATAACTAATTAAAATAAAAACAAGTGGAGGGGGCGATGCTGCCTCATTGTTCCACCTACCAAACACTTACTTTCCCCAATATATATATATACATTTATCATGGTCCCAAAGAAAATATCAAAGACAAACAACCAAAACCCTCGTTGACAGTTCTTCTCACAATCCATTTCGCGCCAAAACCAACCCTACAATCACCTTTAACCTCTTGAAAACTTTGATTTCTTAACTGTAGTAGTGTTTCCTTTAGGGTTAGTTTAGTTATAGTGTTAGTAGTGATAAAGGGTTGTTGAAAGCAAGAATATTTGAGAAGCAAACCGGTTGTTTTGGTTACAAAGGTGCGTTCAAACTTCTATTTCTTGTTTTTGGTTATTCTAGGAGAATTTGGATGCATGGTTGTATTTTGATGTGTTCGTTTTTGTTAAACTTAACTAATTAGGGTTTCTGTGTTATGAAATTTGGGGGGTTTTGGTTTGGTGTTGCTGCATGTCAAATTGATAGTGTAATTGATGTTTTGGTGGTTGTTAAACATGAAAAAAAATAATATTATTTTTTTGTTAATATGTTGTTTTAGTTGTGTTCTCAGTAATTTAGGGCTTGGTTTATTTTTTAATGTTATGATTTAAAAGTTCTTTATTTTTTGCATGAAAGGTTTATCAAATTTTATTTTTAATTATTGTTTTTGGTACGTATGATTCATTGCATGGTATGTGTTGTCATGATTTTTATGTTTTGTTTCACTGATTACTTGATGATTAACATAAAAAAATGTTTAAAATGAGGGTGAATATGTTGTTTTGGTTTTGTTTTCAATAAATTAGGGTTTTGTTTACATTGAATGATATATTTTAGAGGTTTTAATTGTTTTACATTGACTGATTGTTTTTTTTTTTTTTGCCTTTGTGATTGATTTTTATTCTTGATGCTTGGTAGTGTCTAAATGGAGGATATATTCAAAATATATGTAACTATAGATACTAGGGTTGTAGAACTTGGTACTTGTGATGCTGAGCACATAAGTATGATAGGCCTCTTGCATACTTTATCTAAAAAAGAAACCGGTAGTCATGAGGTGCATATTGATGAGTACCGTGTGTAGGTTTATTTGCCTTGGTCAGTTGAGAAGAAGGAGGTGTCTAGTGATAGTGAGATTTTAGAAGTGTTTAGGAGCTTTAGTGAGCACAAAGAAACAAAAAGTATGTTTGAAATAGAAAAGATGTCATATATCCCAGTTCCAACTGCAACCTCATCTTTTGACATTCCCAACCCACAGCCTAGGTTCATGATAGACCTGAATGATGTCGATTTTAGTAGTTTTGAGGAAAATATTTTTTTTATTCTGACGTAGATAATGATGATGTTGGAGAGAATGAGCATGTTGGTGCACATGGGTTAGGTGATTAAACTGATGCAATGGGTTTCGGTGCTGATTTAGGTGCTGAAACTGATGAAATAAGTGGGGTTTCTGGTTTGAGGGAATTAGCAGTGATATCTAAGGTTCTTGAATCCGTGGGTGAGATGCCAGATGAAATTGGTAGTAATGATTTGTTTGAAGGTTACCAATCCAACAGTGAAGATGAGTTCTTTAGTGACTCTGATGATGAAGGAGGTGATTCTAACTTGCAATAGTGATAAAGAGCAACCCTTTCAAGAAACTTGTAGACAATCCAATTAGGTTTGAGGTAGGGTAGACACATGACAATGTGTATATATTGAGGGAGTTGTTGACAGATTATGCAATTCAAGAGGGTTTTAATTTCAAGAAGATAAAAAATGATAAGAATAGGCTCACTTAAGCATGCCTTGCTGAAAATTGTCCATGGAGGCTGCATGCTTCCATTGTTAGTGATGAGATAACTATGCAAGTGAAGACTTACAACAATGACCATACTTGTCATCGAATTTATAAAAGTCATAAGGTAAGGTCAAAGTGGATTGCAAGTAATTTTGAGGTTCTTGTGAAGAACAATCCTAGCATTCAATGTGGGGTGATCTCTGATCTGTTGAGAGATCAATTCAATGTCAGTGTTGACCATCAGAGGTTATACAAGGCAAAAAAAGAGGGCATTAGAGATGCTACTTAAAGAGCATACATAGTGTTTTTCCCATTTAAAGGGGTATGCAATGATGATGCAATAATGTAACCCTGGTTCAGTTGCCTATATTCATCTTCAGACAGACACCACCATCTTCCAAAGGTTTTTTTGTCAGTTTTGAAGCTCAGAAGATGGGATTTCTAAAGGAATGTAGGCCTTTCATTGTCATTGATGGATGCCATTTGAAAAGGCCTTATGGAGGAGTTCTTCTTTCTACAGTTGCATTAGATGCAAACTCTGGATTGTACCTTCTAGCTTACTGCATTTGTGAAGGTGAAACATTACTAAGTTAGTCCTGGTTTTTACAGTAGTTGCGTTGTTTCTTGAAGTACCTAGAAGATAGATATATCTGCTTTATGAGTGACAAGAAAAAGGGTGTAATTGGGGCTTTGAAGATGTATTGGTCAAAGGCAAGCATAATGTATTACTTTTAATAACTTGCTGTAATTAGATTTTTCTTTGAAAAAAATTCATATATTAATTTCACTTTTCATGTTAGACACAGGTTCTGTGAAAGATATATTTATGCCGATTTCAGTACTAAATACAGTGGACAAAAGATGAGGAAGCTCTTCTGGAAAGCTAGTAAAACTAGTGACAAGCATGAATTCAAGAAGTGTTTGCAAGATATAGGTAGTATAAACCCTTAAGCCATGGTGTATTTAGCTACCATTGAACCTTGTCACTGGTCAAGGCATGCATTTGACAACTCAATCAAATGTGACCACGTGTCTAACAATATGACAAAAGCTTTCAATAGCATGATTAAAGATTTTAGGTCTAGGACTTATTTATGCTTGATAGAGTTCATAAGAAGAATGGTGATGAGTAGGTTTCAACTGAGGAAAGATGAGTGCAGCAGATGGGGTAATTGCATATCATCAGCAGTGAACAAGAAGATTAAGGATAATAGTGTGGAGCGTAGAATTCTTCAAATTTTGCATTCAGGTCAAGGGAAGTATGAGGCATGCATTTGACAACTCAATCAAATCTGACCACGTGACTAACAATATGACAGAAGCTTTCAATAGCATGATTAAAGATTTTAGGTCTATAACTTATTTAGGCTTGATGGAGTACATAAGAAGAATGATGATGAGTAGGTTTCAACTGAGGAAAGAGGAGTGCAACAGATGGGGTAATGGCATATCACCAGTAATGAACAAGAAGATTAAGGATAATAGTGTGGAGTGTAGAATTCTTCGAACTTTGCATTCAGGTCAAGGGAAGTATGAGATGTTGGGTATGAATAGGGCATACACTGCCAACTTAAATGATAAAACATTTGAGTGTGGCCAATGGCAGGTTAGTGGGGTGCCATGCTATCATTCATTAGCTGGTATTAAACACCATTTTGGTGTTAATGGTAATTAGAGCAACTTAGACGAATTTATTGACCCTGCATTGTCCAAGGCTGCTTATCTTAGAACCTATAACTACATGATCCATCCCATTCCTGATTTGTGTGCATGGGGTGATCATGTAGGAGCACCTATTCAACTACCACCCTTGAAGAAAAAACCAGGAAAACCAAAATTGCTCAGAAAGACGGAATCAATTGAGAAACCTAAAGCTACTAGGAGTGGTAGTGTTGTCTGTGGAAAGTGTAGACTACCTAGGCATAATTCTAGGACTTGTAAAACCGAAGGCAGTCCTGTAGAAACTAAAGTAATCAATTATGAATTTTTTAATTTGTTTTGTTTTGAATTTAATTGAGTTGGTGTTATTTATAATTTTGCTATTCCTTTCTTGTACATAAACAAAAGGCTTCAAAGAAACAACCTACTGTAAGTGAAGACGAAGGTGCTGCATCATCTTTAAAGCCTTCCAAAGAGGTGATGCTTCCTGTTTCCTTATCTTTCTATTTTATTTCCTTCATTCTTAATGTGTTCTTTGTAATTAATTTTGAAAGTAAACAAATAAGGTTAAACTGCTTAAAGCATATCTGGAGAGAGAGGGGGGGTGGGTGAATAGGTTTTTCGCCTAATTTCAATCCCTTGAAGAAACTTATGTTTGTCCATCAATGTAGCTTTACATACAACATATAAATGGAACATTCATATATAGATAAGATATGAATACCATCATTTAAGCAATGTATATATATAACAAGTTGTTGTATGAGGTATAATATTACTAAAATACAAAATCAAAGAATATCTTGTATATCAATATTGTTCAAAGATATTACAAGAGTGATCAAATATATCTATATACAAGAATAACCAAATATGAAAGATTACAAATACAAATTGATTTAAAGAGAATTGTTCTACAAATCACTCTTTACAAGTATGAAAGTCCACAGATAACACACGGTGTGTATACAATATCAATCTAGAGGGGGGGTGAATAGATTTTAACTAAATTTCACCCAATTTTCGTTTAAGGTCAATATTACGAAAATGCCCATAATAGTCAATATAAAAACAACAAGTGTAATATGGTGCGGAATTATAAAAGACATTTGATGTATACGTGGAAAACCCAACCACTGGGAAAAAACCACGGGCTGTTTAGTGCGCCACACTTGAACCTCGAAATCCACTAATTGAAATGAAGTTTACAACCTATGTAGACCTCGTCTAACACTCCGGTCTGTAACCCCCCACTTCTACCACGCAGGCCTTTAAAAGTGGCTCTAGTCCATCTTGCTTGTGACATAAGCAACCTTAGCCAACAAGACTTAAATTCTCAATGAAGAGAAGATACAACCTATGTGTGAATATATAAAAATACTCAATAAATGCAATGAGAGCTAGGCAACTCTATATGCTTATCTAGGATGATAATATGTCAATAAAAATGATCCTAGATATCAATAGCTAAATGACATGTCAAATAGCTTAGCTAAACATAGATTATAAAAACCTAGATAGCTATCACAATACAACACTCAATCAAGTCATCACAAACAATCTCTATCTTGTATTTAGCATATCATCTAAAAACATACAAGTAATAAAAGAGATGCCTTAATATGAAAAACACTAAAATTAGATGAGATTAGTGAAAAACATACCAAGGAAGATGTGATGATGCAAAACCATTCAACTAAGCAAACTAACTATGCTAGAAAATGCTTAGATGATCTTTGATGCCCATGTATATAGTTTTGAGTGTATAAAGGTGAGTTCTTTTCAATTTTTCTCTTGAAATGTGTTCTTGAAGAAAAATATGATTTTTGGACTCATCAAAACGACCTAGAAAAGAAAGAGGCATATATATAGTATGCCAAAGTGAAGTGGTGCCGTTTTGTAAATTTTGCAAAAGACCGTCTTTTCTGCGCCCTTGATTCTGCGGCCACAGACCGCAGAACACAGGGCGCAGAACTGTACTCAACAGTTTTGCGGCATGATTATGCGGACGGGGACCGCAGAACTCAAGGGCGCAGAAATGCACCTGATGGTTTTGCGGCCCCTAAACGCAAAACCCAAGGGCGCACAAAAGAGACCAGAGAATGTGAATTCTAGTCTAACTTCTGCGGCCTAATTTCTGCGGCCTTGACCGCAGAACAGGGCGTAAAATTGCACCTTATGGAGCATCCTAAAATCTAACCATGATATGCAATACCAAGCAAGATGCAACCATATGAACAAGAATGAAGAGAGATTAAACAGGCATTAATGCATACACAAAATAAAGACACAACACATTCAAGAATAAGAATTATGCAAGTGTTGTGAGTGTGTGCATCTACTTCTCTTCATTGCAAGAAACACTAAGAAATATACCTTTGAAGTGCTTCTTCTCTTGAGGTCTTGACAAGGGCCTTAAAGCTTGATCCTTCACCACCTAAGCTACCCTTACAAACAAACCCCAACATGTGGTTTGTCCACGAAATAAGCCAATCAAAAACCGGGAATCCTTACAAAGTACTTGTTCAAATATTCAACACAAGTAAATGATATTCAACAAGTTAACACATACAAATACACATACACAATATAAAAGAGATAGAGAAAGAGACAATGAACACAAGATTTTTACGTGGTAAACCTTCGAAGAGGAAACATCCACGGGTTGAATCCACAACCACCGGCAAAGCAAATCCACTATATGAAAAGGACATACACACTCAAGACTATCAACTGTATGATATCCGTCTCAAGCTATCAAATCTTAATCTACCCTCGGGCTAGTGAATCATTAAGCCTACTCCCTATCAAAGGTGTGTCTTACACCTCTAGGAAGCAACTTCTTATCCAAGGCTCTCAAGCCTCTAGGAAGATTCCCTTGCTTAGAAATCTAGATCACTGGGATCCTAGTTAAGCTCCCCTAGCTCAACCATCCGGAGTACGCAACTCCTTGCTAAGACTTTCGCTTGGCTATCCAGAACTCATTCCTAGCCAAGCCTTCTTGCTCAATACAAAGCTTCACTCACTTTCAAAGAGACTTCAACCTTTCCTCAAGGCAAACGATCTAAGTGATGCAAATGATGCAAATCACAATCAACACAACATAGAACATGTGATCAATATATTCTATGGAACAACTAGACCTAAATATGTGAGAACACAAGAATAAAAGTATAGATGCAAAAACATGAATTAAACTAGAGCATGTGAAAACACCTAAACACATAAGCTCATAATTCCATTCACACATATAACACTTGAATATATCATAATCATGAAGCACAATTTCAAGATGTTATAAACATACAAATAAATGCTAGAAACATAGAATGTATTCAATGAGTAATCTAGCCAAGGATTTAGAGAAAGGATATATTGATAAGTCAATTAAATCCTAGATATCTTTAAAAATACATACAAGAGCCTTAATCCAAGATTTTATCAATCAAAGGATCAAAACACATTTCAAGGATTATCAATCATAAAATCATTTAATCAAGTCTCAAATAATCCTAGATGTCAATCTAATCGCAATACAACTCTCAAACATGTAAAAATCATAGAATCATATATTCTAGTTCACAAATGTCTCTAATTAGACTTTTGATTAAGATTGATTATGAAATTATCTTTCTCAATAGCATTCACTAAACATATACATACATATAGAAGAAGAAACCCCAAGCAAATTGAAGGTTATAAAAGAAGAAATCACAAAGATAAAGTCAATACCTCCAAACCATGAGCTGTCGCGTTTTTCTGGGTAGAACACCTTGAAAACTCAATCAAATGACTGCAAGATCACCTGGAAAAGGTAGAGGACTCAATTATGAACAATATTCAATTTGAATCACTCAAATCCAACTTTGTATGAAGAAGTTATAGTGTTTGGAAGGTGAGAAAATTTTGAGAGAAAATTCTGGGATGTTTCTTCTTTCTTTTCTTCCTACTTTCTTCTTACTTTCTTCTTACTTAAAAATGGGAGGGAATGGAAATATTTAAAAGGAAGCAAGAGAGAGAGAGAGAGAAGCCACCCAATCAAGAGCAGCCATGTGTCATCCAAGTGTGGACCGCGTGTGACACACGTGGACATAGGGCTGTTCAGCCCGTGTGTCACACGTGGCTCACATGTGGACAACAAGCTTGGCCTTTTGGCCTTGCTTGGCCTTTTGGCCATTTTGAGAGAAAATTCTGGGATGTTTCTTCTTTCTTTTCTTCCTACTTTCTTCTTACTTTCTTCTTACTTAAAAATGGGAGGGAATGGAAATATTTAAAAGGAAACAAGAGAGAGAGAGAGAAGCCACCCAATCAAGAGCAGCCATGTGTCATCCAAGTGTGGACCGTGTGTGACACACGTGGACATAGGGCTGTTCAGCCCGTGTGTCACACGTGGCTCACATGTGGACAACAAGCTTGGCCTTTTGGCCTTGCTTGTCCCTCTCGCACTCCGCTTACGTTCTTCGGCTGTATCCTGGCCTTCGAACTCTGATTTCGAATCCATTTTTGGATTACAAATTGTAACTTCCTCAAGCACAACGATGACTACAAAACTTTGATAAAAAGTTGAGAATTCATATCGGAAAACGAAGACAAACACAACTCAACGAATGAGAACGAAAAGTAGAGTAGCTATATCGTTTGGACTCGAAATCAAATGTGTGAGTAATTGATATGACCTGGACTCAATAAGGAATCATAAGAGATCATGTTCAAGTCCAAAAATAATACAACAAAAATATATAAGCACAATTTCACACATGTATGCCATTTCCTAGACATAGTCTTAGAACATGCAATTCTATAATGTATGAGAATTTGAGTTCAATGCATGAGCATGTAAAAACATGTGAATGTGCTATATAAATATTGCACAATGATGTAGGGACACATATAAAAGATTTGTGTGTGTGTGCCTATTGCCTTGAAGAAGAATGAGGTCTATATTACCTTAACTGTGCAAAGTAGTCCATTCCCCTTCAAATGCTTCTTCTTGCTTGATCTTTTAGCCACATCTTTCTTTGAAGCTTCAAATCATCAACCTATGACCATTAATCACATACAAGAAAAACATCATTTTGATATGGAATTTATACCAACACAAACTAAAAACCTAACAAATTTTTGTTTTATTAAAAGTACAGAGACAAAAGGCTTCAGCAAAACATGTAGATGTGGGGTGACAAGTCTTCACAGCCTACCATATAGGTTCAGACTCAACCAATCTCTTAAGTGACCTAGTTGGACTGATTTAGTTGTTTATGTAGTTAAACTTTTAATAGGTTATGTAGTTGAACTAAGATGCTTACTTTTGTATTGCTTAGGTTATCATTAAGGTACTATTTTTTGTTGTTAGCACTGTGAAGCATTTGCAATGCTTAACTTTTGTTTATATTGCCCTGTGAACCATTTGCAGTGCTTAGCACTGTGATACTTAGCTTCTAACAACAATTTTTTGTTGCTTAGCATTTGCAATGTTTACCTTTTATATTTGCAATGCAAGACTAATATTGTCAACTTTAGGTGGAATTTGGTGCCACTGAACTGTTAGTGCTTATATTAGTACTTATGCATATTTATTAAGAATTTCATGTTGTAGTATGTCTATGATTTGATAATGACTGTTATGATATTGGATAACCGATATTCATCAACTACATTGCATTACATACCACAACTGCATTACATGTTCATAGAACTAACAAAAAAGAAAATAAAACAAGCCAACAGTAACATATTAAGCAACATCATCTTCTTTAACCCACTTAGACTTTCATCTATACTTGTCATTTGATTGTGCATTATTCCAATTATACTTGATTCCAGTTTCTGCATCTTTGCATTTAGCAATTTCATTTTTTCATCAATTCCATCCCTATTCAATTCTTCACTACCTTGCATACTTCCCAACAATTCTATTGCATCTGGCTCCTACCATGAAAAAAATTTACATTGCCTTTTTTCAGAAAAATAAAACAACTTCCCTGGATTATCAAACGACTAAGAGATTTTCACACCGGCCTTCTTACCACATCTGCATGTTTTGTTTTTGAATATTAGCACTCCACCATTGATGTTGCTTCCCATACTCCTTGTATTTGAACTTCCTTCCATGGTTGGTCATTGAAAAATCAATTGTGAATGTGGGTGAATATGATTAAAAGTGTTTGAATGTGTTTTTTGGTGATGAAAAAATGTTTGAATGTGTTTTTTGGTGATGAAATTTATGAAAAAAATATTGGTAGCTGATTAAATGGGTTTGAATGTGTTTTTTGATGATGAAACAGATGAATGAAAATATTGGTTGATATGTGAGTGAATGTGTTTGAATAAAGTAGTTGATAAATATAACAGGTATATATACGGCCGCATATAGCCGTTGGTGTCCCTAACGGTTTGATTCAGAGGGCACTTTTGTAATTTTGTTGGTGTGCCTCAAAGAACTGATTCAGAGGGCACTTTTGTAATTTCATTAATTAAATTAAGGGGTATTACCATCTTTTTCTACTCTGAATCTTGTCAAAGTTACTTTTTCTGTTGAAAAAGGTAAAAAAACGTGTTTTTTTTTTAGATTTATTTGATTTTAGAGGGAAGAACAGTCAATATGCCCAAACTCTGTCCTTGTCTTAACAATAGGATAAACCTCGGGGGGGAATGATACATTTCCTTTTTAAAACTACTTCATGTTGAATTGCATACTTCCTAAATATATCTCCCATTTGGATTGCATTGTAAAATTTCTGACCTACATGAAACTTAATTTCACCACCCACCATTTTCTTGAAAGGTTTACCTTTCATCAACTTAGTTATCTTCACCTTCTCTGGTTCAAGCTTTGAGTCTGAAAAGTATTCATCATCAGATTTTGATTGATACCCCTCAAATAAATCCATGAACTCCTTAATTATATCATCATTCCCATCTTTAGCATCTTCATCAACTATTGAGACTTGTCTATAATTATCTTATCTACCCTCTCTCTTACCATCCTCCCCCTCCTCATCATCCTGATCATCATCTTTCTCACTATCACCATCTTAATTCAACATTTCAACCTCTAAGTCATGCCAACCCAGTGGTTGATAACCACCATTATGGGCTAACACTTCAGGTTCTTTATTGGGTATTGTTGGAAAGTATTGACTATGAGTAATTTTAGGAGTAAAATCCTAGGAGGATTTCTAGGAATTAAATCCCTATAACTGTTGACTTGTAAATTAATTGGGTTGACTAATTGATTAGCTAATTGCTAGGAATTGATTAGTTAATATTTATAGCCTTAATTGTAGGCCTAATTGTAGGCTAAGTTAGGAAACTTCTTTTGTGTATATATATATATGCCCTATTGTAACTCTTTGAATATACAAAATCAAATATTAAAATTCACATGGGATCAGAGCCTATAATTCTTTAGGTTTACTATTTCAAAAAATTTTCTTCTTTTCTTCTCTTCTCGCTACAGTACTTGATATAGTATTCCGTTTACATGGCAAATATTACCTCCATGATTTTTTCTACACACTCACGTTATCCAAATTCAAGACTAATGTGGGTTGTCATGGAAATCAATGGAGATATCCTCACAGCGTTATTGGATACTGGTTCCTCATGAAATCTTTTGGCGAAAGCGGTGGTGGACCTGTTGGGTATCCAGCCACAGCCTTACTCTGGCATAATTCAAGGTATGAATGGTGAATCTACATCTGTATTTGGTTTGCTAGATGGCGTGCTTTAGAATTGGTCAATGGAGTGGCGTGTGTACCCTACTGGTCCTACCCTTGGATTACGTTGAGTGTATTCTTGGGATGGACTTCTTTGTGTCCAATAAAGTCACCTTGATACCATATTTGGGTGGGATACTGATCAGCGATGGAATCAACCAATATTATGTACAAATAGGGTTGGATTATGATAAGGAGTGGCCAATCCAGTT
The DNA here is from genome assembly GCA_954870605.1 of Acer campestre. Taxonomy (NCBI): domain Eukaryota; kingdom Viridiplantae; phylum Streptophyta; class Magnoliopsida; order Sapindales; family Sapindaceae; genus Acer; species Acer campestre. Next base: position 15,428,489 of record OX940805.1, on the reverse strand, counting down.
TCAACAGTTGACAGTACCAAAAGAGGGTGATCTAGCAATGATTAATACACTTGGGGAAACAATTGATCATTCACTAGAAATCCTAAATGACAACTCGGTAACTAATCATGTTAGTGCTTCTCTTGCCCAATCAGGTAATCTTTCTACTAGCTATTTGAGTCACTCTAATTCTGCATCGTGGGTCATTGACTTTGGTGCGTCAGACCATATGACAAGTGTCTCCTTTCTTTTTTATATATATTCACCCTGTTCTGGCAACAAAAAGGTTTGGATTACCGATGATAGTTTGTCATTCATTGTTGAAATAGGTTCTATCAAAATTTCTAACAATATTACTCTTAAATCTGTCCTACATGTCCCTAATCTCTCTTGTAATTTATTGTTAGTTAGTAAACTCTCTATTGACTCTAACTGTTCAGTTTTTTTTTTCTCCAGCACTCTGTAAATTTTAGGAGTAGACTTCGAGAACGGTGATTGGCAGTGCTAAGATATAGGATAAGCTATATTATTTTGAAGATAGTATAAATACGTCGGTTTTGTTTTCAAACAGTAATGTGTATTCTCTGCCTATAAAAGAGCAGATAATGATCTAACATTTCAGATTAGGTCATCCAAGTTTTGCTTATTTAAAACACTTGTTTCCGACTTTATTTCAAAATTTATCTCCTTCTCAATTTCAGTGTGATATTTGTTTTTTTGTTTTTTTTTAAATACTCACAAACTTTATGCCTCCAAACCCTATAGGGCCTCAACGCCCTTCCATTTAATAAATAGTGATATTTGGGGGCTATCTAAAATTCCTACTTTAAATGGAAAACGTTGGTTTGTAACTATTATTGATAATCACACTAGATTGTGTTGGCTCTATTTGATGAACTCCAAATATAAAGTCGAAGAACTTTTTCAAGAATTTTATACTCCAGTTGAAACTTAATTTCATACTAAAATCAGTCTTTTAAGAAATGATAATGGCACAGAGTATTTTAATCAATATCTTGGGAATTTTTAAAATAGAAAGGAGTTCAACATCAATCTATGTGTCACCATACACCCCAACAAAATGGGGTTGCGGAAAGGATAAATTGCCATCTTTTAGAAGGGAGACGGGCTCTTATGCTTTCAATGCATGTCCCAAAATATCTGTGGGGGCACGCTGTTCTAACAGCCGCATGCCTCAATAATATGGTACCCTCACATATCTTAAACCATAAAACACTTTTACATTGTCTTAAACAATTTTTCCCCAATAATAGATTAAACTCTAATCTTTCTCTTAAAGTTTTTGGCAGCACTGTTTTTGTACATATACCGGACTTACTTCGGTCTAAACTTAATGCTAGAGCCGAAAAATATGTTTTCATTGTCTATCCGTCTAAAAAAAAGGGGGTATAAGTGTTTTAATCCCTTTACAAAGAAAATCCATATTAGTATGGATGCGTCTTTTTTTGAAAAAAAATTTCCCTAAAACTCATCTTCGGGGGGGGTGGTTGGAAATGGAAATAAAGATAAAATTGAAATTGTTTTGGACACTAATCCAGTTTTGGAAACTAATAATACATTTTTACCAATATTTTTCTTTTCTAATAGTTATCCAAATTCTTCTCATAAAAAATCTGTTTTTGAAAAGGGAACAGAGGTAATGACCAACAATAACGAACTGATACGGGGCCAGATCTTACTGATTCTAGTCCAGGGGGAGAAACATTACTTTGTGAGGATCCTAATTAGGATAATCATCCTACAATAGAGTTACTGGTTTATATTATACAGAAGTCCCATGCTAATAGAGAATAACCTCATCTGGTACAAGACCAGTCTGCATTCCCAAGGTCCGATCAATAGAGAACAACCTCAACTGGTACAAGACCAATCCACATTCCCAAAGTTTGATCTTGGTCCTCTTACACATAAGCATAAACCAGGTAATACTTCTAATTCTCAACCTATCTCTATCACTCATCTTCTTTCTGTTTCTCAACCTAATATTTGTTCTGATCTTGACATTCCCATAGCCAATAGGAAAGGTTTCTAGAAATGTACCACATATCATATAGCCAAATATCTATCCTATCATAGACTATCTGAAAACTACAAAGCTTTTACTTCAAAAATCTCCCATTTATTCATCCCTAGGAACATACAAGAAGCCCTAGGACACCTGAACTGGAAGTTAGCTGTTATAAAAGAGATGAATGCACTAGCCAAAAATAAAACCTGGGTTGTTGACGAGTTACTAAAAGTGAAGAAAACGGTGGGATGTAAATGGGTTTTCACAAATAAATGTAGAGTTGATGGATCCTTAGAAAGACACAAAGCTCGCCTTGTTGCCAAAGGTTTCACTCAAATCTATGACCTTGACTACCAGGAGACTTTTGCACATGAGGCTAAGATCAACACCATATGAATCCTCCTATTTGTAGCAATAAATCTAGGCTGGTCCTTACACCAGTTGGATATAAAAAAAAATGCTTTTTTTGAACAGCAATATGGAAGAAGAGGTATTCATGACCCCCCCAACCTAGGCTTGAGAGAGAATTCAAGAATGGTAAAATGTGTAGGCTAGTAAAATCTTTGTATAGATTGAAGCAGTCACTTAGAGCCTGGTTCAAGAAGTTTGGAAAGGTTGTGAGAAGATTTGGGTATAGCCAAAGCCAAAGGGACCATACACTCTTCTTTAAACATTCAAGTGGAGGTAAGAAGACTATTCTAATTGTCTATGTAGATGACATCATCATGACCGGAGATGATGTTGAGAAATAAGAAGACTAAAAGAGCTGATAGCTCAAGAATTTGAAGTCAAAGATCTAGACGACTTAAAGTAATTTTTAGGGATGGAGTTTGCTACGTCTAAGAGGGGGATCTTTGTTTCTCAGAGAAGAACATCCTAGATTCATTATGAGAGACTAGGATGACAGACTGCAGGGCTGTAGAAACTCCAATAGAACCAAACTAAAACTTGAGGCAACTAAATCAAAAAGTCAAGTAGACCGTGAACAACATAAGAGGTCAGTGGGTAAACTGATCTACTTAGCTCACACTCGACCTGACATCTCATTTGCAGTTAACATGATAAGTCAATTCATGGCTGGTAGCATAACTGACAGAAGATCTACATCCGGCTAATGTACCTTTGTTAGAGAGAACCTGGTGATTTAGTGAAGTAAAAAACAGGTGGTTATAAAGTAGTGTCGAGGCAAAATTCAGAGCAGTTGTCCTTGGAATTTGTGAGGTAATTTGGATTAAAAGGCTTCTTGAAGATTTAAAGGTTCAGGTTTTCTCTCCCTTTAAGCTATATTGTGACAACACGTCAGCAATTGCCATAGCTCACAATCTGGTTCTACATGATAGAACCAAGCATGTGGAGATAAACTAACACTTCATCAAAAAAAAAGATAGATAGTAGACAGATCTGTATACCCTATCTACCCACCACAAAACAAGTGGCAGACATCCTCACTAAAGACTTACCAAAGAAGCAATTTGACAAGTTATGTTACAAGCTAGCCATGGAAGACATTTTTCTACCAGCTTGAGAGGGAGCGTTGGAAAGTGTTGATTAGGAGTAATTCTAGGAGTAAAATCTTTGGAGGATTTCTAGGAATTAAATCCTTATAACTGTCTTGTAAATTAATTGGGTTGACTAATTGATTAGCTAATTGTTAGGAATTAATTAGTTAGTATTTATATCCTTAATTGTAGGCCTAACTGTAGGCTAAGTTAGGAAACTTCTTTTGTATATATATGCCCTATTGTAACTCTTTGAATATACAAAATCAAATATAAAAAGTCAAAGGTACTTCATCTTGTTCATCTCATGGAGGATTTGGAACATAACCATTCTCTAACTCAAAGACTATTGTATGATTGTATCCAACCGTCCTTAAACATCCTAAAATAATCAACTAGCTCAATATCACTATTGACCTCAAATCTCTCACCACTCCAAGGTAATTGTACCCAAACAATACAATCCTCATTGAGTACTTCATTATGTCCACTAAGCTTATCAATCGTTGCCCGAATCAAGGTTATAAGGCTAATGTGATCAGAATTACATTCAACTACGTCAACCACCTCATTCCCAAACAACACGTTTATATTGAAAATATCCATTGCACATGTGCAGAGGCAAAATAAACAAATTCAATCAGCCTCAAAACATGCTACAAAAGTGAATTTATCTATAAGTGGTTGCAATAACTTGAAGAAATAGATATTAAAGCACATGGAGAAATATTGATGACAAGAACATTTCCGTATCTCTAATTTTAAACTTGTTGGTCCATTAAAAACCTTTATCTCTTGAAAGCACTTTTAACACAGAACAATTTATAGTGTTAGTACTACTAAATACGTTAAATTGTATTGTCTCCACTATATGGTAAGTTTATCACATGGCATCAACTTTCCTTTGCTATTACCTCTTCAATTCCCATTTGTAGTACCCAAGAAAAAGGCACCACATCACACATGGGATATCAATCAATATATATGGTGTGTGTTTTTAATGCATGTATTATTGTATTATACTTGGTGAATAATTTGGTTGTTCTAAACATGCTATCACAACCCAATTAATAGCCACAACATGCAACAGTAATGCAACCAAATTATTCACCAAGTCTACATATTAAAATTGAAAAATCAATGTGAGTTCAATACTGGAAATTATATATATATATAAGTAAATAATAATCAACAGACTACACTAAAACAAGAACTCTGATTATATGATCCACATGATACTGACTATGAGCTACATAATTAAAGAACTATTAACATTCAAGAATTTTGTATGTAAGTGGACATGTAATGTATCAAGTTTGTTTCCATTTAATTTCCAAGAATTGAAGGAAGTGCGTATGATAGAGATTTGAGATTTTAAAATTAACATTGTGCAAACCAAATATCAACTTATTCAAAACTAAGATCAAAACTTATCAAACACACATAAACAAAACACATATCAACCAATTCCTATCTTCAACATATAAACACACAAATAAACCCTAAAAATCTAGAACCCGATTGTTAAAGAAAGACAAAACCTTTTGTTATCCGAAAATCGTTAAGAGGACGATAAATCAAATAACTACTTTAAAAGGACCAAGATCAAGATTGATCCTGGCCGGAGGGGTATCAAGTAGTTCGATACCAACTAGGTCCCTGCCAATGCATGCACGATAAAGAATACGAGAAATCAAATAGGGACTCGCTTTATTGATCACTCTTTCCTATTATATGAATACACTGACTATGAAGTTACTAGACCATTACGTTACAAAAAAAAAAGTCAATAATCAGGATGTTGGTGGTGATAAATCTGTGTCTGTCGATAAGTAGAGTGTAGGGTTTCTCCCGTTTTCTTTTTTTCTTTTCGGTGAATAAGTTGTTATATATATAGGTCATGTTTGCTTGCCATGCACTCCTACAATCTCGGACTAGGGTTTGACAGCTTGCAGGATCCTCCCTTTTTTAGGAAATAACTTCGGAGCTTTAATGCGCTGAATCCAATCTTTCCTTCCTAGGAGGAGTCAATCACTTACCTTCCTAGTAGGATTCTTACTGTACTGTCCTGCTCAAATTAGGACTCTCTGGCGGGAAGGAGTGTACCTCCTTTGTACGGCGACGTTTTACTGGATCTTTCATGGAGCTTTTAGTTCTTGGTGTTAGGGTCCGGCTTCCTGGTGCTCTTCTGCTTTAACGGGCTGCCTACATCTAGTAAGCATCCTACTGATGGTAGTAGGGGGATATGTAGCTGACTTGTAATGAGATGATCAGTAGAACTCCGTGTCGGGGTGCTGTGGGGTCCATAGGAAGCTGTGTCGGGGTGTTGCGGGGTCCATAGGAAGTAGTGTTGATGGGACGTTGCGGGGTCCCTAGGGTGCCCGATCATAACCGGGCTTGGTCCTTGTTGTGAGTTAAGATGCTGGCGGGGTGGATCCCGCTGAAAGAGGTTCATACTTGGGCCAATCGGGCTCCACTCTGTCGAGGTATCCTGATTGTGTTCGCACCTGCTTCTTGTGTTGAGGTGGAAAATTCTTCTTTGGTCCCTCGCCAATTTTGGCGGTTAACACCTTTTTTTTTTCCTTCAAAAATTCCTCTAATTTTAGTATCATCACACGTAAAAACAACTTCAAGAACACTTAATTGACCTTAAATCGAAAAACCCCCAATTTCTCAAACACATAAACCCTAGAAAGATAAATTTTGTGAATAATCAAGGCGTAAAAAACATGTATGCAAAATAAATTACTCAAAACACACCTAGAGAACATGATTGTTTAAGAAACTCACCTTTCAATGAACAAGCTTCAAAAACTCCCTCACAAGATTCATTTGTCTGCAATTGTAACCAAAGTCAAACCTCTAAAAGTCTAATAGTTGAATAAAATACAAAACGAGAGACAAGAACTAGTTAAAAAGAAGAAAATGAAGTGAACAAGTGAAGGTTTTTGGCGCCATCAAGTGAAGGAGAAATAGTGGTGTTTTCTAGAGAACGAGAGTGAGAAAAGGGTTTTGTAATCTTGGGACCACCCTTGTTTTAGGTTTTGTTGAGTGGTTTTTGATGTGTCATAATCTCATGTATGTAATACACATCTCAGCCATTCATTTTTTTTTTTTTTTAATTTGTCAACTTACCCTTTTGTCCTTCTTTAATAAATCTTCTAGAAAACAACATGACAAGTTTACCAGTTTTCCCTTTTCCCATTGACAGAATTTTTAAAAACCCTAATGGAATTAGACGGTAGGGACCTAACCAACCATAAACTTAAACTATGGGGACCTGCATGGTCAATATTGAAACTAGGGGGACCAAAACACATAATAGGATAAAATAGAGGGACTAAAAACATTTTACCTTTTTTTTTTTCTTTCCACTCTTTTTTCCTTAAGACACGTCATTTTGTAAGGGTCTTAAATAAAAGATGCTTCATTTTAAAATTTTAAAATTTCTATAAACACTTCGGTTTACTAAAAAAATTCTTAAAAAATAAAATAAAATCTTTTTATACTCATTTTCTAAAGGCATATCATTTAAATAAATAAATTTATAAAACATTTATTTGGAAAACCTTTGTTTTTTAATTCAATTTTTTATTTTTATTTTTTCGGATTACATGGAGGTTATTACCAAGACTCATGATATTATAAATAAATAAATTTTTAATATTTTCACACTTCCAAAGACAGATTATTTAAAAAAAAAAAAAAAAAAAAAATCAATTCTAAAAGTTTTTGTTTTTCCTTCCAATAAAAAAAATTGTAAGTTTAATTTTTTTATTAATAACTTATTTTGTAGTTAATTTTGCTTATAATTGCTTAATAACATTCTTCGTCACTTTCAAATCAAATAATTCTTCAAATATATACGAGATAGAAGAATTATAGAGTTTTGTATCAAAAAAAAAAAAAAAAAAAAGAATTATAGAGTTTAAAGTTTATGAAATATTCAAAAGATGAAGAAGATATGAAACATTATGTATCCAAAATAACGTGTATTTAGAATTTTTTTTATTTTGTTTAATAATTTTAATTAAGGATAAAATTATCAATAATCAAAAATTAGATAAATGGAACATGAATAGATATTGGAAGGATTGTCAACGGTCACTTAAAAAAAAAAAAATATATATATAAATAAATAAATAAATAAAGTAATGCTTTGCATTTTTTTCAACCACCCACGATAGAATTATAATTCTGAGAAAGAATATATACAACCGGGGTCGCGACACCGCCGCGGCCCTGTAGTGGAAAAAAAAAAAAACATGCGGGCCCCATGTATTACGTGGGTCCCACATATTTTTTCATTTTTTCCACTACAGGACAGCACCGGTGCTACAACCTCAGTGGTACGTAGCAAAGCTCATGCACCCATTTACTTTTTGGATCCACCTGTAAAATTTTGAAAGCTTAATAATCTTTCTACTCTAACAGCATGTTTACTAATCAGGAATACTACATTGGAAGGGGAATTAAGTTCCTAATTTTCGAATTCATGTGTTTACTAATTTTGTTAGGAATTAAGTTCCGTGGACCCTACACACATATCTGGAATTAAGTTCCTGATTGAAAGATAACTTGATTCCCCCCACTCACCCTAAGAATCAAGTTCCCTTTCCTGATTGAAAAGGGAATTCATATGTTTTTAGCAAAATATCCCCACTTATTTTTTTAAATAACTATATCTATATAAATAACTCTATATACATATATAAATATATAAAGAACTATATATATATATATTTATATACTTCACAGTTGATTTTTACTTTATATGTGTGTGTGAATTGTTAATTAACAAAAAAATAAAAAAAAATAAAAAATAAAAAATAAAAATAAATTTGATGAAAATCAAAACACTATACTACGGCCAAAAAAAATAAATTTGAATTGACATGATTTTATATTGCTTTTGCTTTGGATTTCTATTGTTTTTTCTATATGAATTCATCTCATATATCAATTTTGTATAAATTTGATTCCATCTCTAATTCTAAGAAAGTTAGTAAACACAATAATGAAATTTGGTAACTTAATTCCGATTTCCTTCCATTCATTTTCCAGTGAAACTTGTTTTCGATTCTTTTCATTCCCGATTAGTAAACTCGCCCTAAGAAATATCAAATCTTACTTTAAATATTAGTTATCATTACTTTTTTCATCTATTTAAACTCATTTTGTTAATTTTTATACCCTGTCAAATTTTCAAAACACAAGCCAAGTTCCCATTGTTTGGTTAGAACCAAAGACTCGCACATGATTTCATTAACTAGATAATTATGTCCTTTTAGATAAAAAATTTTGATAATTCCACGAGGTATCCCTCACTCCGATCGGCAACTGATCGTTAACGAGTAGGACTAATACCTGCTCAGCCCAAGAGGCATGGGATAATTTAATGTATCGATATTTTAGTAATGAAAATTTTTATTGAAGTGGATGTGGAGAGAAATTTTGGGGTGGCACTAACGTTTATCGCTAACTATAATTGTATCAAGGAATATATTATACAAAGTATTCTTTCTGGCTGCATAGAAGAGACCTTTTCCACATAATTTTTTATACTTACAAAAGTGACCTATTCGAAGAAAGAAAAAAAATAATAATAATAATAATAATAATAATTAGGCTAATCTGAACCGATGCTTCGTCATTTACTTGTATTATCCATGATGTGATGACAGGATAGTCCTGAAAATTATATCACACAATTATTCCATAAACAATACTAACAGTGTTATTTTAATCATATAATATCGGTAATTTTACATTTCCCAATTGTTTAAATTAAATATGTAAAGAGTTAATAACAGTATTGATGAAATGAGCAAAATCAAACTAATTAGAGGACACTAAATCCATTGACTACTGAATACTTACTTCATTTGGCTTCATTCATTCAGGATATGTGACTGTCTCTGTACAAAAGGTACTAATTATTCTGTTTCTCTGTCCTCACTTGCAGGTTGATCCTCATTCATAACTCCTGCTGGATCCTCATTGACATTGTCACTTTGATCATCTACGTATGCCTGAGAGCTCACCACCTGACCCGCCAGATCTTTGTGTTTTAGATTGCCTGTCAAAAGTATACATAAACAGCGATTATGAAGCTACGAAGATGTCTAGATTTTCCATTTTAATAGTGCTCCTCATAATAGGCTCAAATTACACAAACATGTAACAATTCTGGCTGGATCACATAATAGATATTGATCTTATTCACAAATATATTTGGATCTAACTCGAGCCAAATTCAAGACTTTACTACTTTGAAGGGTATATTCTAGTAATTCAGCTAAAATCATTAACAAAGTTACTGCAAAAATCAATTACTTATTCCAAATTCCAAAATCCATAATTTCCAAAAATTAAGCCAAACTATTCTGCACTTGCAGAAATATAAATTTTAATGATCTTTCCAATTTGAAATCAGGAGGTAAGTCAATCCACATAATGCATAAATTTAGAACTAGGGGCCAGAAAATCAGTGGAACCCATTCAGAACAAGTTTGGTTCAGCAATCAGTTCTACCACAGTCCACGGAAATGATACTGGCTTATGAGGTCATGCAAGGAAGTCCAAAAAGTATGGAACTTTCTGCCTAGGCCAAAAAACAGGAATTGACACAAACAAATTACTCATGTATCACATACCCATCCAAAAAGTGCATCCACTTGATGTTGTATGGAGAAGACCCTTGACACGGAACAAAAAGCGTTCCATAGACCTCTTTGTAGCGGGAATTTTGCTAGTGATAACTGTTTGTTTCAAACCCTTCAAGTAATTTAAAAAAACAAAGTGAGAGAGGGGGAGAGAGAGAGAAATAAATTACATTGAAAGCACCATATTAGCAATGATGTAGATTGGTCTAAAAAAATATATGAATATCAAAAGAAAACCTTTGCTTCAGAACATAGAATCTGTATTGTTCTTGTGGCCTTTTGAAGGTCTTTCACCTAATTCAATAAGAGTTAGCAGGACTTCATCTGCAATCTTTCAGATGTGAACATGCAAACAAGCACGGCAGAAGAAATTCACTTCGGCTAGTCTTACCAATTGGATAATAATTTCACTGTGTGTTTGAAAGTGGATCTGCAAAAAGTCAAAAGCTGCAGAAGATCATAATTTCAGCATCCAAAGCAACTATACAACATAGAGTGTAGCAAAGAGCCAAAGAGTCAGAGACATTTTACCTTTCAGGAAGAAATCAACAAACTTCCCACCATACTTGACAGCCATGGCACGAAGGTTGACCTGTTACACGATTTTAATGAGTCAAGTTTCCCACTTGAATACCCATTGAGCTAAGAAGAAGAATAAAATGAAATAGTATAGAGAACAAAAAGATATGAAGGCTGAGAGAAAAGTGCAAGACTGTTCGGTTACCTTGTCATGAGTCTTACACATGTTAACTAATGATACCACCACATTCACACACTTGGATGTCTTTATTAAATGTGTTTGAACAGTTTCAGGTTGGACACCAGCCTTGCGTTTCTCCAAGTGAACAACTTCCTTAACCTAATTGTAATAAAAGAACAGAGAAAAGAAGTAAAGTCATGGACAAAGAGGATTACGGTAATCACCTATACAGTCTTTGGAAGGAATAAAATAAATATGGCTCACCAATTTATTGAGAACGGAAAGGTTCACTTCATGCTGCGAATTATCTAATCACTGTAAGCATTTCCACCGATAGACAATAAAAGGTATAAGTGCAATTGAAAGGAGTAAAATAAAAAACTTACCAATACCCGGTACCACAGAACAAACGTTGCAGGACATAGAGTTGGGAAACCATGATGATCATCTTCTGCCATTGTTTTGGACGATGTAACCTAACAGAGAATGGGGCTCCTTTTCAGATCCAGTTTGGAAAACAAGAAAACTGGGTTATCTGGTTCAATATTGTATCTCGAAGACTTCAGATGATCCATCTAAGCAGGATACAAGTAAGTGTTGCTGTTTTAAATCCACATTATTAACTGATTAGACGTTCCATATTCTTCATTCTAATTGCAGCACAAGATACAGCTATCTTAATGATGTTGACAGAAGTCATTTTAGGATGAACAATTTCCAGTTTTCAAGTGAGACTCAGAAAATAACAAAAAAGCCACAATCAATTTTAATGTGAAGCTGACAATGCTATTTAAGTTTACAATTGTGAAAAGCATGCACCTGAGGCAAGATAGAGCAGGCAAGTTCATCCAGCAAATCAGTAGTGGACGCACTGTATTCCAGATAAATCCATAGTATCTTCTGTATGATTTCTCCCTGATTGCATACACACAGTGCAATAAGTTTCAAAAAATTACATTTAAAATGCCAAGAGCCACATAATATGGTATAGATGGTCTTACTTTGTTCTTCCAACCATTCTCAAGAGTTTCATTATTCCAGTCATGATTCAATAGCTTCTGAGAGGAAGTTCCAAGTCTACTGTGCAAGACATGAAGAACCCCCTGGATTAGTTCCCTGTTTGTACTTAAACTGTTACCCTCCAACTTACCAAGGAATATCTGAAGTGAGATTACAACCGATTCCAGAGTAAGAAGACATTCTGAAGCCAGCATAAAGGAGACAGAGCATGCTGCAAGGAGCAGATGTAATTACAAATGAAGTAAATTGAACAATCGCAGATAAACAGCATATGTTAACAGGGACAAGGTATATACCTATACTCAATACCCCTTCAAGAAATATAAAGGCACCAAGATAAAAATACTCTCTTGTCCCAGGTAAAGGGATAGGTTGTATGCTTGAAATTATAGAATCCGGTATTTTAATGGGTTGGAAGGATTGAAGCAAGTATGAGAGAAATGGTTTGTGCATTTGAATGTCAGGAAGGTTAAGCATCTGCAATCAACCAATAAAAAAATCAAAGCAAACTACAAGGTTAAACCAGTAATTAGGAAGTAGAATAATGTGAAATAATATGACTTGAATTCAAATAATCAGCAACATAAGAGTATGTTATGGCCTTATGGGCCTAACATGACTGACAATAACTAAAAAGTTTTACCTTACTGAAACAACTAAGTACTTCTTTAATAACCAAAGTGGAAACAGAAATTTTCGAGAACATAAAGTTGGGTACATCAGGATTGTCAGTAATGGTGGATTGCACTTTCCAATGATCTTGACAAGTTTCATCATCACCTACAAAATATTTGTATTAGAATTAACGCAGCACAGTAGCACTGCTCTTAGTGTTAATGTAACCAATTGAGTACAATTATCTTACCTTCTTGAAGAATACAAACTGCACTATCAAAATGCTTCCTAAGACTTGGAAACATGGGTTTAACCTTGCTCAAGAATTCGTCCACAGTCATCCTGGAAAAATCAGTCTGACAACTCAAGCATCTGGGTGTCAAGTCTTTGATTGGACGAATGAAGTTATCCAACTTGTAGTGAAGTTCACGCAAAAGGTACAGATGTAGAGGTAACTAACATAGAAAATAAAAATATTATTGTACTAAATAACTTCATCCATTTATTAAAAATACTCATAAATGATAATATGTGCAATAACATTGTACCTCAGCTGCAGGATCAGAGCAACAAGTGTCTTGGTTCTGCATATACAAAGATATATTAAATAACACCCATCGGCTATCATGCAAATGATGCAATAGTATGATAAGGAAAGGGAAGTTTCTAGCAGATTTATCCACTGCACTGCAGGAAGCACCACATCACCTAATAATGATTCTAAAAACTTTGCAGAAATCACAGAAAATGAGAGTTGATAATTCTACAAACATTTTGAGTATCTTTTTCTAGCTCAGCTGTGCCTCATTGGTACCACCAATCACGGACTAATTACAGTCTGTAAATCATTGTTTCAACAAATCAAGTACAGGCAACAGATTCAGAATCACCAGTAAGAGCTAGGACAGATGTTTCATGATGCAGTGCAGAAATTAACGAAGTATTGTTATGTTTTCTTTGAACAGTCAAAGGGGTCATTCATATATACGGAAAAGTTGTCATTAATTTACCAATCAAAGAATCAATCTAGATATTTGTAAACCATAGTAAATGAAGTCTAGGAATATGTAAGGGCTAAAGATAATAAGAGGGTTTGGGGGGCTGGAATTATAAAAGACCAAAACCTAGCCTATGTACTCCTTTTTCCGGCAGTTTTTCAAGGCTTTCCAAAATTTCTCCTTTAAGAAATCTTGGCTTTGACAATTACAGCAAGTTGCCAATTTTTCTATTATATCATTATATCGCTAGCCTCTAAACAATTTAGGCATATCTCATAAAGTAACCTTGACTAACCCTAGAAGTAGATCTTATTTCATCAAACCTGTGAAAATAAATCATCAGACCCATTCTGAGAAGGTATCGAAATTGGGATGGCAAAACTCAAAAGCAAGTCTCAAAGTTTTGAAAGAGAATGGGAGAATGGAAGTATTGAGGCAAAATGCAAGAAAACACATTATTGTCCATCCAGTACATGCATCTATGATAACGAGCAAGCGAAAAAGCGATAGAGAGAGCAAAAATCCTGGTGGCATGCCAAACTATATTCTAAAAACATAATAATAATTCATTATGTAAATAAGTAATACATTACACTAACTTAGGCCATAAACAATACACCTATGGAAAATAACATGAGAACTTTCTAAGTTTGGGTGTTTATTATCTCAATTAATGGAGGAATGAATCTAATTCTTGCATAAAATGCATATAAAATAGCATGGACATTAATTTAATTCAAATCCTTTCTCAGATTATATCAAGAAAATTATAACCATAATGTTGAAATTACAAAATAAGGACATGAATGAAACATGTTGCAAGAAAATTAATGACAATCATTGCTGTGTTCTTACAAACAACATACTGCAGATTAAAAGAATGTTCGGATTGCAAAACACTTCAAACAATACAAAAAACATGAGGTTATATAATTTGTTTAAACCAACAAAAGTGAAAGCATGCAAACCTTTGAAAATGTCAAAAGGGAAAGGCACTGAAAAAGAAGAGGCCTGAACTTAAATCTCTGTGTTTCCAGAGCCTTGTCAACTGCAGAAACTTCTACACTTACTGGCCCATTAGAGTCGCAGGAACTTTGATCTGCTGACTCAGATGTCCTGCCCTTTAAAAATGTGCTAGAAGAGTCCTCATTTTGTACCTCTTGGGTTGTTAGGTTGCTCGCTTTCCTGAGAACCTCCAATATTGTTGGCTGCCGCAATTTGTCATTTGTGTCCGAACTTGTTGATGTCTTCGATTTCCTTTTATGTTTCTTTTTGTAGTCGGGAGAGGCACCGTCATGTTTTGTCTTATGTTCATTCTTCTTTTCCACATTCCCCATATTGTTAGGTTGATTTAAGAAAGAAGATCCACATTGCCCCACATGAAAATGGAGTTCAGGTAGAGATTGAGGGCAGCATTTGATGGAAAAATTTAATAAGCTTTCAATAAATCTGCATGGTTAGATTCTTTCATTCATGAGGATAAAAATGTCAAGAAATATATACATTAGGATGATAAACTAACCAAGACGAACAAAATTATAAATATACTAAGAGACATGGAAGTAATAACTTGTATAAATATAGCTTCTTTCATCAGTCTGGTATATTCTAATTAGAAAGTTTATCACTTAAGTTGTGCCATTCTCAACCTTTCAATTCCTCTGATTAGGTGAAAAGGTTGACAAGAAGAAATTATTAAGTAGAGGAGCATTCAGCTTTGCAGTTAGTAATTGCAGAGCATAGGAAATTGTGCCCCAGTTGCGAAGCAAATATGGCAGAGCATAGGAAATTGTGCCCCAGTTGCGAAGCAAATATGGCTAACCTCATTATTTCCATTTAAATTACCAGCAAAATTATTACACCTTCACACATTCCATGTAATTAAAACAAAATTGTAATCCCTATTCTATGTTCACCCCATTTCAAATGCGGAGTGTCAGTTTTAAGTCTAACACCCAATTAAAGAAGAAAATGGACAAAGTTTTATAGATCCACTTTTCCATTTATCAATCCAATTCACATATGATTGTCTAGCTGACTTGTAGCCTAATCCTAAGGTTGAAAAGTAAAATGATTTGAGCCATGTACTTTGAATTTGCTTCTGTAAGATGATGTGTGGGAACCCTGTCGGTTTAGTGTGATCCACCAAATCCCAGGTCATTACCAAGAGGGCATCCCAAAAAAATTTAAATACCATAGAACTCCTTAAAGTGTAAACACATTTTGGGTTGCAAAACCCAAAGCAAACTCACGAGGGACAGTGTCCAAAACGTCAATGTCTACACTAGGACATGGTGTTGGGGATGTAGAGACAAAGCTTGTGTAAATGCTAATTTACTGGTAGTGAGTGGACAATATGGGATAAGATTTCACTCAGAAACAACAAAACAATGTCACTTTTATGGACTTCATGATTCATAAAGATTCAGCAAACAACATCAACAAAAGCTAGATAGAAGTGAGGTGGTTTTCCTTATCTAGGGACCTAAAACCCTTTTAAAAAATCACATGACAGGAATTTCTACAACAGGAACCTTGAACAAGGTCAACAAGAAAACAACACTCATTTATCAGCTATATGATAGCTTCCTGCAACACCCATATCAATCAAAGATACAAATTCTTGAGCACGATGTATACTGATTTCTACACATTATACAATTATTGTTGCATTTCCATCATATTCATTAGTCATAACTTATCTTTCAAAGCTTTAGCTTTACTATATCAATTTGGCCTTTTGTGTCATATCCAAAATCATGCTTCGTAGGACAGGAGTAACTTGGTTTCCCTAGCACATCCAAATTTTAAGCACTACCCACAACAATATTTAGAGAATCTCCACAGGTTTTATATCTAATAAGAAAATCTAAAATGCAGTTTAAAATATGTAGAACAATTTCAATATATATATATATATATATGTGTGTGAATAACTAAAAAATGAAAGTGCAAACATACACTAGGTTCCTCAGTCGCTTCAATAGCTTGGCAATTATATCCTCTTTTGCAGGCTGACTTAAGCATTCCAATTTTCCACCAATTTGTGTACAGAAGGCATTAAGCTACATGCAGCAGCAAAATCATTAGAAACCAGTGTACATGACAGCTAATCACAAAGATAACAAAATCAAACTATAGTAATTACCAGTTCCCTTATCCAGTTTGCTGCATGAAAAAGAGAAAAGGTCACAATCTCTTTCTGCTTCTCTGTAAGAGACTGCCAACCAGCTATAGAGAAATACTGACCATTGCACAAACCAGATATGAAAAGAATAACATAAAATCAAGAAAAGCCACAAATGAAAGGAATAACATAAATCGATTAAAGTAAATAAGTGTGACAAGAAAAAATAGCAGAAGTGGCCGGGGCTTGAGTGTGCCATTACTGTGGTCTCAGCTTGGGGGCCTCAATTCTGGATGGTTATTGGGCCCATAGAGTATTACGGCTTGTGTCAAATGGTCACTCTTATTGATTTCATTAAATAAAATTTAATTTTAAATGAAGCTTATTTGAAGAAAAAATAACAATGTTACACAAAACTGTTGGTGAATAGAAGGCACAGAAAAGGAAGGGAAAAATAATTAGGGTGGGGGGTGTCATTGGGTAGAGGAGGAGGGGCATTGGAGTTGGGGGTTTGAAGAACACATTTCAAACTTGAGCGCAGGGTGCTTGTTTGGATAAAAGTACTAGTTGCCACCAAGACCCCAATCCAGTCATTTGTGCTTGACAATTGGAAATGTCTCCTGCACCAAAAAAGTAGCCCTTGACCAATCATCTAGTATGTACTTGCTTTTTTCCCCCAAGTTGTTTCAGTTGCAATGGTCATCTTAGGCCATTGCTCATTTTACCTAATAAGTACAGCTTATTCAGTACGTAAGATGAAAGAAGAGGAACCTAAGTTGCTTCAGTTGCAATGGTCATCTTAGGCTATTGCTGTTTTACCTAATAAGTACAGCTTATTCAATACATAAGATCAAAGAAGAGGAGACTTAAGTTTTCTTTTATCTTTTTCCTAACATTTACTCAAATTCCAGCAAACAAATGATTTTTGAAATTCAAAAGGAAAAAAAGGTTTTACTTGGTCTCACCTTAGAGGAAGGAAGGTGTAAAGGGCAGCCTAGTAGTGCATCAATTCCTCCAAGAGACCCCTGATTTGTCAACCTCTCAACCTGACAAATGATAAGAAAACCTAAATATTTATCAATCACCTATAATCCATCTCAATTCCCAAAAAACAATGCACTTACAGCAGATAGTAAAGCAAAGTTAGCAGGAAGGATTTGTAAAGAAGTAGCAGACCTGCAGAGAAGAAGGTTTCAAGTTCAATAGTTCATCATTCAGAAATATCAAAACAAGTTTTAAACACAAATTGAGTAAAGGAGGTGCAGCAAAACTTACTGTATGGAAGAGGAAGCTAATGGCAAAATGTTCAAACAAATAGGAGATATTACTCCATCTAAGTTCATCCATAGTTCACCTACAGCGGAAAAAGAAAAAAAAAGAAAGAAAAAAAAGATGGGACCCAAAATGATTTCTCATACAACTTCAAGGGCAGATACTATCAAAAGAAAAATGACAGATTACATAACTAATCTCACCTTCCAAGCCACAATAAGAGTTCTTAATAGATAATTGCCCGCTATCAAGATCAGATAGAAACATCGACTCAAATTCTCCAACATGTTTCCCAATCCTACAAAACACTTACAAGTTTCATTTTCTAAAATTTAATCAACTAATCTTCTCCCTGAAGGGGTAACAACAAACATAATCATAGTTGTAACATTTTTCTGAGAGACTTACCATTCTATAATTTCTGGCTGAAGTGTTTTATACTTTAAAATTGCAGTCAGTTCATCATAAAAGAGGATCAAAGGTAAGTATAACTGTTTGCAAGAGTTTAGAGATGTCTTTAAGAGTTCCAAAGCTTCTTCAGCATTTGATTTCTGGCAAAAAGAAAAGGGCAAATTCAAAACCCCCCTGAAGTTTGGCCAAGTTTGAAAAAAATAACCTTTGTAGTTTCATAAACGCTTACCATCTAAACAGTAGTGACTAGTGATGCAACACGATATGTAAAATGACTTGTATACCCTTCATTTTAGTTCTTACAATAATTTCACCATTTTATAAATATTGAAGAATGGTGTATAATGGTACTTTCAAATAAATATTTAAAATAAAATTAATCAATTAGTAATTTTTGGTAACAAATTCAATTAATGATTATTGATTAATAACTTATATTAAATTAAAATAAGTAAGGAAAATATTTTAAATAACAAATTAAAATAAATAACTAAAAAATTATAAACAGATGATAAAATTAATAGACTTAAATTAAATTTTAAAAAATGAATAATCCAAGTTATAAAATAATAAAGTCATAAAGAAAAACTAAGAAGGCAAAGCTCCCTCCATCATGAAGGCTACAAGCCTACAACCTCTACCTCCTCCATGGATTTTTTTTATTATTAATATTTTCTAATTTTCTAATTTTTTAAAGATTTTTTATTTTTTAAAATTTTAAGAGTTTATTATGCTTTAAGAATTTTTTTTCATTTTTCAATTCTAAATAAATGTGATATTTATAATTTAAAATTACATGTTAAAATACTCAAATTGTTGTTTTATTAGATTTAGAGTTTAATTGAAGTCAACTAACAACATGGGTTTAATTCTTAAAGGAGTTGTTTTTCGACTTTAGTCAAACACTCAAACCTAGAGGTAGAATTTGACCAAAAGTAAAAGAAGAGATTCAGGGTGAATGCATATCCTGGTATAGAAGTCACAAATTAAAATATGATAAATTGATAAGCTTCCCAATGGGAACAATCATAAAGAATCTTTTCCTTAACCATGAGAAAAGCACTAGTCAGTTAAAACTTCTTCCTAGTAATAAAAGGCAATTAAAAACATAAATTTGGAAGTTAAAGCTCATTAATTATATTGCAATTGGAATACAGAGAGGTTTTGGAATGAAGATGACAATTGCAACAATTTCAAGTTGTACCTGGGATGGAGATGTGCTGGTAACATCACTTGCATCACCAAGAAATGAAACTATCTTCAGTGTTCCAACCAGGCCCATTTTTTTGTACTTCAGTTCTGGATGGCTAACCTACCCAATTAAAGAGTTGCAGAAATCAGAGAAACTTTACATACAAGAATCTTGACTTGGACAACCACCACTAATCGAATGAAATACAAAGTTAAAAATGTTGTATCTCACAAAGCCACTGAATGTCCAAATTGTACCTGCTTCCGTAACACCATCAGAAGTTCATTTGCAATGGAAGATCCAAAACAATCTTCACTAGATCGAGCCAACAGTACTAGACGGCTGAAAACCTCATAGACCTACACTTATGGCAGAAGAGAGAATGAAATTGACAAACACAACATTCAACATATAATACCTAAAGAAATTATATCTAAAGAGTATCAACTTACTTTGTGCAAATTTTCAACACTAAAACCCTCCAAGTAATCCAAGATACCTGAATGGTAGAACCTATAACTTGTCAGGATAGACTTACAATTTCCAAACAAAAGGTCATGAAAGAAGTGGCTGGGATACCATTTATATGACAAGAAAGTGGAATCAATTCCCGTGTACATTTGGAAGCCAGCAGAGCCATGGTCTCCAAAGCAGAACACACTTCAAAACTAACTCCAGATCCCACATGAGTAATCAGTGCACCAAGAACCTGCATAAACCACAGATCAGAAGCATCAGCTTGTGCTTTAATTATCAGAGATGAGATATAACTAACCAGATTACTTACTTCATGTCTTGAATAAGTATCATTGAACTCTTCAAACAGTCTAGCATACAAGTGAATACCAATCTCCCTTGCCTTTTGTTCTTTGCATGCCAATAAGTATTCAGACAATGAAAGAAACGATGGAAAATAATCCTAACAAGAATTAATGGAAAACACCATAAGAGTTTAAAAGAGTATCATTTCATTGAAATTAACAGCAGTATAGATAAAGTGAAACAATTTCTCTTTCCCAAATAATTGTGGCAGATACCTGTACTAAATCCTTGTTCCCACAAATGCACTGATCAAGCATAACTTCCTGAATACAATCTTCTATGATTTTCTTCTTAAAAATCTTTAAAATGCTCTTTTGTAGTGAATCTCCATTTACATACATGAGCACAAGAAGCCATATGTCTATGACTTTGTGATCCCTTGGTTTCTCAAGGCTGTTCAATTCTTTTAAAATCTCTTGACAGAGCATCTAGAGATGGAAACAAAAGCGGACATGCTATGTTAACATGGTACTTACATTCTTAGAATAAACTCAAATAGTCAAAATAATAAAAAGAAGAAGAGAAAACACGCTTACATTCTTAAATCGAAGACTTGATCTCAAGGCATCAAGAATAGATGCCTCTGAATTGTCCACAAGAGACTTTCCTTTAAGTTTATTTTGTTGGGTTGCACGAGAATTCGACACCCCAACAAACTTTAAATCCCCGCGGATATGTGAGATTATTCTTCGAACATTTGCTGGTGTTGCCGATAGCAGTAAAAATCTAAGCAGATACGGCATGTGTTCTGCATCAATCGTTCTAATACACGATAATGCTATGGTAATGACCTGTTCTTCCAACTCAGGATTCAAATTAAGGTTGGAAAAACAGTCGAGCACAGGCAAAATAACAGCTGAATCCTCTCTAAGCAATTGTTGTAGAGATTGAACAACAGTGTTATTATTTGTTTGATCACCAATAATCTCAGGCAACGAGCCAATTATCTCTTTCTTCAAATTTAAAGGGCAAACACAAACAAGTTGCATCAATTTCTCAGTAAAGAGTTTAGAATCGACAAGAAATTCAAGCCACCGGAATTGATTAATAATAAGCCTAGCAACATCGTCTTCAAGAGACAACGAAGTCTCTGGTTCAAAATCTACATGAAAATATTCAGGAAGCTTTTCGAGAAGAGTATTGATAAGCTCTAATTGAATACAAGGAACAAGCAAAAGATGCCTAACCAAGCTCTCGTTTCTAGTGGGATTCGAAGAGGTCAAAACCCTGAGAACAGAAAACGACGTAGTTTTGGAGCGTAAATGTATATACATTATACAATTGCGAGAAATTAAATCGAGAATGAAAATATAAAAAACGCTTACCTGGTGAAATCAGTTGGAGACTGAATAAAAGTAGAGAATCCGGAGAGGAAAAGAGAAGGAAGAGAAGGGTTTAGAGAGAAGAGACGGGTGAGGTGGCGGTGGAGGCTGTGGGGATCGGAGGGGAGAGAAGGTGGGCCCGAGTGGTTGATGAAGGTACAACCAGCCTCTGCTAATATTGATATCATTTTTTCGATTTCTGAATCCATTCCTGATTTGGGGATTTTGGACGGAGGTAATGGAGATTTAAACGACGATTCTCTTTTCAGTGATGACGACTTTTGCTGGTGAAGGAACACCATTTTCTCCAGCTAAATGCTTATTTACGAATTACGACGCCGTTGATCTTCTGGCTTCTGCCACTCCCACTCACTTAAAGAGAGACATTTGAAAGGGCGCCAATTTTTTTTTTTGGAAAATTTTAGTTTTGGACTCAAATATTATAAATGGTGCGTAAAAAGTGGAAACTACTCGGAATGACCACAAATATTAGGAGAAATTCATTTTTGTGGAAATTACTCAGAATGACCACATATATTAGTAGAAATTCGTTTTTAACCACAAACGAAATTTTAATTGTTTATAACCACTTTTTTTGTAAAATTACTGGAAAACCCTCATATAAATACATCCCAATCAGCTCTCTCTCTCTCTCTCTTTCTCTCTTTTTCTTTCTCTCTCCTCTCCTCTCTCTCTCTCCCCGATCTGCCTCCCTCTTCCCGATCTCTCTCTCGTCGAGCGCCGGCGAGCTTCACGTCGTCCTTATCGTCGTCCGATCGTCCTTCAAGTCGAGCGCCGGCCAGATTCACGTCGTCCTTATCGTCGTCCTTCACGTCCTTCACGTCCAGCTTCACGTCGTCCTGATCCGAGCGCCGGCGAAGGTCTCCCTGATCGTCCTTCACGTCGTTCTTCTCGCCCAGCCGTCCTTCAAGTGCGCCGGTGATGTGGTCTGAAAAAAAGAGAAACAAAAAAAACCTAAACCTAATTTGAGGAAGAAGAAGAAAGGGAAAATTTCAATTTAGTCCACATTTCAAGTTTTGATATTTCAATTTAGGCCTGATTTCAAGTTTTGATATTTCAATTTAGGCCTGATTTCAAGTTTAGACATTTCAATTTACCCATGATTTCAAGTTTGCTTCGAGATTTAAAATAAAACTATTTTCAGGGGTATTCTAGTAATTTATGGACATACACTGAAATTATTTTTAAAAAGTGGCTATTAACAATTAAAATTTCAAAAGTGGTTAATAACAAAAGTTTAATAATTCACATGGCTATTTATGGTTTTCTCTCTTCATTTTTAACCACAAACGAAATTTTAATTGTTTATAGAGAGAAAATCAAAACTAACCATTTGATTTATTAAACTTTTGTTAGTAATCACTTTTGAAACTTTAATTGTTAATAACAATTTTTTTAAAAAAGTCTCAATGTATGTCTATAAATTACAAGTATACCCCTAAAAATAGTTTTTTTTTTTAAAAACCTCGAAGCAAACTTGAAATCATGACTAAATTGAAATATCCAAACTTGAAATCATGGTTAAATTGAAATGTCCAAACTTGAAATCAGGGCTAAATCGAAATGACCAAACTTGAAATATGGACTAAATTGAAATTAGGCTTGGGTTTTTTTTTTCTCCTTCTTCTTCCCCATCTTCTTCCTCAAATTCGAATTAGGGTTAGGTTTTTTGTTTCTCTTTTTTGCAGACCACATCGCCGGCACACCTAGCCGCCAGACACCGCCTGGTCTCGCTGGAACCAGTGGCGAACGATCCCCATTGCGCCATCGCCTGGTCATCGTTGGTTCGTGCGACGAACCAACAGTAAGCATCGCCATCCCGTCCAGACGTGGCCTAGCCGCACACCGGAGCTCGGCAACCGTCAACCCATGCCGGCGAAAGGGAGATCAGGGAGAGAGAGAGGGAGATCGGTTAGAGAGAGAGAGAGAGGTAGATCGGGTAGAAAGAGTAGAGGAGAGAGAAAGGAAAAAAAAAAGATGGCTAATTTAGGATGTTTTTATATGGGGGTATTCAAGTAATTTTATAAAAACATGGTTATTAACAATTAAAATTTCGTTTCTGGTTAAAAACAAAATACCTATAATATATGTGGTCATTTTTTACAATTTCCACTTGTTTATAACCACTTTTTTGTAAAATTACTGGAAAGCCCTCATAATCTCTGATGAAACGAAACCAAATAAAAACCCTAACTCAATCACTCAAAAAAATTATCAGACGATCAATATCACACTCACAATCTACCACCAACAATCCAATTAACTACAGAAGAAAAAAAAAATCACATCTAATAAGGATGGTTTTATCGGTTCCACTCATAATTAGAGCATAAACAAGTACAAGAATGACCCAATATACTGGTGTGAGAGAGAAATGGAAAAGTTACTTTAGGGAATAATTGAATTTTTTATAAATTTTTAAGGATAAAATTGTCTTTTTAACCAGTCAACTCAAGTCAACTTTAAGGGTCTAACATACCGTCTTCTTTTTTTTTTTTTTTTTTTTTTTTTTTTTTTTTTTTTTCAGACGGTCAACTAAGTCAAGAATCTTTGTCCATAGATATTTTTTAAGTTGTTGGGTACCACATGGCAGCAGACAAGATCAAAAAACAATTATTTGATTACTTTATTCCAAAAATTCCTTTTAAGGTTAATGGGAACTAGACTTTCCAAAAAGGGTCACCATACCCTAATTGGAAATATAATTTTTATCGTGTTTGTAGCTTTTTAATAAGTTCGAAGATTGTAGATAAACAATATAATTAATATTAAATTAATATTGTAATTATAATATATTTAATAAGTTCGAAGATTGTGTTTGTAGATAAACAAAATTATCGTGTTTGTTGCTTTTTAATAAGTTTGAAGATTGTGCTGTTGGATAACTACTTTGAATTAATATTGTAATTATAATATATTTATATTCATATATAATTTTGTCCACTTGGCGCCAGAGAAATGACAGATATTAAAAACCGAATATTGAAAGGTAGCAAGAATAAAACTTGATGGAATGATGGTTATTTACAATGTTAGACTATTTCAAAGTTCAAAAATTGTAGTAAATTTATTCACGTGAGTACTCGGATCTAAGTGGATGTTGAGTTATTTGTTGATGCAAGTTGGAAATGACAAAACAAATGTCTCATTCTTATGTCCATATTCTGTCTCTGACATTTTAATAATAAATTAATAATTCTTTGTTTTATCACCTCTGTCATTCACCTTAGTTTCCCATTCTTTTTCATAAGTACAATAACATGTGTACAATACATTCTGCATTCATTCAATTTTTCATATAATAAACTTATTTTTCATATAAATAAGTTCAATCATATGTATTCAATCTCAATGACGTGTTTGTGATGATGTGTGAAGTTGTTGATAAAGAACTAGCTCTCCAAGATGGTGAAGACCATGTTCCATTTTATTTTGGCATTTTGCTTGACTACACTATTCATGTCGTCCAATAGCCTCAAACTCCCAATTTATTTGTAAATGCTAGATAAGACACAATGATCAACATATTTGTAAAAACTTGTATTATCTTTCTATAGCATAAAGTAAAAAGAAAAAAAAAATCTGCTTGATATATACATTCACCAAGTGATCAATTGGATTTTTCTTGTTCATGATGGTGATCGGTGGTCGGTTATTCAAATCTTATAATTACATCTTGTGATGATCAAGATCACCTACTTTTGAAATAATTGGATGATCCCACAAGTTATAATCAACAATAAAGTGTATGGTGCATGTCATTTGCAGTACAACAACAACAACAAAAAAAAAGTGAAACCTTATCGTATAAAAAAAAAAAAAAAAAAAGGTGAAATCTTATGGAATAAAGTGTATGGCGCATAACTGATGATATCATGATTAGTAGCGGATCCTGAAATTAATATGAGATGAGGCACTTAAAAATATATTAATAATAACAACAATTAGGACTATAATGGCGTTCACACATTTATATACTAATGATTTTTTTTTTTTTCATAATAGCTTCTATCAATTCTGTTGAAAATTGTTATATCTAGGTGAAAGAATATCATTCATCCAGTAACATTCAATTTGATTATATTGTCAAAACCATTTGTATTTGTCAAATTGATTAAAAAGTTAAACATATGATTTTAGAAACACACATGCACACACGAGCACGAAAATGCACGCAACTGCCCGCACACACACACACACTTACATACTGATTGTCCAGTTCTAAAAATTGCATATCTTTAAGAATACAAAATAACTCAACACGATATTAATTTTCATAAGAATAATGGTATTTAAATAAATAAATAAAAGAGTTAACATAGATGGATGGGTTTGGGGCTTGGGCAAATGACTCTTAGGTCAGTGGCTTGAATCCTATCAATGGTGAAAACTTTTACAAATATACGGTCCTAAATTAATAGATATTGTCAAAAAAACAATAATAGAGTTAACATGCATTCAAATTTCAAATATGATAACAAGTAAAATAGAAGGAAAAAAAAAACCTATAAAATGTTGAACAAAATGAAGACAAATATGAAAATTTAAGTTTATTTATATTGTATAATACAATATATATTTTTAAATTACTAATTTTTTTATTTGAAAATCTTCAAGTGGGGCACGTGCCCCACTTAGTCTTTTGCTAGGTCTGCCACCTGGTCTTTAAAAGATACAAAATCAGTTAAAAGATAGACAACACATACATAATATTATCCGGTAGCTGTAAAATGGCGTGCTTGGTTTTGCCTGTTTCCATTCTGAAAAGGCAGTCCTCTGCGGTTGGATACCAGCCTTCGACGGAGGAACCCGAGTTGGGTGACCTAGTCACGGTGGTTGTGGGGAAAGAAAAGAGAGAGTTTTTGGTGGAGGCTTTGGTGTTGGAGGAGAACCCTTTTCGTGTATTGATAGATAGTGGTTATACAAAAATTATGAGGGACAAGAGGGTCGTTTTTGTGGATGTTGATGCCATTTTGTTCGAGCATATGTTGTGGTTGATTGACAACGATTCTTCACAACTCTTTCAGCTTAATGTCAGGGAAATTATTGACTTCTATGCTCAAGATTCTTAGAGGCCAAGGTAACATTTTATATTCTGTAATCTGACATATCCTTCTCTGTAAACAAGCTATAATTACTCTTCTCACAAATATATACATACAATTTTAGGAGGAGGAGAGAGAGTTGTAGAAGAAACAAGAGGGACATATAGACATGGTGATTGTGTAACTGTACAGCACTGCTGAGTGAGTGTTTTGACATATAAACAAACAAGAAGAGTGTTTTGACGCTCGTTGAACTTAATTACATCTGTGTTTAAGCTAATAAAAGTCAATTAAATGGAGATTAATTTGACTTAACAATCCAAATATCATCTAAATTGTCGAGATGGTTACAAGGGATTTTTTATGAGCGGTGATGTTGGCACACTCATTACTGAACTATTTATACCCCATTTTTTAAATTATTTAGTATTATTTTATTAAATTACCTAAATAGACATACAATTTTTATTAAAAAAAAAATTATGTACAAAGTAAAAATAATAAAATCATACTTTGGTATGCAGTGGTGGATCCAGAAATTAATATGGGATGGGGCACTTAAAAATATATTAATAATAACAACAATTAGGACTATAATGGCGTTCACACATTTATATACTAATGATTTTTTTTTTTTCATAATAGCTTCTATCAATTTTGTTGAAAATTGTTATATCTAGGTGAAAGAATATCATTCATCCAGTAACATTCAATTTGATTATATTGTCAAAACCATTTGTATTTGTCAAATTGATTAAAAAGTTAAACATATGATTTTAGAAACACACATGCACACACGAGCACGAAAATGCACGCAACTGCCCGCACACACACACACACACACACTTACATACTGATTGTCCAGTTCTAAAAATTGCATATCTTTAAGAATACAAAATAACTCAACATGATATTAATTTTCATAAGAATAATGGTATTTAAATAAATAAATAAAAGAGTTAACATAGATGGATGGGTTTGGGGCTTGGGCAAATGACTCTTAGGTCAGTGACTTGAATCCTATCAATGGTGAAAACTTTTACAAATATACGGTCCTAAATTAATAGATATTGTCAAAAAAATAATAATAGAGTTAACATGCATTCAAATTTCAAATATGATAACAAGTAAAATAGAAGGAAAAAAAAAACTATAAAATGTTGAACAAAATGAAGACAAATATGAAAATTTAAGTTTATTTATATTGTATAATACAATATATATTTTTAAATTACTAATTTTTTTATTTGAAAATCTTCAAGTGGGGCACGTGCCCCGCTTAGTCTTTAGCTAGGTCTGCCACCTGGTCTTTAAAAAATAAAAATAAATACCAGGTGGGGCACATGCCACTCTATGTTAACTCTTTTATTTATTTAGTAAAATATCATTATTCTTATGAAAATTAATATTATGTTGAGTTATTTTGTATTCTTAAAGATATACAATTTTTAGAACTGGACAATCAGTATGTAAGTGTGCGTGTGCATGTGCGTGCAGGCAGTTGCGTGCGTTTTCGTGCTCGTGTGTGCATGTATGTTTCTAAAATCATATGTTTAACTTTTTAATCAATTTGACAAATACAAATGGTTTTGACAATATAATCAAATTGAATGTTACTGGATGAATGATATTCTTTCACCTAGATATAACAATTTTCAACAAAATTGATAGAAGCTATTATGAAAAAAAAAAAAAAAATTATTATATAAATGTGTGAACGCCATTATAGTCCTAATTGTTGTTATTATTAATATATTTTTAAGCAGAAAGTCTAGGTACCACCGGGGATGCGTCCCCTTTGCGTCCCCGGGTCCTAGGTGGCAAAAAAAATGTTAAAAAAATTGAAACAAATATTAAAACGTGGCAAAAAAAAAATTTCAATGTTGAGCTGCAAACATCTTTCCCTGTTGAGATGTTTGTTCCCTGTTGTACAGAAAGTCTGATATCCATGCTCATTTCCACACGATTCCAGATCTCGTCTTCTCAAATCCGAAGCCTCCACCCACACGATTCCGGATCTCGTCTTCATCTTCTCCATCTCCACGAAGCCCCATTCCCACGAAGTTCAAAATCTCCCACGATTTCAGCTGTCTTGGTGTTCAAATCCACCCACACGATTTCAGGTATGTTTGTATATTGAATGTTGGGTTTTGTTCTTTTGAATTACTGATTTTCTTGGCTTGATTAGTTGGATTGATGAACTGGGTTGAAGAATGATTTTGTTAAAATAATCGACCCACAAAGTTTGGATTTTATTGTTTTAGTTTGGTTGAAGAATGATTTTGTTGTTGATCGATTGTGGGGGTTGTCGGTCTGTTGTATATATTATACCCTCCAACTTGATACAATAATCGACTAATGTATGAACATTATTTTTAAATATAATTAATCATATTTATTCCAGTATTTGCCCTGAGTTCAACTTGAATGATGTATTATATTTGTATTAAAAGTGTTAGTTCATCCAATATTTTAAAGTAATTAAGAATTTGTTAAAATAAATTCAATGCTCACATACATTAGTCAATGCTCACATACATTAAATTCGGCTGTCTTGATGAAATTTATGTTGTTAGAGCTCCTTCAATTTGAATATATTTGTCATACTTTATAGGGGATATAGGAAATTGTTCTAAGTTCCTTCAAATTGATTTAAATAGAATTTGGTATTCATTTTCATTTGCTTTACAGATAGTATCAATAGCATGAGAAACGGGAAAGAACACCCATCTACGCTAACACCATCTAGCTCAAATCCCTCATCCGCAGAATTTAATGAGGATAGACCAAATCCACAAGAAACGGAGGATTGCAGTTCCGGGACATGTCAGAATGTTGAAATCGATGGTGATGATATGATTGAGGAGCCAAAGAAAGGTATGGAGTTTAACTCCCTTGAAGATTTATTGAGTTATTATAAATCTTATGGTAAGAAATGCGGGTTTGGGGTGATGACAAAAAGGACTGAGAGGGGAGAGGATCAGATTGCTAGGTATGTCACCCTTGCTTGTTCTCGTGGTGGGAAGGCCCGTAATAGGACTTTGAGTGTCGCCAAACGTCCGACAGGAAAGACGGAATGTAAGGCAAAGATTAATGCCTTAAGATGTGATGGAAAACTTCGATTGACTACGGTTCATAATATCCATAACCACGACCTTAGTCCAAAGAAATCTCGCTTCTTTCGATGTAATAGAGAAGTGAGTGACGCCGTCAAAAGAGTTCTAGATACAAATGATATGGCTGGTGTCCGAATGAACAAGAGTTTTGGATCTCTTGTTGTTGGCGCAGGTGGATTTGAGAATCTCCCGTTTTTGGAAAAAGATTGTCGTAATTACATCGCCCAAGCAAGACATCTTAGACTTGGCGCAGGTGGTGCTGGTGCACTGCGAGAGTATTTTCTTAGGATGCAGTACAAAAATCCGGGGTTCTTTGCATTGATGGATTTAGATGATGATGGAAGGTTAAAAAATGTCTTCTGGGCAGACCCTCGTAGTAGAGCAGCCTACCAATATTTTGGTGATGTGGTCACATTCGACACCACATACTTGACGAATAGATATGGGATGCCGTTTGCACCATTTGTTGGTGTAAACCACCATGGACAGTCAATTCTCTTGGGAGCTGGATTGATTTCCAGTGAGGATACGGAGACCTTTGTTTGGTTATTCCGGACTTGGTTGCAGTGTATGGATGGAATAACTCCTAAAGCTATTATCACTGACCAAGATAGGGCGATGAAAAATGCAATTGCTATTGTTTTCCCAACGACCCGACATAGATTTTGCCTATGGCATATACTGAAGAAAGTCCCTGAAAAGCTTGGTTCCTATGGTTCCTAAAAAACTGGGATGAAAAGTGCATTGATGACATGTGTGTATGATAGCCAAAGTGTTGAAGAGTTTGAAACAAGTTGGGATCAGTTAATTACCACGTACAATTTCCATGAGAATGTGTGGTTGCAAAGTCTATATGCTGAGCGTGAGCATTGGGTTCCAGCATTCTTGAAAGACTACTTTTGGGCTGGAATGAGTACAACGCAACGGAGCGAGAGCATGAATGCCTTTTTTGACGGGTATGTTCATGCTAAGACCAACCTCAAAGAGTTTGTTGACCAGTTTGACAATGCATTGAAAAAAAAAATTGAGAATGAAAATGTTGTGGACTTCCACTCATTTAGTGTCACAACCCCCTGCATATCTAGATCTCCAATTGAGAAGAGGTTTCAAGAGTTGTACACGAATTCTAAATTCAAGGAAGTACAACAGCAAGTTACTGGCATGATCGATATGAATCCACAGTTACATAAGAGTGATGGTGCAGTAAAGACCTATCTAGTAAAGGATGAAGTTCATTTGGCAGAGTTTACTAAGATGGTTACATATTCTGTGGACTTTAGTGAAGAAGATTCATCTGCAAAGTGTTCTTGTGGATTATTCCAAATGAGGGGAATATTGTGTAGGCACATTTTGGCTATATTCAGATGTAATGAGATTAAATTTGTGTCAGATAGCTATATTTTAGATCGATGGAGGAAGGATATCAAAAGGTGATACACATTGATCCAAAGTAGCTATGATGCAGGGGAACAACGGGCAGACTCTAATAGATATTCTGAGATTTTGAATATCTGTTATCAGATGATTACTCTTGCAGCGGGATCGAGAGAGCATACTCAGGATGCGAAAACGAAGTTATATGGCATGATTGATTTGTATCGTGCCAACCAAGAACCCCCATCGATGACCCAAACAGGTTCCAATGTTGGTTGTACAAGAGGGGACGCAACTACTGTCGGTGGTTCTGAGCAAGTACTCAGTCCAAATGTGGTGCGTGGGAAAGGCAGACCCCCATCTCTGAGGAGAGCATCAAGGATGGAGAAAGATATGCGAAAAGTTAAAGCGAAGGAGAAAACAGCACAACAAAAGGGGAAACGCAAAGAGGTGTGTTTATTTAATGTAACTTTTTTTTTTTTTTTTTGCAACTTTGACAAGAGAAAAAATGACAATTTTGTGTTTTTATTTGGTATTTGATTATTAGCGAGATGGAGGAGATGCACCTATCTTGAACACACAGAGATCTTTATTTGGCCATTCAGAGATGGATGTAGCAAATGCTGGACACGTGCATGTATATACGAGTAATTCTCACCAGGCCGTTCCAGAGAACGCAGCTTTTCACAGTAGTGGAACTCAAATCCAAGGAACAGTGATTCAAAGTCAAGAAAGTGTAAGCTATAATTTTTAGTTTATAAACCTGCCTATTATGTATTTAATGTATTTGTTGAAAGACAAATGTGTATTAGAATTTAGTATTCTACTGGAGATTGCTTCAGTTGGGGATTTCATGTTTTATATTACTTGATTCAGTGTCAATCTATGCTAATAGCAGTATGTTCCTTATCTTCTTTGTTTGAGTTTTGGAGTTTTGGAGTTTGCTTGAGTTTTGGAGTTGCCTTCTCCTTTGTTTTTTTTCGTGTTCATTGAAAAAGTTCTTCACTGTATGGTTAATTTGACAGGTTTCTTATATGACATTCTTCTGCCAAAAATGTGCATCAATGTTTGATTCTCGTCTCTTACAGTATTGTTTGTGGTGTATGATTTTAAAGTTTTGTGAATTTGAAGCTTTAATTGTTTCTTAAGTAGATGTTTTCCATTTTCGTTGTGAATGTATGTCACTACATAATTCATCTTTTGTTTTGGCACACATAAGAACTCATTGGAAAACTTTGGAAATTGTTAATGAATGACCAACCATAAATATCGGTCACTGTAGGTGTTTGTTTCATGTTCTTGATTGCAGAAAATTGCTAGTGGTTGCCATCAATTTTTAAAAGTGACGAAGAATGCTGGTTAGATAATTTGTAATAGTTTAAGATGCTAATTGATGATAATAATAGGTAATAATAGTCAAAAAAGCTTCAGTGCTTCAGTGCTTCAGTGCTTCAATGCTTCAGTGCTTCAGTGCCATATATTGGATATGCAATTTCGGAAAAATATGGCTCATGCTACTCTTGCCAGATATTGATAAATAAAAAATAAAATAAAAAAGAGAAAAATAGGTAATAATAGTCAAAAAAAAGCTTCAGTGCTTCAGTGCTTCAGTGCCATATATTGGATATGCAATTTCGGAAAAATATGGCTCATGCTACTCTTGCCAGATATTGATAAATAAATAAATAAAT
This sequence comes from Acer campestre, assembly GCA_954870605.1. Classification (NCBI taxonomy): domain Eukaryota; kingdom Viridiplantae; phylum Streptophyta; class Magnoliopsida; order Sapindales; family Sapindaceae; genus Acer; species Acer campestre. The sequence goes on along the minus strand of OX940805.1, from coordinate 15,395,591 downwards.
AAAAGAGAAAAATAGGTAATAATAGTAAAAAAAAAAAGCTTCAGAGCTTCAGTGCTTCAATGCTTCAGTGCTTCAATGCTTCAGTGCTTCAGTGCCATATATTGGATATGCAATTTCGGAAAAATATGGCTCATGCTACTCTTGCCAGATATTGATAAATAAAAAATAAATAAAAAAAGAGAAAAATAGGTAATAATAGTCAAAAAAAAGCTTCAGAGCTTCAGTGCTTCAGTGCTTCAGTGCTTCAATGCTTCAGTGCTTCAGTGCCATATATTGGATATGCAATTTCGGAAAAATATGGCTCATGCTACTCTTGCCAGATATTGATAAATAAAAAATAAATAAAAAAAGAGAAAAATAGGTAATAATAGTAAAAAAAAAAGCTTCAGTGCTTCAGTGCTTCAGTGCTTCAGTGCTTCATTGCCATATATTGGATACACAATTTCGAAAAAATATGGCTTATGCTACTCTTACCAGATATTGGACACAAAATTTCAGAATAATATGGCTCATGCTACTCTTGCCAGATATTGATAAAAAATAAAAAATAAATACAATTCATTCTGTCAGCTCAACTTCATAATCAGTCATAGTACTCTAATTAGAATTTCTTCTTGCACAAGAAATTATCATGATCCCACTTCACATATGCATACAAGAATGTCAAGCAAGCAACATGACATAGCAAGCAATAAACATTCCAAAGAAAACACAGATTCCGACAACCAAGAGGTGTTGATTTACCAATCATATGATCATCCAGACAGCAGGAAGTTGAACTTAATATATTTACATTGGAATTTACAGAGTTCAATGAACATAGATACTAACACTAGGTAGCAATTATTGGAATTTATGTTGTTAGGTCTATCCTCATTAAATTCTGCGGATGAGGGATTTGAGCTAGATGGTATTAGCATAGATGGGTGTTCTTTCCCGTTTCCCATGCTATTGATACTATCTGTAAAGCAAATGAAAATGAATACCAAATTCTATTCAAATCAATTTGAAGGAACTTAGAACAATTTCCTATATCCCCTATAAAGTATGACAAATATATTCAAATTGAAGGAGCTCTAACAACATAAATTTCATCAAGACAGCCGAATTTAATGTATGTGAGCATTGACTAATGTATGTGAGCATTGAATTTATTTTAACAAATTCTTAATTACTTTAAAATATTGGATGAACTAACACTTTTAATACAAATATAATACATCATTCAAGTTGAACTCAGGGCAAATACTGGAATAAATATGATTAATTATATTTAAAAATAATGTTCATACATTAGTCGATTATTGTATCAAGTTGGAGGGTATAATATATACAACAGACCGACAACCCCCACAATCGATCAACAACAAAATCATTCTTCAACCAAACTAAAACAATAAAATCCAAACTTTGTGGGTCGATTATTTTAACAAAATCATTCTTCAACCCAGTTCATCAATCCAACTAATCAAGCC